>JAOXYM010000020.1:2420433-2447362 GCA_028567055.1 Leptatherina wallacei
CAGGTCTGCTGAGACTCTCAGCAGTTTTAAATCAGGGTTAAAAACTTTTCTATTTGCAGCCTTTTATGATAACAAGTAAAAAATATTTCTGAGGGTTTTCTTTCTTTGTTCATTTTGTTTTTAAATTCTTATTAATGCTTTCTGCACTCTGCTGTAATGTTTGTTTCGATGTAAAGCACTGTAAATTGTCATTTATATGAAATGTGCTATATAAATAAACTTCCCTTGCCTCATTTCATTATTTGTAAAAGAAAAATCAGTCAGGACTTCTACATTTTCTTACTGAGGGAACAATCATGAGTTAACTGTACTATTATTTTTCTAATGATTATATAACATAATTCAGTAAACGATGACAGAAGAGGGAAGTCTGTGTGTCTTCGACTAATTAACAGTCTTTGCTTATTTAATTTCCCAGGGTGCCACTCTGCAGATGGTCAGCATAAACTGTTCAATAAACTCAGCTGTTCAGCCATCATTAGCTTACTCTGTGTGCACACACTCACACAGAGGTCACTGTGCATCCCTGCCAGCAGGGAGAAACACAATCTCTTCCTGTACAAGTACTATCAGCTTCATTCAGTGTAAAGGTTGAAGTACACAAATACCTGATGTGCTGAGAAGTGTAGGGGGTTATGCTGAAATTTAACAAGCTAAAATATTTTCATGTGTGTGCTGCTGCATGAAGAAAAGAGAGGTACTGATACGCATATATGGACACACTTGTGTCAGAGTATAGTGTATCTACAGCATGAACGTTTTTCCACTTCTTTTCTTCATTCAACTAAATGGAGTGCCACAAGGATCAATGTTTGGACCGCATGTTTTTATTGATTCTATCAGCCAAATATACTGACCTTTCTATGCAGATGACATTGTAATTCACATCACTCATGTCAAATACAGCCTTATCTTACTTTGACTGTTCAGAGATGTCTGAATGAAAGTTTGACTTGACTGTTAAAGTTTTCCCGTTTAACTTTTCTTAACATCTCAAAAATAACTTAGCAAATTTTACAAGACAAATTCAAAACTGATAAAATCCTTTATAGATTCAGATATCAAAGTCCATTTTCAACAGGGGTAATTACTACAAAGGTTTTATACTAGGTTAAAAGTATCTTAAATCATGAAATTGTACTGAAGTAAAAAATCAAGTTATTGTGTGATCAGAGAAGACTTCATATAATTACAGCTGAGGTTTGGGTTGTCCTCAGGGACATGAAGTCCAACAATTTAACATTACTTTGATTGAATTAGGTTTAGAGCACATCTATCTTTCTTTTAATGAAATGAGTGTATGAAATAAAATATTTTTACATGAAGAAAAATTTGTTAACACACCTGTGAGTTTAGATGAAACGTTTTTTTGCACTGCAGTGCTTTATATTAAACTCCTTGTTTTAAAAGATGATAAAACATTTTTGCAAGACAAACATCTTTGTATAGTCGGGGGGACTGTTTTATGAAAATAAGGAGGAACATTCTAGCTTCAGCACAATTTGGTATTTGTTTAAAGTTACCCATTGTGTGACATGTTTTCATTTCATCACTGCAGCTATGCCATGAATTAACCATTTTTGTAGAACAACGATGAGGTTTAGCATTCTCAGCTGTTTTTTTTTTTTTGTTTTTTTTAAACATAAATGCTTCTCTTGGAATTTACTGACCCTAAATTGGAAAATCTCTTTGGTAACTGATGATTTTTAATTCCGTTCATGTTTTAAATAGTTTTAAAGTTAACCAGTTCAAAGATCAAAGGGCCATTTAAATGTAAACTTTAACTTGAGTGGTTTATGGCACTATTTATCCAATGCAGGGGTCCATGTATGGATTTAATAACATCTTCATTCTATTCTGATATCTGTCACTTAATCTTTACACTCCTAGTTTTAATGTTACAATTTTTTCTTTTCTTTTGCTGAAACAGGTATTAAAATGGGAACCTAGCCTTGTTAACTTAATAAATCCTTTATTATTCATCTGCGGTGCACATCAGGTTTGTGTAACTAGGGCTATGCTACGACTTAAAGGGCCTTATTACCTTTTAATTGAAGATCATTTTAAACTGATTAGTATAAATCAATTCTGCATAATGAGTCTGTCACTTTCATTCAACTTCAGAACTCAAGAAAAGCGACTGTCCTGTTAAGACTCAGCTCAATATGTCAGAGCTGTACAGGACTCATCCACTGTTTGGCTTCATGTCCGTGAAGATGTTCCAGAAAACTGACAGTAGGCCAGATGTCCTCAGGGTCTTCGCTGGTCCTTATGTCTCAAGCATGTCAGGAATGTGTTTGAGTAAGCCAAAGAAAGGCTCAAATACAGAAAGACAGCCTTTGAATTCAGTTTTCTGAGAGGTAGTTGGCCAGTTTAAGGAATGTAGAAAAGGAGTATAATGGCCATACTGTCTAATTATCTAAATAGCTAGTTTTGAAACCCATAAATGCTGTGTGAATTTTTCAGGCTGTTTCTTTGACATCCTTACCCTGAATTTTGCAGTGTTTAAAGTAGTAAGAAGCAGAGGAAAATATTGATTTAATGTGACTGGGAATTTGAGCCTGCGTCTGGTGAAAGAAACCTGCATATCTTCCTTGACTCTTCAATAGAAGAGGGAGGGATTCAAGATGTGAACCAACACAGTCTTTTTTCCGTTTTTCTGGCCCAACTAAAACAATGTCAGTTCCATGTTGCATAAGTTGGAGAAAATGTTGCTGCATCCATTCAATTCAGTGATACAAACGTTCAAGACTCCTTGATCTACTTGTGCAAAAGTAAATATTTGACGTGTTGCCACTGATTTTCAGTTCAGTTCTTGTGCCATGTGGCACACATCAGCCTTTTCTCCCTGTTTCCTTTCATAGAGAATGGCTTCTTGACAGCCACCCTTCCATGGAGACCATTTCTGATGAGGCTTCAGCCAAGAGATGACGGTCGGATGGATCTCTCAGGTCCTGTGTCAGGTCTAGTTACTATTTTCTTCAGATATAGCCTTGAGCTCCTATTTATCTGCTGTAGATAGTTCTTTGGCCTGACACTTCTTCTTGGGATGAACCAGTGTTGTGTCAACGCATGCAAAGTTGTCTTGACACAACACTGGTTTCCTTCTGTTAGGAGCTTTTATCATGCTTTAATGATTTTTAGGTAAGTGTTAAGTAGCTTTACAAGCAGAACAAACACATTTCTCTGCAGACAAAAAAGGACTGGACTGAAAATGTTTTAAAAAAGAAAAGACCGAAACGTCCAAAGAAAAAATTTAAAAGAGCTTCAGAAAGCTGGAAAAATCTGTTGTGTGGGTTTAATCACCAATAACTGCAGTTATGTTATGTTGCAGAACTTTTGCTGTGATTCATGATTTTCTTTTCCAACTTGTCAGTCTTTTTGTAGGTGCTCTCGATGATTGTTTGCTTTCTTTTTCTTACAGATGTCATGATTGTTTTCTGTCTTTACAGTTGTAGCAGCCGGTTGTCTGGTTTTCATGAACAGCTGATGCTGTTGCTTTCTATCTGCTGTATCTTTGTCTCCCTTTGTTTCTCTTCACTCTCTTCATCTCTTCTGTTTATTCTCTCCTTTCTTTTGCCCCCACCCCCCTTGTCAGGTCCAGATTTAACCCTATAATGCCGCATGTTGAGTATGTATCTTGTTTGATACAGTTCCTGACTTTTTACTTAAGCATTAAAACGAACCTTGTATCCATAAATCTCCTTTTGGCAAAGCAAATTTGTTCGACCTTCGAACAAATTTGAAAGACCTTCAGAAATTGATTAAGATTACTTTAAAAGATTACGATATGATGTGATGCAACATGATACATACGATACCAAACATACAATACAATATGCTTTAATGTCCCCACAGAAAAGTTTGTCTTGTCTCAATGCGGTACCTCCACAGATACAACAGCATAACAACCAAATCGTGCACTTAAATTGTACAGTGCTTTGTCTTACCCGGTTTTCACACATTTTCCAACCCTGTACATATATTTCACACACCTTTTACAGGAAAGTCTGGCTGCTTAGAAGAAAAATATGATGAAATGAGGGCTGGATTAACAGTTATGCAGAGGAAAGGCATTAATGAGAGTGCAGGGATCTTTTTTACTGTACATGAAAATAAATATGTGAATAGCTGCTTTTTGCTCCAATAACTCCTGTTATTCACAGCTCCCAGAGTCTGAGGTGAATTAGGTCAGACTTCACATGTATGCTGCTGCTTCTTCATCATATTGTAACAGTGTGAAGCCTCCTGTTTAAGATCAGAAGTCTTGCTCCACAATCTTTCCATCTTTATCCTGATGAAAGCAATCTTGTATTTTTGGATGTATTTTATATGGCTATATGAAAATAATTTCATGATATATGCTACAGGGTTTTTGTGTAGACTTATGGTTTCTGTCGCACCTTTTGACCAGTGGTTTAAAAATGATTAAAAAAAACAGTCTCCATGGTAAAAAAAAAACTAAAAAAAAACATAAAAAGAGAATTAAATGAAAAGATTGAG
Source organism: Leptatherina wallacei (assembly GCA_028567055.1). Classification (NCBI taxonomy): domain Eukaryota; kingdom Metazoa; phylum Chordata; class Actinopteri; order Atheriniformes; family Atherinidae; genus Leptatherina; species Leptatherina wallacei. Next base: position 2,424,937 of record JAOXYM010000020.1, read on the forward strand.
TGGAAGCATTAAACCAGAGAAAGACAAGGTTAGTCTAAGAAACATTTTTAACCAAAAACACAGCATCCCAAACGGGCTCCCGCAGGCAGATTTAGTCTCTTTTTTTAGGCTGAAATCACATTTTAGCTGCAGGTCTTGTCAGCATGTACACAAGGACATTCACTCTGCAGAAGATAAATCTCTGCACTTCCACCAACGTACGCTGTCAGCAGTAGATGAAAGTAAATAAAAAGATGCAGTGAAAGGTGTCATTTTATATGATTATTTCAGTCAAATGCACTGCACTAAAAGATAAGAACATTTATAGCCCCAAATAGTTACGTTCATGGCTCTGCCTCAAGCTGCTTCCTGCTTAGCCAGCAAGCACACTGCAAGAAACAGATCCACCCCCCAACCTCCCCACCCCCCGGTGCAGAGCAGAGCCAGGGCTGCAGAACGGTGCCATATGATCACTCTAACAGCCATGGTAATCTCAGCAGATCCTCTTAAAGCAGGTGGAGTTCGGCAAACTGGATATATCAGCAGTTAGAGGTCATTGTGCTGCTATTTAGCTGCTCTGTGAGTAGCATCAGTTTACTCTTGACCTTAGAAAGCAGGGTTACAGTTGAGAGGATATTTTAGAAAATTTGGCATCAACCTAAAAGACTCATGTATCCAAACTTGTCCCTGGTGGTGGAGTCGATGGTTTACACAGATAGAGCATCACTTATCTGTCAGTCAGCACTGGGTACACCCGCATTCTTATCCTCTCTGATGTGCATGACTTTCTGCATTTCACTGCAAGTCAAATGATCCCCCCCTGAAGACTTTTACTGGATAGGTTGGTTTATGTTTAGCCAGGATTGTGGGTCCAAGACAAATCCAACCAATGTGGCAGCCGACCACACCACAAAGACGGGCTTAACCCCGGGAACATGACATATGCATTGCACTGTTGAATTGCTGAATGCTTGTGTTGACACTAACAGGCTGCGTCTCAGCTGCAGCAACTGCCTGCATGATTGTTAACACAGCCATGGTTCTGGTAACGGCCATGAATACTTAGAGTTTTGTATAAATCAGGGTTATTACTATAAAAAGTTAAGAAAAGAAAGATGCTCAACTATACTTTCACATCAGTCTCATTCAGTTGCTGAAATTAAGTGAAAATGAATTATTATCATCAATCCTAATATTATTCAGTCCATTTTTAATGTTTGTCAACCGGGAAAGGTTTTTTGCTGCTAATTTAGGGCAATATAATGACCAATAACTGTGTATTTTACTGCAAGGTGCATCAATGATGCTCACAGAATCACATGCATGAAAATCAGACCCCACCCTGAAAGTTGGCATGTTTCGTAGCTTGATCATCCCACCCTCCTGGTATGAAGCCAGCCAAAGAAGATAGCCAGCCATTTGCTAGGATGTACAAGCCATGCACATAAACATCAACAGCTCAAGAACTGTTCCCAAGGAGCAGTTTCTGTTTGTATGCAACAGTATACAACAAGACATTTTGATTTATTATCTAAACACCCAACTTTCAAAAATGAGAATCTCAGCAAACCATATTTGATATGATCCGTTTGTCTCTGAAAAGCTGGACGTATGGCATTTATGAAATGAAACAGCTTAAAACGTAAATCTTGATTCTTTGGGCCACGATGAGAAACCTTAAAGGCTTAAATAAGACAGATGTGATATTTCTGTCATGTTTTCTGCTCTCTGTTGCGTTCCCCTGTTCCACAGATTTAATTTTGGACGGTTACATTTTCTGCTACATTTGGATGGAAATGGAAACCATAAGGATGGCTGTGAACAGATATCTTTTTAAGTCCACATATAAGAGGAGCAATAAATCAGTAGCTTTGTCTTCAAGGACAGTGCAGTCCATCACGCTCTCCTTCGGTCCTGAACATAACAGAACTTGCAGAAAGCTTGGTGACACTCAGGAATGTGAAGCCCTCTGGCTGTTTCAGCCCTCTCTGCCCTAATTGTTCTCCAAGGACGCGACAAGATTTTGAAGATTCCACTTCAGATAACGTTAGGTCTCAGGTTGAAAATTATCTTTATATAGAAACCCACGTTGAACAGTGTCCTCTAATGGGACTGTGTCTCTCCACTAACTTAACATATTTCTGTCTGGGAAATATCAGTCAATACAAGGGCATTGTGAAAGAGGAGAAAAAAAAGAGATCACACATCTGCTAAAGACCCAGTTACATCTGATCAGCATGTGTTCTGTCTCAGTTGTATTATAAAAGCGTCCAGTCGGGCAATTACGCCATGCCTCTCCTCAGTGGTCTCCCAGGACTCCCCTCATTTCCTCCCACAGATGCAGAACAGCGGGGAGCTGAGCAGCTTTCCTTCAGGGCCCGCTGGTTTTAGAGCAACCTACTTACCCATGTCAGGCTGTCTCAGTGTTTAAGTAAAAAGACGACCAATTTAGTTTATAAAGATTACAGTCTGCCTCAACTCCCTCTTTACCCACTGTCTGTTTTACTGCAGCTGCTCATTTATTTCCCTTACTTATACAGACTGTCTGTTGTCTTACGCTGCTATTTGTGTCACGGATGCAGACCATGTGCACACATGCTGTGCATTGGCCATGCAAGAAAATCCTTGACTTGACTTTTTGTTGCATGTTGCAGCTTTAAGTAATTTTGCTGTTAAGTTTCAGCCCCATGAGTTGACAGGAAGTAATGAAACATCATTGCTACTGAGGCCCTCAGACCAAATTATGTCCTTAAATCAGACAGAAAGCTTAAAATGACATTAATGTTCAATCAGGACCAACCAAAGATCAATTAGTGACAAGAAAATTCTATGTCTGTCTGAAAAGAACAACAATAATGGTCCTCTATGGCAGGAATAAAGCCTCAGAAACATTTTGAACCCACGGTGGTACCAAAAACGAGTCTGTTTTGTGAGGATAGTAAGTAGATAATATCATAATTAAGTGTAAATGACAAAAAGCACAAGGAGGGAAAAGTGTAAATAATAGTTTATGTTGTGTGCCAATATGTTTTCTCCTGAAAGCCAAGACTTGAGAGATAATCTGTATATGCAGATGAGAAAAGACCTGGTCACTGTTGATCTCTGTTATTTCTACTGAGTCCTGTTAGTAATAAATTCTGTTTTTGGTTGGCCTTTATGGTGCTATATCTATTGATTCATTCATTTTACATCATTTTAGCCTCATAATCTGACAACTGAGGCTGTCCTGAAAACATCATTTTTATTTGTTGATTGTGCTGAAAAGGGTTGAGCTTCTACATGTATTTCCATTAACAAAGCCAGGTAGACCAAATAGAGCAAAAATGGCTTGGAGGTTTAAGGGTTAAAGCTGAGTTCTGGGATGTTTCAATGTGAAACCATAATTTTCTTGTATTTGGGTGCAAAACATCAAGAGCTATGAAATATACCCAACAACTCCTGTTGTTGTTTGATAAGAGCTGGATAAAAGCTGTGATGTCTGTTGCAAAATACGGCAGCTTTTTTGACACATTAGTTTGACTGGAGATGCATGGCTGATATTCATAATTCAATTCCTTCTATTTCAGATATCCAAAACATGATTCTTCCTGCAAAAAAATGGCATTCACCATGTAAGAAATTGCATTCTTGTTATCTGAAATGAACAGTGGGGATACTTTCTGATTTCTAGATTATGCAAATAGTGATAACTCAAAAATAAAGAGGGGAAAAGGAACTATTTATACTGTAATAATGAGTTAAATTGAACACTGCTGTGCAAAAGTCTTGAACCAGCCCTAATTTTTTTCTTTATATACTTCAAGTGAAACAGACAGCCAAAATCGCGTTTGGTCTGAACGCCCCATAAGAGTCGACTGGGTGGCAGAGCCTTCAGCTATAAGGCACCTCTCTTATGGAACCAGCTCCCAGTTTAGGTTTGGGATGCAGACACCCTTCAAGATCAGGCTTAAAACCTTCCTTTTTGGTAAATCCTAAAGTTAGGGGTGGTTAGCCATCCCTTAGTTATGCTGCCATAGGCTTAGACTGCTGAGTGACATCCCATGATGCACTGGGCTTTTCATCTTCATCTCTCTGCTCCTTATCTCCCATGTATAAATATATGACAGTATTGGCATCATTAACGTATTTCTCCTCTCTCAGCAGATCTCGCTGGATAAAAGTTGTGATGTCTGTTGATCTCTCTTTCTGTCCTCTCCACCCCAACCCTGTTCTGCTGGAGGTTTTGCCTTCCTGCTAAAAGGGAGTTTTTCCTTTCCACCGTCGCCTGTAGGTCAGTGTACATTCAGGCAGTTTGTTTTTCCATAACTGCCTGAGTGTACACTGACCCCTCTAGCATGCTCAGGATGGGGATTGGATCGAAGACATGATTCGATGCAATCTGTTGGTTTCCTAAGCTAGGCTATTTGTTATGAATTAGCTTGTATGAATACTGACTAATGACAATCAGATTGGCTCAAACTGATTGTCTGTGAAGCTCCCTGAGATGACATTGTCGTGAGTTGGCGCTATACAAATAAAGATGAATTGAACTGAATTGAACAGGAAGTATGAGCTGTGGCTTATTGGAAAATGTATAGACATGAAGGGAAACCCTTTTCCGTTTTGATTCCTTAAGAATGGCTTCTTGACAGCCACGTTTCCATGGAGACCGTCTCTGATGAGGCTTCAGCCAGCAGTAGATGGATCAACTGAAGGTCCAGATGCATCTCTCAGTTCCTGTGTCGGGTCTTTGCTGGATTTGTTCCTATTTCGTTCAGAGAAAGCCTTCAGATCCAGTTCATCTAATTTCTTTTCTCCTCCACTTTGTCCAGTTTTCTTAAATATTTAAATGACTCATGTGCACCAACCTGAGAAGTTTTCAGCTAATAGCTCTTTGAGAACCACCTTATTGCTGTAAACATACTATTTTCTCTGTCACACTGTGTTATGTTTGCATTTGAACAAATGTCTTTGTGATATGCTGCTAGTTACAAAGAGCCGGAAGATCCAATTTAAATGGTTTTCTTTACTAAGTAGTCTGTTATTCGTTGACACAACACTGAGTTAGGAGCATTTTTTCATCCTTAAATGATTCATAGGTCAGTGTTAAGTGGCTTAACAAACAAACTATTAATAAAAAACAATTTCAAAGATTACAAGAAAGTCTGGCTGCTTGGAAGTGAAACACAAAGAAATGAGGAGCAGATGAAATTGAAGCAGCTGAAAGTGAGCTGTATGGTTTATTTCATGAACCCTCAACAACCTTTAATATGGTAAATGTACTTGTATAGCGCTTTTCTAGTCACATGACCGCTCAAAGCGCTTTGACACTACATGTTCATTCACCCATTCACACACACTTTCATACATCACTTATATCCGTACATATAGTTCTTCTATACATTCATATCCCCGATAGGCACACCAGGAGGCAAGGTAGGGTTCAGTGTCTTGCCCAAAGACACTTCGACATGTAGTCAGGAGAATCGTACCGCCGACCTCCTGTTTGGTAGACGACTGCTCTATCCACCCAAACTACAGCCGCTAGTAATGAGAATTGTACTGTACTGATATAATTTTTTTCTATTGGTAGATACAATATTTAAGGGGGGATTGTTTAAAAACATGATATTTAGATAAAAAATTTGCTTCTACGTTCTGATCCTGCATCACTTTTTCCAACGACTTCAGATGATGGTCTTCCTCTTCCAGCTGAGGTTTTGCGGACAGGTCAATTTTCTATTTTATTTTATTTTTTAATTTTGGCATCCTGATTTTTTTTAAAAAGCTCCTGTATCTTGCATGCTGAGCAGAAAAAGTTAACCTTTAAAACAAACAACAGGGGGCCTGTTTTCTAGTACACGTTTAATGTCTTTGACGTTTGCTGTTCCTGGTAAAGACTCCCTGACGTGGAGCCTCAAAGGCTCAACAAACCAACTGATGTGAAAAGTTCCAGGGGATTGGTCTTGCACCAAAACTCCTCTCTAAATCCTGCCCTCTGCTTCCTGCTAACCACACACTCCGTCCTGGGGGCAGCATGTCGCATCACTGCTCCGTGTCTGGGCTATTTCAGTAACAGCAGCGTCATGTTACTCCACTTTGATTTCCCAACAGCCGCCTTCAATAGGACACACGTTTTATTTGAAGCACGCTGAGTATTTAATAGGACACCGGGCACGGCTGCCTGGTAATCTGGCCCTGCAGCATCTAGCTCCGATCACGCTGATATCATCTGCAGCAGCCGTCTCCGGAACGAGTCAAAGGGCCACTCATGAACGCAGCCGCTCGGCACCGACACCACGTCAAAAGTCTTTAACAGAGTTTGGAGTTTAATTTCACAGCGATTATCACAGAGCTGTGTTTTAAACAGCACCCTCCACAACAAATAACTCAAATAATTCGCTCCGTGTTCAGTTAGAGTAAGCCACACACACACACACACACACACACACAAACGCAGTAATAGAGGTTTGGACAATTAAATTCAGTCAGTGTCAGGCCTCAGTGACGTTTACTCTGCTGAACACAGAAAATCGAAGAGATGTCAGTTTTGCTTCAAAGCTGCCAAAACACCAGCATCAGCAAATCCGCGCGCACGCCAACCAAAAGACTTAAAGGACTATTTCAACATTTTCATCCACTGACTGATTGATACCGCTCACAAATCTAAACTAGGACTAGTGGAATCAGCTTTTTATGGGCATTTTCTGTCTTCACTGAGTCGCTGGTTATGAACAATGGCTCACCTCATTCCAGAGATGAATATATTGGTTGATTATCTTTAAAGTTGAAGGTTTATGAATACAGTCAAACAATTTATGCTCCCTTTATTTATGCTACACATGTAAATAGGTATGTCTCAACAAACATTGTCAAACGTCATTTCCCTCATACTCCTGTGAATTTTTTACACTGGCATGGTTGTTCGGCAATACATCCACTAGAGGGCAGTAGAGAGTTCAGACCTCAGTTTCAGACGATAGCAAACATTGCGATGGTGGAGAAGACCATGATGATGTACATTCTCAGAAAGACACTTAAAAAGAAAGATACACAACAGAACTTTTGCCATTTTCTCAGTGATGCACACCGTGTTGACTTCTAATTCGGATCTTGCATCCTACCTGTACAGTTAGCTCTCTCCATCCAGAAAAAGACATTCTATCCTGACTCATCTTATCTGTAGTTCTCTTTCTCTTCCTCTGATAATGTCTTCTTGTGTTTCTTTGCTGAATCAGCCATGGTGCGCGTTCATAACAGCCCGTGTGTTTTGTTTGCTAACGTGTGACACTTTATAAAGCAAAAAACAAAACGGCAACATCGTGCGGCATCCCGGATGAAAACGTTGTATCACATTGCAGTTTCTAGGATGCTGCCCGTGCATCAAGAAATGTACATAATACTGTAGATGTCACTGTGCCATTTAACGAGTCTGCAACACAGAGTTTTAAGGTTGGGAAGTTATGTAATGTGTCTTAAAAGACATTGTAGATTCTTTTTCGTTTTTGTTCCATTCACTGGCTGCACATCAGCTTTCTGTGTGCAACACTGCCCGCATGGTTTCCGGTGGTACTTCTGCATTCGTTACATCGGGCTACACATCTGCAAGTTCCTGAAATGGACCAAATATGCATGTAAAGGACACAGCAGATGGATAGAAGGCTCCGTCTGAGTGGTTATGGGTATTAGCATAAATGAGACTTAAGGATATAAACAAATCCAAGTAACTAAGTAAATAAAATTTATTTATAAAGTGTTTTTCACAGAGAAAAATCACAAAGTGTTATACATAAAATGGGTGCAAAAATACAACATAAAAATGGCAAGAAATGAATAACAGGAAAAATTAAAAAATTAAACAATTAATAGTAAGAATAAAGAATTCTTGCTGGTGTTGAGTCATGATTAAAGCTGTTGACAAAGAGAAATAAAGGCTGCATTCACACGGAGATGGAGCCGATACCGTTTTTAAGAGGTTTTCCGCGAAGACAGAATTGCTTTGATGAATATGGGCACCCACACGTATGAATATGTGGCAGTAAATAAGCCAGGTGTAAGTGGTGCTGTAACAGTGCCACAAAAACACACCAAAAAACAAGAAGCGATGGAGCATGTCCTGAAACTCGTGCAATGTAAACAAACATGCATGAAAGAAGATGGCAGAAGTTTGGGCTAAACGTGTGTGGCCTGAAGATGCCCTATCATGCTCAGTTGCTTCAGCTGCGTAAACACAACATGAGAACTTTGCACTGGACCTTTGAACTGTTATACTTTCAACTTTCCTTATTCTTTTTTTGTTTGTTTGTTTTTCTGCCAAACGTTGTATAAATGTGTGACAAAAAAAAGAAAATCCAATGGCATTCAGTCCAAGGCTTCTCTGGCTTTTATTGTTTTCTGCATTTTCTGCAGATCTGATCGCTGACACACAGCATCACAACCAACAGCAAAACATGGGTATTTTGTCTGTCATTTTAGTGTTTTCCAGCAGCTGATGTGGTTCGGTACGGTGTAATGCTCATCATGGTGCTGACCAATTAAAAGTTGAAGAGAAAAGGTGATCGTCCAATGATGGTAATTCTCTACAGGCAGGGATTGTGCAAGAAGATGGGACATAAAGAGAGAGAGAACATGTCCCTGTCTTCACTCTTTCCCGACACTTCTACTCTATCTATGCTGTGGGGCCTTGAGGAGAGAGAGTATAATAATGAAGCGAAACACAAAGTAAATCTGATGTAAACATATTTGAGGTTGAAAAAAAGCAAAATTAGACATTTTTTTGTCTCTCAAAGAGAAGACATTTCAGAGTAATAGAGGCATGGTAAGCTTAGTTGGCAGGGTTTGAGCATGGGGGTTGAAGTGGAGGAGGGGATATGGCACCATTGGTTCAAGAAAGATACACAGATATTTATTCACTTTGGGACCTGGTTTTAAAAATAGAGCCAAGCAATAAAAAGCTTCAGCAGATACACCTCAGCTCATCTCCATGTGGACATGGACTTTGTTATCTGTTGCACTTATAATCCTGGGAATCATCAATGTTCTTCTTCTCTTGTCCAATAAAGTAAAAATAAAACTTCTCATATAGCAACTTGCCCCATGGCTGTCTGCTGTTTTCTGGCCCAGTCTTCAGCTTTAACTTATTTTTGTGACAAACACATTCAAACCTTATCTCACCTATAAATCAATGTCTAATCACTGGCTGCTGTTTGCTGGGTCAAGGCTTAGAGCTGGTTTGCAATTTGATCCCTCACTTTTCAGGTCCTCATGTTAAAATGTCCTTGGTTGAGACCCCAAATTGCTCCTGATGACCGAGACCTTGCATGGTAACTGTGTGCGAGTATGTGATTGAGGGGCAATTTAAAAAGCACTTTGAGTTAAAGTGGTATGTAATGCAGCTATTTGCCACTTAGTTGTTGAGATATTTCAGCCTGGACCAAAGTCGCAAAACTGACGGGGTTTCAGTTCAAGCCAGAGAGCCATGATGGTAAAAATGTCATTTTACCAGGCACTTAGATTATTGCCCTGACCTAAAAGTTTGAAATGTTTATAAAAGAAGAGAGAAGTTTAAAGATCATAAACAATAAAATTTAAAAAAAAGGAAATAAAAACTTATCATGCAAAGTGATTCAGTGAAAAGTTCATCTCTAATTGACAGTTTTTTCCGTTTTCAGCCCACTTATTCTAATCACCCTCAGGTAACCTTTTAAAAGGTTTCTTCCATCCCCACACGCTCGTTTTACAGTCTTTTAGTGTATCTTACGGTTAGCTCGGGCAACTTTGTTGACATGGGTATCAGTGATGGCAGAGTATGCAGCCAAGCTCTCTGGGTTTGTCTGGGATTCCAATTCAGAAATTGGATTTAATGGGAAGCTAATTCTAACAAGAATTGTGCAATAGTGTCAGGGAGCGCCGTGCTGTGTGCAAGTGAACCCAAACAAAAAGAAGAAGAGCAGCAGCCACAACCAAAACCAACCTGATCTCACAGAAATACGTTAAATTTGCATGAAGTTATTTCGACACCCTTCATTTATTTACGTGTTGGTGGCATGTAAATTATCAAAATTACGTGCTGGGCCCGGAGAAAATGAGGGCAATGTAAAGTCAATAGGGAACTTTTACGTGACGTCCACACGACTTTCCTGGTTCCACAAAAGGCTTCATTTTATGTTTTCGAATGCAGAAAAAAATATTTTCCATATGTTTATTTAATTTCACTAAATAAACTGTGGTCAGGCTGTTCTCACAAATGGTTAATGTGACTTCTTGCACAAAATAATGCACGGATATTCGCACATATCCTATAGAATCATGAGCACATCAGTACTGAAATATCAATTGTGGGGCTCTGTCGTCGTCTGCGGGACTTTTCTGGTTCTGAAACAATAAAAAAGGGCAGAATATGCTGGGAAATATTTCAAATATATTTATCATAATTTCACTGAATTAACCATGCAATATTAAATATTTGCTCTCTAATAACGTTCATTTGTATTTGTATGTGTTTGTATGTGTTATGTCATCAGCTTATCACCTATAAAACCTGGATGGTTTGATTTACATGAAATATAACTTTTTTCTCCTTTTATTAATTTACTGCTGATATTGGTAGAAACAAGTTGCACACCGAACAATCAAAGCGATCGCATTGACTCCAGAATCAGCTGCACAGACACAGGAAGACTCCCGATCCAGTCTGACTGGAATGGAATCCAGTTTGCATGCAGAGTTCAAATCCTCAGCATTACTGCGAATTTTCAGGAAACAGACATGAAATGGAGACATTTAAACTGTAACTATGAGCAAAACAACCATGAGAAGGCTGCTTCTCTTTCCCAGCGGACCTGAAACATGTTAGATTATTGAATACAAAAGCTAAACAGTCTTTTTCATTATTTACAAAGTTTCTCCCGGGTCTCGCGAGATCTTTGCCATGAATGCTGCAACATGAGTGCCGTGTGTATGCCACGTTCCAATTCTCTTCAGGAGCCTCTCCACCATGGAAACGCAAGGTTCCATTTTTCTGCATTAGGAATCATGAGATTAAGTCTTTTGTGGAAGCAGGAAAGTCGTGTAGATATCACAAAAAAGTGCCCTGACTTTTCATTGCCCTCATTTACGTGGGCCCAGCAAGTAATTTTGATCATTTACGTGCCACCAACACGTAAATAAATGGAGGGTGTCGAAATAACATTGTGCTTATTTCACGTATTTCTGTGACATCAAGTTGGCCAAAGCAATGTCCTTATAGTTTTATTTTTAGTTGTGTCATAAAATGAGCAGTTTTGAAGAAGAAAATGCAGTCTGGATGATCTATTACTAATTTTATTTGACTCAAATAAGCAGGTAGGACCTTGAAATGAAACAACATTTCTGTTAATGTATTTTTCATTTTCAAATTGGACATTTCAAATTGAATTTTTTTTTAGTTATTTGCTGAGGCATCTTTTGAAAATCAAATCTTAAACATCTCTTGCATAATAATTTTAAATGAGTTACAATGAACAGTCTTAAAGAAGAAAATGAAAATGCAGTTTCAACATCCGACATACGCAGCAGATGCGAGTTGCGCCAGCAGGTGAGACGTGATTGATGCTGGCTGCGACTTGTAAACAGTTCAATAAGCCTCATTGTAAATAAGTAAATAATAACTCAAGGTAAATAGTGTTAATAGCATTCATATAGCTCTCGTTGCTAACTTCTCTTAGTGTGTTCTCTATCAATTTTTCCATCCCTCTTGATTGTATAGGCTGCGCAGGATGAAGATTACATTTTGTACAAAACTTGCTTCTATTATTCAATTAATTTTACTAATCGATTAAAATACAATACAAAAGACATTTAATCAAAAATACATGGGACAAAAAAAATGGGACTCCCAGAAGCTATTAGAAACTTATGACATGTTTGTCTTTAAGATGTTTGATATGGAAAAAAGCATAATATAATTTAACTTTAGAATGGTCTACTTTGGTGTTATTTTCTTTTGTAAAACATTATTTGGCTAATTAAATGTATTACCTTAACTCTTGACTTATAAAGGGAATTAATTGAGGTTTATATGCAGCATTAAAAAGAAAAACAAAATGTTGTTCTTGCGTGAACAATACACACTTCAGGGATTTTTACCGGAACAGTGTGGGACAGTTTCTGTTGATTATTGGAAGTGAGTTGTCATGGGTTCCTGACCAGGGTAACAGATGGTGTGCATTCACCAGTTACCAATTAATTATTTGGAATTATGATGAGTGCAACACTAATCCAAATAAAGAGTTAATTCATGTAAAAAAAAAAAGGAAGTAAACATCAGCAGTTGGTTGTACTCCAACAAGAGTCCTATGCTTGGGTGATCCTACACCTCCCACTGGACATTCTTACACGGGTTGTATAGACAGGCTAGCGCTATAAACCGACATGTTCCTGTTAACAGAGCCAGTGCTTCACTTCTAGCCACAGAAGGATAACTGATAAAAAAAACTTGCAGTTCTCTCTGCTTCAGAAAGTGATGGCAAAGATGTACACAGTGTGCTGATAACAGATGCCAGAGGCTCTCAGCTAAGTGTCAGTATTTGGCAAGTTGGGAGTCAGGAACAGATGTTGGAAAGTCGAACACAAACAGAATGAATCTTTTTTTTTTTTTGTTTTACATCATTTACATTTTACTGTGAAGGCTGGAGTGGAATCCAGCAGCACAACTTGCTTGACAGGTCTTTATCTGGTGTTTTTGTTGCTTTGCAACGTTTGTGTTTTCTGTTTTATGCGGAAACTATTTCAGTGTATGTCGCCAGTATTTAAAAACAACCGTGTATGCACATATGAACACTGACTTTGTAAAGGTGTTCTGGAGACTGTTTAAGTCTGGAGGAATAGAGTTTAGAGAAATGTGTGAAAATCCCATTTCAGTGTGTGTGCGTGGATCAGATAAAGTGGCTCAGAGGACTTGTTCTCTCTGTTCATTTTACTGAAATACGAGCAGGAGTCTGAAGTTGTTCGCAGTGCAAACACTCTGTCAGAGCCTCCTGCCTTCTCTTTCTTTACTTTTCACCCTCTCTATAAAGTCCTGTCTCTTTTTTCCAACACCCCCTTCTCTCATCATGCAGTCATGTCGCAAAGCAGCTGCACCAAAACCTTTTATCTTTTATTCACAAAGGAACAGAACTGGGGTATGAGGATGCATGATTGTTGTGTTGTGTTTTTCAAAATGAAGAATGTTTTGCGTAATTGATCCCCATCACTGAAGACATTAGATATAGTTAAAGGTTGTTTTGGGGGTCTTTCTTTTTAATTCATACCTACAGAAAAACAAATATACATACATACATACATAAATATATTTTCCATGTACAACCTTAAGATTCAATTTGACCACTTAAGTGATTGAATTTCCCAGGAACTTAAGATCTGAAACTTTACAGCATACGGTGACATTTGTGCCCATGGCCAAAGGGCCAGGAAGATTTTTCAAATTAGTCCAATAATTTAAGCCACTTGCTTGAATGGTCTGTTTGCACTGGAATCAGCTGGGTCATTACATCCTGTTAATTGTGGAAGAACTTGTTTTCATTCCATCAAATCAAATGGGATTTGATGGGATGAAGCAGCAGCTGCAACAAAATAAGACACTGACAGAAAATGGTCAAATAGTCCAGAATGTATATCGTGAAAAACTAGAGAGTACAATTAATTAATTTAGAGGTCAATATTCCCAAAACTCTTACATATGTACAATATGTCCTTCGCAAAGATGCACCAGCAACATATGATGCAGACAGCATCGGGAAACTCTCTTTCATACAAGATGTATTTGCTTTCTGTTATGTGTCCATTGACGGTATATAAAAGATAGACCAAAAAAAAAGGGGCCAGCACTCACTATGCACATTCCTGTGGCTGTCATTGCCCTGCATCATCCTGGGTCTGAGAAACTGCACTTCGCAGCATTGTGTTCCAGCCTGGAACATCACATTACAGCTGCTTTTTGCTTTACAGCACCATGCCACTCATCAGCAACTGGATATCAACACACTGCATGGCCATTTTGGACATGCACCATGGCTGATTAAGAGAAGAAATCCATAACGACATTATTGGAAGAAGTAAGGAAAAAAAAGAGAGAACATGACAGAGCAAGAGATAAGATGAGAGTCAACGTCAGACAGACTTTTAATGGCCGGAGAGGGCTCCGAGAAGAGATAGGATGGAAGAAGGATGCTGAATTAGGCTTCGTTAGTGAGCACTCAAGTACAAAAATCTGCCAAAGTTCAGTGGTGTTGCTTTAAAGGTGCAGTGTGTAACAAAATCAAAAAGTCAATGACAGAAAAGATTCATATAATATTAAAAACTGTTTCTATTGGTATCTAATCACTAAACAAGAATAACTATAATGTTTTTTGAGCAAGCCATTTAGATGTACTTGCCATGGGTCTACATACATGGAGGCTGCTATGCAACCATATTTACTACGGTATCCCTGAATGGACAGACAATGGTTTGATAGGAGCTACAGCGCCATTTTGGATAAATAATGCTTTAAAAGGCACATAGAGGAAGACAGTACACATGTACACAACTTTGAGTTACTAGTAGTTATGGCTGTGTAACCCTGGTTACAAAACCTTATTTAGAAAAAAAGGCCTGTTAATAAAATAGCCATAAAAGAAATGCATTGTAAGCAATAAATAGATTAAAAAATCATTAAAATCTTCAGCAATAATTTATTTTATGAGGTAATATTTAATTTGGGTATAAAACCATGGGAGAAAAGGGTTAAAAATGTGTAATTTCATGTTGTTAATTCTTTTTTTAAAATTTAAAATAGCTTAAAATTGTGTTGAGACTCTTATTTTGAAGGGCTGAGTTGCAGCGCGACTCCACAGCTAGCCAGTTGTTTAGTTACTTCCTGTTTCTGAACGAGGGATATACCTATATATATACAGTCATTGGGATATATGCAGACGGTCGTTCAGAGCTGCTGTTAAACAGAGAGAGGAAAAAATAAGCAAGAGTCTATTTAAAGTTATTTTTGCACTCTGAAGGAGTTATTTTTGTTTTCCAACCTGTCCGTGACCTGGCGACGTTTATACTTTGTATACATTGGTGAGTTTAAATTTTTTTATTTTATTTCTTGTGAGGAATATTCTGTTATGATTTATTGGTCATTTCGTGGAGATGGAAAGCTAAGGTAGCAGGTTTATGTTGTTTTATGTTAAAATGTTCGATATACACGGTGAATTGAAGCACAGGCTGTAGTTCAATGTTGTGGGATGTTTTTTTTTGCCGCCATGATGGCGAAAGTGCGCCATCGTATGAAGTGCCAAGTAAGCTAAAAAAAAAAACAACCACAGACTTTTATCGGTATTTGAAGCTACCAGATGTAGTATTTGATTTGTTTATCCACTATTATTTGATTATTATGGTTTACCATAGCCTTTGGTTTGGACCGGGAATTCTGAGGAGTGCTGGAGTGGGATTCCACGTGCGCGATAAAGGATGGCGAGCCACCCAAGGACTCCGTGAACCGTGCATCATACAATAGCAAAGAGCCCTCGCAGGACATTGCTGGTTTGCATCAGAGACGGGTAGGATCCATCCAAAAGTTACTGCAGTACAATCAAAGGATTGGCAGCTAAGGGATAAAGACAATTGCTTGTGATATACAAGTTTATTCAGTCTTTTGCTGACTTATTTTGAGTTTTTTATTTTTATTTACTGATGTTTTGTTTACAACACATACTAATGCTGTAATGGTGTTATTTAAAGTGTAACTGGTATTTTGTTGGATATCACAACAAAATGAGAATGGTTGAGACTTAGAGAAGGAACTAAACCAAAATTGAACAAAACCTTGAAACTAAAGAACTAGACTTTATTCATAAGAAAGCTGAGTTGACTCAGAAAGATAAACTTGAAGTTAGTACAAAAACCTAGGTTGGAAATAATATCCTTTTAAGCCAAATAATAGGTTTAAATCTAAAACTGGATTGATAAACTAAATTGCTTGAATAAAAAGGGAAACATTTCATTTTCTTAAAGTGATTTTGATATTTTATGTCAATTGTATGTCATATGTTTGTTCTTTGTTTGTCACTAAACATTATAAGCCGGCAGTTCAAACTTATTTTCTGGTCTGTGGTCATTAATGCACGTCACACTAATCACTGCTCTATTAGTCAAACCTAGCACTGAGCCCAGTATACTGTAATTACTCCAGAAGTGTTACAGCTGCACCTGAGGCCAAAGGATCCTGAGGACACTGGTCATTGATGGCCAATGTACATTTACAAAAGTGCTTGGCATTTAAAGTAATTTCTATGCTCATCTTTACCACTAAATGTCGGTAATTCGTACACACTCTACCTTAATAGTACAACCAAAACTTCTCCACCTCCAACAGACTTCCATTCAACAAGTGTCAACTTCTCACAAGAAATACAAAGTCTGTATATTTTTGGATTTTTGTTCATTTCTTTTAACATGTTCACAAAGATGCAACGTGGCCATTATATTATATTATCTGCTAAATATCTGTAATACTGCTGTAAGAATATCTGAAAACATATTCATTCATACAAATGTTTGTTTTCAAGGAAATTAAGTTAAAAGTAGAAAAAGACAATAAAAACATCTCATACAAAGACAGAAAACAAATATGTGGCGCAACATCTGGAGAGGAGGATGGGGATATTTACTTCATGACAAGCTGCAATGGGCTTTGTGAGGAATATGGGTTTAATTTAGAAAAGCATAGCCACTTAGCGAGATCGCTGAAGGAGCAGCACTGACATTATCAGCTGTCTCCAACACAGATGCATTTTACCAAAGTGCATTTGCTGTATTTGCTTCTTCTGTGCACCCACTCTTGATCTCCCCTCTCTCTTCTTCCTCGCTCTGCTCTTATCCAGCAGATATGTATCGTGTGGGTGACTGATGCTCTCATTCTTTCTTCCAGGACTACAGATTAGGCTGATACTGCCACCTTTAAACACAGCAACCTATCACACTGATAACACCACTCGCAGAGCAACAAGCTGCGCTTTGAATGGACGAAAAGATCGAAGGAGCCGCTGATTACACCTTCCAAAAAACAAAAGGAAGGAAAATTATATGCGTGACAGATGACAAAACTGCATTTTTTTTTCTTCTTCTCCTCTCTTGTCCTTTGTAGAAAATGTCACCTTTTAACAACATAAACCTGTCCTGAAGCAAAGGCGACGTGGAGTAAAAAGCCGGCCTTGATGTCGGCAGCCAAAGAGGAGAAAAAAAAACGAGGCTGGCAGGAAGATGAAAAAGAACAAAGGAGGGTAAAATGAAAGAGGAGCATTGCTGTTTCACACATTTATCCACACAGCTAATAGCAATAAGTGCAGCCTCAGCCCCCGCGAGCCACAAACTTTCTTGTTTCCCTGAATAATGATTGCAGTCGCTGGAGTGTGTCTGTGTCGATAGCGAGGGGGGAAGCTTTGAGTTTGTGCGTGCGCACACCCGCAGTTCTGATCAATGACCAGCTGCAGAAGAAAACAAAAACACTCCTCTGTCAAACACGCAGCTGATTCCCTTCACTGGCAAACACTCTCAACTGTACAGTGGATTTTCTTATTTCTATTCATTATCCAGAGCGTGTCGTTTCCAACCAGATCAGCTGAATATGTGGATTAAAATGCTGTCGGAGGTGGTTCTGGATGTATTCCTTCAAATATTTAAAGCATCAACACCTGAAATACCAAACCATTTCTGAATCCCTATCCTCGGTGTTGTGTAACCTGCAGCTTGCACAAACACTGTGAGGCAGCTCAGGATTTTTAAAACAGCTTTCTGTGTAAAGGTGAAACTAAATGAATCATATTTAGCCACGCTTGCAGCATCACTCCACTGGTTCACTGTTTTAACTGAAATATCTGTAAATAAAATAAACTGACTGGAGTGTGATGAAATGTGACACATATTCCTCTCACATTGAGCTGAACATGCAGTTCTACACCTTGGCCTCATTTAGTACGCAAAGGTCTAAGAATATGCAGTTTCCCATAATGCCTGTTACACACCACCTACTCTCAGACTGGTTTGTACTAACTTCAGTGAGTTTTTAAGTAGAACTCATTGAAGCATAAAAAAGTTATTTTAAAACTAAGGTTGATGATTTGCAAACAAAATATTTGTTTGATTGGATGATTTTTTGTTTGTCAGTATACTGTTTTGGTATCAAGATGGAAGGATGGATGGAAATGTACGTTTTTTATATAGCACTTAGCAACAACCCACTGGTGAACCAAAGTGCTTTACAAAAGATGAAACGACCAGTTAAAACACATCAGGAAACAAGTAAAAGTAAGATAAATAATAAAAGCACAAAAAATAAAATCATGGATGGATGGAATATTTACAGGTACAACCATTCCTGCTGCATCCATAGCTAAGTCAGCTTACAGTTAGATTTCCACTCTGCCATTTTATTGGATTACTCTAATGTGTTGTAGTATGCATGCATGGGGGGTTGCTTTTAATTACACGCATGCGTGATTATCGTAGTTGTAATATTATGGTAATTGTTTGAAACCTTGTTTTTGCACGTCCTAACAAATTAACGACATGCTGCAATATGCAACATGTAAGCAACCGCTAGGGGCATTGTCAGGACCCATTTCACCAGATGTAAGGTCTGAGGAGCGACAGCAGTAAAAAAAAACAAAAAAACAGACATTTTCAAAGACAAGACAGGGCATGCTCGTTTTAGGAGCCTTACATACCATCTACAATACAGCTGCTGTAGTTTTTTTCTGCCATGATCTCAAAATGAACCAGATACTACTTACCTCTACTCTCACTATGTTTGTTATTTCAATTTATACAAATTTGGTAACTTATCTGGTCTGAGGTCACTAATGTGCCTCCCAGTGGAATCCTCCTGTAACAAGCATATGACACAAGGAGCTAATGTTTACAGGGCTGTTTTCTGTTCTACCAGAGTTTGCACTTACAGAGGAAGCAACAGACCAGAGCAGACATTGGCAACAGCAACAAAACGGAGGGCGCCACAGCAGCCATGGGAGGCTGCAGTTCCTCGACACAGCCGGACCAGGTTAGAATCCCCTTTCCTGTCTACAATACAATCCACTAGAGCCCAGAAAATCCCAAGAAAAAACAAACAAGCAAAGAATGCTTGTGTGGGTGAAGGTCACACAAGCATTTGATGTAATGACTAATTGATTTTAATTGGCCTGATTAATCAACCTCAAAGATCACTTCAAATGTGAATCCTGCATCCTGTAGGCTGTGGTGAACAATGTCTGATCACGACTCTGACATAATCAGGCCAAAGTTGATTTTTGTTTGGATCCTGGTTGAAGACAGAAAGATTGCAAGTGAGTCAAGAGTTCAAATCAATGCATTGTCCCCTTTTCTTCAAATAATTGCTCTAGCGCAGCAACATTAATGAAAAATAAGCACATACCCCCAGCTGTTATGTTCCCATTCATGCCAGGTGTAGCCAAAGCCAATTATAGCCCAGAACTACTTCAGTCATTTCACAGAGGTCTGAATGCTAATTAAACATTTAACCAGTGCACTCAAAAAGAAAAAAGAGAAGAAAGTTGACCCACCTCGCTAAGATATTTAGATAGTTGAACATTTGTTGGGAAGCTTTTGTTGCACGTAGAGTAACTTAACAGGTTGTCGGCTCTATTCTTGCATCTCTTTTATAGCACGTTTTAACTCTGCTTGAATTATGTTTCTCTTCTTCATGTCAGTTGGGAAACAAGAATAATTGAAGTTGCAATATTGTTAACACCACAGAAAATATGTTTTGATTGACACTCAAAGCCAGCTATAATTAGGTGACCTCTTGTAGCACAACCTTGCCAGTCAGACTAGGGTCCATTCTGTTGACCTTTAGCATGTCAGTCAACTGCATGCTATCTTTTTCCTGCACCAGCAACTTTTTTCTGAATTCAATTCTGTTTTCTTGTTTGAAGGGCCAGAGTTTCATACTGTTTAGCAGTAAGAGAGACTGCATCATCTGATCCTTAATTGGTCTTAAAATGAGGTAAATGCATTAACACATGACATATTAACACACATTGTCTTCATATATTTAACAAAAACGTATGTGCTGTTCGGTCTGGTAAGGATCAGATGATTTTCATTACGTCCTGATGGGTAAAACTACTAAACTAATGGAGTAAAAGTACATTTTCTTGTTCACGTGACTTTGTCAGAGAAACTTGGACTGCGAGCTGAGTAACGTTATTGCATTAAATCTCTCCCCCGGAGCTCGCCGTGCGTTGCAGCGCTGCCTATCAGACTGAGTACCTGCTGCTGCTCCATGTTACAGGTGACATCCTGAGGATCATGACTTGTCTCATTAACACCTGAATAATTCCACCATCCTTGAACTCTGTCTGCCAGTCACAGCATCTCAGAGACAGACTCACACTGAGCAATGATTACAGTTCCTGTGTCTCCCCCTCCTCCCCCCCTAGGTTCAGTGCTCTGCAACACCATATGTTCTCATGCTTCCACATTCTTTTACCTTATTTAATGATTGAAAAGATTTAATTTAGTACATTTATTTTAAGCCTCTGCTCCCACTCCACATTCCATACCATGGAGGGAAAATGCTCTGTGTATAATGACACATTCTGATCCCTGTGGATTGCATGGATAGATGATGAAACAACAAACCCCAGGCAATAGATGTTTTTTGTTTTGTTTTTTAACTTTTTAGCTTGGCAGCATATTAGCAAGATACCAGGCCATAATTGTGTAACTGTTTTTATTGATTTTTCCTTCTTTGTAATACTTTATAATACTCTTTTGTAATTTTGAGTCAAGTGTCTTTTCTTTTTATTACCTTCTAGTTCTTTTTGATTATTCTGCAGCTCTTAGAGCTTATTTGTAATCTTCTATTTGGTTTGCATCACAAGAATCCATCCATCCATTTTCTGCACTGCTAAATCCAATCCAGGGCCGCGGGGAAGCCGGAGCCCATCCCAGCAATTATCAGGCGAGAGGCAGGGCACACCCTGGATAGGTCGCCAGTCCATCACAGGGCCCATCACAAGAATAGTTTCAGATATTATCCTTAATCACTTTGTCCTCCCTTCTCTTACTACAAGTCAAATCAGTACCAGTGCATATTTTGAATGGTTGTTTTCATACAGTTAATAATAAGAGTGGCACTGCATGGAGGCAACGATAAAGCTGTTGCGGGAGCATTTGCACTTGTGTTCACCTACAGGGAGTCATTTAAATATCCCCCATTCTGTCTGGTTCTGAATTTAGATTTCATGACATCCATGTCAGAAGAGGCTGACTCTCAGATGTGTGTAGACCCAGAAAAAGCAGACACTTTCAGGGCTGATGGTAGAGGCACTGCTTTTCTGGGTCGGCCAGTTTCTGCACATGTTGCGAGTGCTGTTGAGGTTTCAGCTCAGGTTGTAAAGGGAGGTTTATGATCTCAGGCTCTGCAGTTTAGAGTGACCTCCAACTGAGAAGCGAGACTGATGTGATCTGTCAGCAGCATAAAATCGTTTGATTGACACCTCATGCAAATACAGTAATTATTTGCTGTAGGAGTGGGTGGCATGTGTGTGTATAAGCAATTATAGCAGTGTAGCTGTTGATGTGTCAGGCAATCATGGTTTTTTACAATCTGTGTTCTTTCTTTCCTAAAATGAGCTACTTTCCGTTTGTACGCAACATGTAAACCCTAAATCTGTACAGTTTATTGAAAATACTACACTCTAAAAGTCTTGATATACCAAATTTAGCTTCTTGGGTTTCTAGAGATCTTAAACTTGGAATGTAATAATGTAAATAATGATGTTTTGGATGGTGAATGATGATGCTCTATGATCTGTTGTGTTCTGTTGGATTTCAGTGCCACTTTTGACACTGTTGATCACATCGTCTTGCACAGACTGAGGCATGGCTTGGAATATCTGGTACAGATTAGCAATAGTTCTCATCCTTGTCCAACCATTTTGTTTCAGCTTCTCTGACATATGGTGTCCCACAGGGGTCAGTTTTAAAACCACTTTTATTTTGTTTTTGCACACTTCCCTTTGGTCATATTATCTAGAAACATAGTGTTTCTTTTCACTTTTATGCTGCTGATGCTGATATTTTATCTTTTAAGGACACTGAGACCATTTTATATGATTTTTATCTTCAACCAAAAATCTACAAATCAGCTCCAAATGGCTGAGAACTCAGTTTCCAGACACAACCAAGAAAAGAGAGTTTAGTCTCTTTGCACTGGCTCCCAGAATGTTTTTGAATTGATTTTAAAATCTTTACTCTTGACTTTTAAAATTCTTCGTAGTCTTTCACCCTCATATTTATCAGACCTTTTAGAACCATATGAGCCTGTAAGAATTCTGAGGTCTGGCAGAGGACTTTTAACTCACTGGCTGCCAAAGACGTCTTTTGACGTCTTTTCAAATCCGAACGTTCACTGCCAAAGATGTCAAAAGAC
>JAOXYM010000020.1:2447462-2458438 GCA_028567055.1 Leptatherina wallacei
GGGCGCCAAGATTTAAATGATATATCAGAGAATTGTTTAAGATTGGGAATAAAGTGCATAATATGGGACCTTTAAGGTTTGAAAGCACTGCACGCGCTCATGGCATCCAAGCTTCCTCCTACCTCCTTATGAGGATTTTTTTGGCTTCTTAAAGAGAAATATTTGAGAATGTTTATTTCTATGAGTCATATTTATTCTCCTGTAACCTTTAGAGAATGCAAATGATATAAATGATCCTTCCAAACACCCGTTTCATGCTCATTTTTTAGTTTGAACTGCAGCAGCTAAGATGATGCTGTCTGTGTAAACTGGAGTCTGTATGAGCAGGTCTTTTTTTTTTTTCTTTTACAGGGAAGCGAGGGGTGGTGGTTTTAATATTACCTGCCCTGCTCAGTGATTTTAATCTGTCTGAATAAATTTGAGTAGTCATCACAGCTGAAATACCCCCCTGTTTTTTTAATGACATTGCTGTTTCCAGCAGTAATCTGAATTCCAGTCCTGAGCAGCAAACTCACGCTTATACTTTCCCTCCGCTGCAATTTTATCAGCTTAATATAAAATTTCAATAATCGAAAGTAATGTTTTTGCGAATCTGATGGAGACATAATAACGGCCACATGTTTTTGACTTTTCTCCTATTGACTAATCATATCATCCGTGGTTTAAGCGAATGCCCAGAAAGCAACATTTTTTTTTTAACATTTAAGTTTTTTTATGCACATTTTTATTACTGTTCATTTAAAACTATTTCTGTTACATTATTTCCAGTTTGACAGCAGCTATTAGTTATCTTTTAGTTTTCATGCTTACAGGTCTGATAGGCATTTTGAAATATAACCAATTTTCTTGGTTTTTAATTACACCTCACTGAGCCTATAGGATCTATTGTGGACGCAATAACCAACTAGAGTCTGCGTTGTAAGACATATAATGTCCTTCTGCACACTTAGCTGGTTGTAAATGAGCTTATTGAAGACTGATGCATCAAACAGACAGTGACATTCTGAAAAGTGAGCTGATTGCATGTGTGTTTCGTGTCAAATGAGGAAATAATTCTGTTCTCTGTGTATTCTGGGTGTTATGCAGAGGAAGGTAAATAGGGAAGTCTCTGAGGTTAAAATGATGAACAACTGACACCATAACTAAGTTCAGACCTTAGGATGTATTGGAGTTGTCATGGCAATAACAGGTTTGAGGAGCAAGGAGAGACTTTTTGTGTGGAGCTGTTTTTGGAGATCACCTAGACATCCCTCTAATAAAGCTGTAAAATATGATGATGGAGATGTGTTGTATTTAAATGCTTCAGCTCTTCACCACCATGGGACATGGAGGTTCATTTGCTGTGGTCCACTTACTTAAATGTTAGCTGGATGTCTTAACGTGTCAGATGCTTCAATCGTTGGTATGTGTTTATGTACAAAACCCATCTGAGTATCAATCCTTCCTCTTTGTCTTATCTTTTAAAGCAACTAGAAAACTTTCCAACCCTGAAACTCTGTGTTTGATGCTAGCTGACCTTGATTATGGAGCCATCATTACCCTGCTGCATCCTGAGGCTGAGAAACCGCCCTTCTCTACTTTTTCCCAGCTTGGAGAATCACGTTAAAGCTTCATTTCAACCTTGTAAAAAATGTCTTTAATGTCAATTAAACTAACCCAGCGAAATAAAGGCTAATTTTATTTAATTTTTTTGAAGTTGGACTAGGAATTGTCAAGACAACAAACTGGTCTAATTGTGTTTTCCAGCTCACAGCTGCTCATGAAGAACATTAAAACATCTGTACCTCAGTCCCAGAAACACTCTGATTATTCAGACATTTTGGGAATAAAAGTCTGAAAATCATGCATTTATTTCATATTTAAGACAAAGTCTCAGTTAACTTCAGGGATTCTTCAGAGTATTTGGACTTCTTTTATCTGGGGTGAAAAGGGGTTTTGAAGAAAACATTTGTCTGGCTCCTTAAATGTCATTGCATGTTGACAAGTCTTGTTATTTCTCTATTTACCTGAAACAGTGAGTCCCATTTTCACACAAAATCCTGTTCCTCTGCCTCCTCGTACTGATGCATGTTGCATAACCTGACTATAACTCATTTGTTGTGTTTTGTATAAGGAAAGTTTGTATACAGATGCTCTTCAAGGGGGGAGTAAAGATGCTCTGTGGGTTATGTCATCCTCGCTCACACAGACCTGCTCGCTGCTGTTTTTCATACATGTAACTGACAACCTTCCTGCAGCCACATCTCGCCTTCACTGAGACGGGCAGCCTGTCAGCGTGTGTGTGATTCAGTGTGTGAATCTGTCACAGCAGTTGTCATGATTGCTGCTGACATCTTTAAAGAGCCTTCGTGGCTCCGTCACCTCTATGTGGAACCTGTCATGTGTTTATCTCAGAGTGCATTCTCCAAACCGATCACCAGCACGTGTGACAGCGCCACTTTGATTTCCTCATCTTCGTTTAGATCATCAGATAATCTTCTTCATGTGTTTGCATGTGTGTTTGATTTTCTGGTTCCAATGTTGACAAATGTCCCCCCTCTTCACCTCTAGTTGCTATTTCCAACCTTTTAATCCCCTCTGCCACCTCTCACTTCCTCCCTTCCAATTTCACAGTGTCAGCAGCAGCCACGTGTGGTTTCAGTACACAAACACCCATTTGATGTTCTCAAAGAGATGACAGGCACACGCTGAATGTAATCTGCTTGTTATGATTGAAATCCCATGTAAATCTGCCTACTAGGTTTAGTTACTTCAGTCGCTGTTTTCAATATTTCAGATCAAACTCAAACATGTATGCAGCAGACAGATGGATGGTGATGAAATCTGCTCCCCTCTGGAAGAGCTCAAATCACTTTGATGATCCTCAGACTTTTTAATCTGTGTAATACTTTGCTTTATGACCAATTAATGGCAGATTTAATGAGGTTTTCATCCATCTCAGTTGGTCTTGTTACCAGCTAGCAAATGTTTGCATTCAAACAAGCTTCATATCAGAGCGTTTGACATTCAGCTCTCATATCAGCTTTAACTAATTCAATTTGACCTCGCATCAGGGCCACCAGTGTTAGCATTAACCATATTGTTATATATAGAAGACCCAGCTGTTCCTGGTGCGAAGGTCTCCCCTCACACAACCCATTCAAAGCAGATGGTGTCCTCTCTGAGTACAGCAGCACTGGAAGGGGTTGATCTTATCATGTGCAGAGCCTTGAAATTAAAAATTTGTTTTGGAGATTGATACATGAAACTAAATTAAAAAGAATAAATAGATGATTATGACCTGGATTGTAAGCAGCAACATAAAATGAAACCCAAATAAGATTTGAGCAGAAATGAGCATTTAATTATAGAAGTGTGTCACTGAATCAGTCACCATTCAAGTTACTTGAATAGTGATTTTGTTAGATGGCGCTGCGGTTATAAAATCAGGGTTTTATCAGGCGAGCGACAGCTTGGGAAAGATTTTAGAGGCCATGAGTTGATGTGTTGTCTTAATGGGTTGCTTTTCAGTCACGTGATGATGCTTAATGTGTCAACAAGTGACTGAGAAATGAAACAGACAAATGTGTGAATGAGAGAAGATTCACTCTTAACTAAGTGCAAGTTTATACAAATAGAAGTAAAATGAACTCCAGCTGCATTTCAGTACGATTGATTTACTGGTGTACAATAGTTTTAATAAAGTTTGGAGAATAAATGTTTGGATACAATGGATTAGAGTAAAGAAAGTTAAACACCAATCCTGCATCTAATCAGAGCATGACGTGATGGATAACAGGAATGGCCCAGAGTTTAGAAATTGGTGGTGGACTTCTAAGTAGCACTATGTAACTTTCTTACCTTTAAAAAAAAATGGGTTTCTGACTCGTTTTGATGGCACAATTATCATGTAGATACCTGCAGCCATTGTTGCCTACAGAGCGTGTCACAGCAGAGTTTTGCTTTACACACTGTGTCACACACCAACAACTGGATATAATCACACTGGGCAGAACACAGAGAGAAAGGGACAGAACAGAAGATGAAAAAATAGTCTACATCGGACTGACTTATTGACTGAGGAGAGCTCAGAGTACAGATAGGATGCAAGATGGATGCTGAGATTAGCCATTTAGTCATTGTGCCTCACTGAGAAAATCTGCCAAAGTTTCGTGGTGCTTCTTCTTAGGAGAGCAGACTTCTGATGAGGTTCCTTCTTGGGCAACTGAATAAAGTGGAGTGGGAGAGGACGTGGGAGGCACAATGTTTGGTTTGGATGGAGAATGACTGCAGTCCACAGTGATGCTGGCTCTGCATCGGTCAATAATGGTGAAGAAGGAGCTGAGTCAAAAGGCAAAGCTCTCGATTTACTGGTCGATATACATTCCTACCATCACCTGTGTTAATGAGCTGTGGGCAGTGACCGACGGAACAAGATTGTTTCTTCTGCGGAGGGGCTGGGCTTTCTCTTAGGGCGCATTTAATTTAAATTAATTTGATACAGGTGTGTTGAAGCAGGACCACACATTGAAAACTTGCTGGATTGCGGACCTTAGAACCGAATTGAATATCACTGCAACAGATGAACGAGTTTTCTTTTTCGTTGTGTGCCTCGTTTTCTCCTGTAGTAATTCTTGGTGCAGCACTGCTTCTATAAAAAGTTATTCAAAATGTTGTAAAACTGGTTTAAGGGAACTGAGGGTAGAAGATTAGTCTGATGTGATGCCTTCACCATCTAAAATCTTAAAATTCTGCATCAAAATAAACATTGAATCACTTCGTAGTTAATGACAATATCTAATGGGGTCAAAGGAGGCACCCTGACCCTGAAGTGGGACCCTGTATGCCTTCAGTATGTGAATTCAGGGTCTCAACTAGTATACTTTATGATTTACGAGCATTAATCCACTTTGGTTTGATCCAAACCAATATCAGTGGGTAAAAATGTGGAATTTTAACCAGCACACCCTTAAATTTTCAAAGCAAACTAAGCTCAGATCTCTTGCATCAGTTTGGATAATCTCAAAGTCAGTCTGCAGTTGACCTTTAAAACATCAATCCTGTCCTTCAAGAACCATTACAGTCCTAAATAAAAGGCTCCGAGTCCACTTTCTCCTTTCATATTCCTTACTTGTGCCAGTTTTTTGGTGGAAAACACAGTTTTAACTTGAATTTTTATGGTTTTTGCTTCGTTTTGAGTAAACATTTCAGCTTTTCAAGGCAACTTGAATGTTAAAAAAAAACTTTACTGTCTGGGGAATAGTTGCACGGATGTTTTCACTTTGTACTGAAGCTGAAAGAAGTAAGGACGACATCTCATCACAAACAGAACAAAACTCTTCCCTTCTGCAGCCAGAAATGGCACATCCAACATGTTGTGTTCGTGTGGTCCTACAGCATTTTCTCACATCATCTTCTCTGCCCATTTGTGCTGTTGTTTTTGATTGCCTCCTTGATTGGCACATCATACCGTGAAGAACACAGGCGACGCTGCAAACAGATGGAGAAGCTGAAGCATCAAGAGTGAGAATTAATGATGCAGAGGCAGAGGAGACGGCCCTTTTAACAGTTGCTCTCCTCCTATTTAATCCTGTCCGCCTCTCCGTACTCCTCTGCCCTCCCCTTCTTTCTGTTGTTTCATAATTACACCCCTGACCGG
Organism: Leptatherina wallacei; assembly: GCA_028567055.1. Taxonomy (NCBI): domain Eukaryota; kingdom Metazoa; phylum Chordata; class Actinopteri; order Atheriniformes; family Atherinidae; genus Leptatherina; species Leptatherina wallacei. The sequence goes on from JAOXYM010000020.1 coordinate 2,453,101, forward strand.
CTCCAGCTTGTTGCCATAGTGACAGCAAAGACAGAGTGTCCCCGTAGTCACAGATGTTATGTACCTGTTCCTAAATACACATGCTGCATAACTGTACATGTTGTGTGTGCTCTTGGAGAAAATAATCAAGTTGTGTTTATTAGATTTTTACCTCAGTTTTTTTCTCGGGGCACGGGGAACTCTTTCCTTCACTCCACCTTCACCACAAAGACAGTTAAAAATGTTGGTTTTTGTATTGTTGTGTGGTTCCTACCTGGTTTTAAATTGAGCTGGAACTCAGAATCCTTCCATGGTCCAGTTTTCATACGATGCCCGGGATGTTTTTACTTTTTTTTTTCTTTTGTTTTTCTCCTGCATTCGTTGCTGCATGATCGCTGTAGCTGAAGTCTTGAAAGTGTAATAGAAGCAGTGATTGAACACATGAGTCTGCATAATGTCCTGATCAGCCTTAAAATCATCACCTTGTTGTTGTTGGCTGGAAGGATTTTTGGGTTTGGTTGATTATTCGTCCCCTTGAATAAAACCAATTTGTGTTAAATTATACAACACATTAGATTTAATGGGAATGTGTGTCAAAAATTTTGACTGGTACATCATTGGAAAACCTGATAAGTCACCTTACAACAAAGTATAAATTGTAAGGCTCATACTTCTGTGGAATGAGCAACAGGAAGGAATTATTTGGGAAGTGCACCAACAAAATTGTGACAAAATCTCCTGCAATAATCTCCTGTTGGTAATATGATATATTTGGAGTTATACAGTTCAAGCTTTTGGAACAATGGTGACTTTTTTCAACGAGCAACCCTAAAATCTGACTGGTCCCCAAAGTGCCACTCCAAGAAAAAAAAATTAACTAATATTTACTAGACAAACCTCAGACCCCCAAATGTAAGAGAATGCAGCGTGTAATATATTTCTATATTTCGTTCTACATCAAGGCCAGAGGTGTCAAAATAATTCACATTCATTACTCAGAAGTATAGATACGAGGGTTTAAAAAGACATTTGTAGAAGTTGAAGTATCAACTCAAACGTGTTAATTAAAAGTGTAAAGGTACTGGTTTCAAAAATACTTAAAGTATAAAAGTAAAAGTAATGTAAGGGGACCCCACTTGCCCCAAAAAACATTATTCTAAAGGCCATAATGACTAAAGACTTAAAGATTTTCGTTTGTATGAAAACATCTTTAATTTAAGGTATGCAGCTCAGTCTGGTTCTCACGAGGACTGGAAGTCACAGAAAGAAGGAAAAAAACACACCGGAGTGCAACTGCTGAGACACCCTGCCATTTTTAACAAGGGTGTGTTTGTTTTAAACCTTTTTGAAAGGCCTCTTTGACACACAGCCACAGAACCGCGCATGTGCAAACACAAACATGATTAAATGTGTGAAAGCTTCGGCCACTGAGCCGGGCTGCAGGGCCCAGATAGTGTTTGACTCAGTAAGAGGTCTTTACCAACGCCAGCTTAAATCTAAAGTTCATTATTGTGTTTGTAGTTGGGCCGATCATCAGGTGTGTCAGCTCTGATTAACAGCAGCCTGCAGCCTCGCCGTGCTCGCAGCCTCATCTGGTGCCTGATTATGGCTCCTTCCTCTGTCCCCTTCCTGGCCACCGTGCCCTGATGGAAACAAGGTGGAGCAGTGACACAGTCGCTGCGAGCCCAGCTGACATTTATCATTCCAGTAAATGTCAGACAGAGTTAGGGTCTCACGTTATTCTCCACTAACCTGCTCTGTACTGCAGGGAGACAAGCTGAGGACTCCACTCTGAAGCTGGACAAATCAGCTAATGTGTTGATGACTCCATCAGCTGAAAATTACTCCAAAGATAGTTATTATAAATCATTAAATGGTGAAGATCTAGTTGGGGAAACATTATAGACAAAAACACGTCACAGAATGCACTAGTTTCATTCATTTGTGGACACATTTTTAGCCAATTTATTAGAGAAATTAATTTAATTTGTGCACATGAAAACATATACACAGAATACCAAAGCAGTCTTTTACCATGATGTCACAGTGAGGGCTTTTCTCCTCTGAATAAGTCATAAACTACCTTGAAAATATGATTTGTGGATTTTAGAGGGTTTCTATGTTACCAGTACGCATTCCCCCCGTAGATCCCTGTAAATCAGCCTCACTTTTTCTGAGCTTTCTACAGATTTCTTATTATTACAGGTGCTCTGATCAAAATGTTTAAGGCAGATATCCAGTATTGTGTTGCTAAAAGGAGGATCAGCTGTTACACATCACCAATGGAAAGGCAATTTTATAGTCACACAAAATGTGAATTATATTTTACTCATAAACTACAGAAGCCTGTGTTTACACCCCCCCAAAAAAACATTTTAGTGTGGTAAGTAAGAATTACAATAAAAACATAACATGCACAACCCACCTGGGGCCAAATACTTAAAGCTGTGTTTAGATTTATGACTAAATCTGTGTGCCATAAATGTGCAAACATCTTTGCAAGATACAGAAACTGTGTATGTATGATTCTCTAGCCATGTCCTGTCCAATCAGTTTGATCTGATGCCTTCAGGGGATGTTTTTTTAAACATTGCCATTCCTCCTGCTGTAAAGCTGCTTAATGCTGACTGTTTTTTTTTAGTTTTTTTTTTAGGTGTGTGTCATTTCTCTTTTTTATGTCATTTTCACCAGTTTTTCTGTAAATGTAGGGGAACTTGGGAGGGTCATATGTTAATCTCTATCACTGACGTTGTTGCTGTGGTCAAATGTGCTGGTAATCTGAAAAATAATTCAGAAAATCTATCTGTGACGGCTGTCAAACTGCACTGAGCATTCAGGATAAAAGGTTTTCCCAACTGAACTTGTGAACAAACTTCTTATTTTTATCCCCAAATAAAAATAAGTCTGATGTTCGACTATCTGATGGACCCTCCTCTTCAGGACCCCTGAATAGACCTTACCGAGGAAGCTGAGAAGTGTGATTCCCTGTAGTTGGATCACACCTCCTGGTCCTCCTTCTTGAAGAGGGGACAACCACCCCAGTCTGCCAGTCCAGGGGAACTGTCCCCAATATCCACACAATGTTGCAGGGGAGTGTCAACCAAGAACCTCCAGGACCTTGAGGAACTCCAGGAAGATCTTGTCCATCCCCAGAGCCCTGCCACTGAGGAGTTTTTTCATTACCTCAGTGACCTCAGCCCCAGAGATAGGAGAGCCTACACCTGGGTCCTAGACTCTGCTTCCTCATCAGAAGATGTGTTGGTGGGACTGAAAAGGCCCTTCCACTGACCTACAACATCCTTAGCTGAGGTCAACACCGCCCCATCTCCATTGTGCAGTGTTGATGGTGCACTGCTTTCCCCTCCTGAGCTGCTAAATGGTGGACCACCATCTCCTCAAAGCTGTCAGGAACTCATTTTCCATGGCCTCACCACACTCGTTCCACATCCAAGTTTTTGCCTTAGTAAACACCAAAGCCGCATTCTGCTTGGCCTGCCAGAACCTATGAGCTACCTCTAGAGTCCCAGAGGCAACAAATGCACAACAGGACTCCTTCATCTTTGATGGCATCCCTCACAGCTGGTGTCCCCCAGCAGGTTCGGGGGTTACCTCAACGACAGGCACCGACTACCTTACAGACAGCTGTTGGCTGCCTCAATAATGGAGACAAGGAACACAGTCCATTAGGACTCGATATCCCTCGCCTCACCGGGAACATGGTTGAAGTGTTGCTGGAGGTGGAAGATGAAGCTCTTTCTGTCTGAGGTCTCCACCAGACATTCACAGCAACAACTCGTTTGGGTCTAGTGGTGACCAGTTGACACCTCTGCCCCTCTCTACACAACCAGCTTGGTTGGGTAGAGATTAAATTTAATAAAATTTTTTGTTTCTGTTTTTTTTTTTTTTTGTTGCTTGGGTCTGTAGCGGATTTTTGAGAATATATTAACCTTTTCTTGGTTCCGGTATTTTGGTAAACATGTTCCTTAAGGACAAACATTTCCTCAATGTTTCACGGTTTCCTGCTCTGCAGTCCAGACTCAATGTGACACAAGGAAAGCCTCCCTTTGCTCAGAAAAAAAAGGCTTTTTCTGACATTTTCCCTTAGTTCTGCTGCCTTGCTTCCTTATTCATGATTATTTCCATGTTTACCTAAAATGATGACAGATTTTTCATACCCTGTCAGACTTTGAAGTTGCAAATTTACAAACTTTACATTTGTCAGTTCTACTTTCTTGGGAGGATGTTAAAGGAGTATTAAAGCGAAACAAGTGATGAGAGCATAATGAGAAAGAGAGATAAAGTGATGAGAACGGTACAGGCAGATGGATCACAGGAATGAAGATGTAAAGGAGAATGAGGCAGATGTGACAGGAGGATTCAGTGTGGAAAAAGAGGGAACAGAGATGGATTGATGGATGGATGCAGGATGATTTAACACAACCTGCTATCAGTGTCTTCAAAATCAAACAGAGGATTGGTGGCAGGATTAGGCAGAGGGATTCAGAGATGTGAGGTAATGAGAGTGGCAGAGCTGTGTGAAAGGCAGAGATAAGAGCTGTGAAATGATGACACTCCCACACGCATGTACGGTCACTGCTCTGTTTTATTCTTTTAATTCGCTCGTCTTTTTGATGCCTGATCTTCAGAAATGGTCCCGCCTGTCAGTATGAGCTGCCTGCCTCTCTGTCTCCTCGCCAATCTGTTTCATTGTGAGTCAGTGTGAGTGTTTTAATCAGTGCTACTGTCTCATCAACATCACAGTTAGCAGCTACACAACTGGTCTATGTTATAAGTATATGTCACAAAAAAGTCAGGTCAGAGGCTGTTTTTTAAAAAGTCTCTTATATGAGCAGAGGATGAGTGCCAGAGGTTCAGCTGAGGAGGCAAACAACTCCAAAACACAAATGTCTTTTTTTTTGGTATTTCATCAAGCTTTTATTCACAAGTCATTGGGGAGTGATGGTTTCATTTAAAACCGTATCTTGCATCTCTTGAAAGGGTGTTGCAGGGATGAAATTCAGCTGACCTTCAGGTCATCTTTGGACCTGATGTCCTCTGATCAGCCAGCTAGAGCAGCCAAACATCACAGCAAGCAGAGAGACTGATCCAGAAACACAGGGAAGAAAGCCAGATTATGAGTAAGACAGTCAGCATGAACCCGGATATTTCTCCCTCCAGCCAGCTTCTGGCAGATGTTCGGTGGCAGCAGAGTTAAAGTGCAACTTGCAGGTTATCAACCCCAGAGGCTTAAAGTGCATGGATGGATGGGAATCATGCGAGGACACGCACATATATCTAGAACAAAAATGTACAATTTAAAATCTATCTATCTAATCTATCTAATCTATCTAATCTATCT
>JAOXYM010000020.1:2514197-2525025 GCA_028567055.1 Leptatherina wallacei
GAGACACCCCTTGGTCTCTCGTGAACGCGCAAAACGGAGGGGAAGGGCTAAGGGGGAGAATTGAGATTGGGCCTAAAAATAGTTTAGTAGGTACAGGACCTACAGTGCCATGTTGAGTACAGGTTGAGGGGTTTGTATGAATGATCTGTGATGCATTGCAATGAATGAAGTATGTAAATAAAATTTACATAATCCAGCATGTTCAAGTTAAAATGCAAGCATAAAACCATTATGCGACCTAAAAAGTAGAAGAATGTTTACATTTTTTTGCTTGTATTTGTAGAACTGCTACTTTGAACAAACAGATGTTTCTCATTCTGGCTAGAGACTTATTTAAATGAACCTTTAATCTTTTCACCCATCTCACTAACGACTTTGATAATGTGACAAAGTGAACATTAAAAAGCTTCTAAACCACATAATTTTTTATTTTTTAATTTATTTTCCAAAGAGGTTTTGGGCTTGAAATCTGCATTTTTCAAGCTCAAAGCTCTCAGCTCCGTCCAAACCATTTCCTTAAAAATTTGGATCAAAAGTGATGAAAAGTTTTGCTCATAAACGGTTAATCTCTCGTATCTGTCCATTTCTACCCTCCAGCGGTCTACCATGTTTACTGTAAATGCTCAGAATTCTAAATTTTCAACATTTCTTACTCTAGATGCAGAACGTATCTCCTAAATGTATTCATTTTAATCACGTGTTGACAACTCACACGCTCACACACAAAATGATCTGAAGCTACCATCAACTATTAACATTCAGATTTCACTTGCAAACACTCAGCCTTGATCTATGAAATGCTGCCTGCACCCCATATCAGGCCTGATTTCTGCAGCCAGAGCCCATCACACGAGTAAATGTCACACTGTAGTTCCAAGTGTGAACACACAAATGCAGACACCATTAAGTTCCAACCCAACACGTCCAATTACTCGCCTCTAATGGGAGAGACAACTGTAACCTTGGCCCAGGAAAGCCCTTTAAAGTGTGGCAGTGATGACATTTTCATGAGTTTTCCTTTACATATTTTATCATCACATAGCAACAACTCTAGATAAGTGCATTCTGGTCACAAGCAGAGAAGTTAAAAGTAAACAGGAGCTGGGCAAAACCTGAAATTATCAAATAATTACTTTTAGGAGGACTGGAGCATCTAAAGTTCAGGTGACTGAGCTTTGACGGGTAAGAAAAAAAGAAAAATGCTTAAAAAGCCCTGATGGAGAAAAGGTTTATCAATGCAGACGGCAGCAGCTGCTGAGCCACACATGCACCAGGATTACAGTGCATCTCATTTGGGATCTGCAGCAAGTACCTACAAAACCCATCAGATGCATAATATTTGATCACGTCTAGCTTCACACAACAGTAGATCCTCCAAAGAATAATTAATTAATCAACTTCAATCATAAAAAAGGGATATAATTCTTGTTTAATTTCTTTTTGTAGTATAAATATAAACAGATAAGACATAAACAGATCCACATAATGTCCAACAGAGACACAAACTGGCTCCAGGAGAGACACAATAACAGGAAAGAGATGCAAAAACAGAAAAAAGAAAAAAAGATCTGTGGAGTAATGACAAAGAAATGCAACACCCAACTTGAGGTGTAACAGGTCAGCAAAAATTTTGTCTGGGACTGTCATCAGACTGGTTCATCAGGTGGGCATGGTTTAAGCTCTGTGGACGTCTTGTGGAGACACTTGCAGCACATTTGTTCCAGTTGTTACAAATGGCTCCATGTGGCATGCCAGGAGAAACATTTCTGCACCAAACATCTTTTTTTTCCTTGTGATCCACCACTCAGAGTATTTTAAGGTGATTATTTAAAAGAAATAATATTTTCTTTAAAAAAGGCCGTTTTTTTCTTTGCTTTGTTTTGGTTTCTCCAGGTAATCAGTCATATTGGCAAAAATCATCACATCAGTAATGAGGAAAATAACAAAAAGGAAACTTCCATTGATGTTCATCAATAGCTAAATATTACTGGTAATAAATGATAATAGGACGACAACCCAGTCTGTCCCTTAACCTTTTAAAAACTGAGTACCCCTAATTGGGCGACTTTTAGAGCAGATATTGTCAAACTCTGAACTTTCAGAACTGCTTCTCTGCAGTTGTCTTCCTCAGACATAATGTTCACATAATGTGCTATAATCTGAGGGATATTCATCCTTTTTTCCTCCCTTTTTTTTCGGGTGAACCTGAAACCTTTTTCATTTGTGCTATGTGCCATCTTCATTAATTCCTTACCAGTGTCTTTACTGTGACTCCAAAAGTTTTCAAATAGCCTACATAGGTGCAAAGATATACTCAATTAATTATGCAATTTTCAAGCAGAGGCCTAAAATATAGGCACAAAGGGTAAAAAACACACAGACTTTAGATGAAGCTGATCATCTCCTTCATCGTTGTGCTTTTCTATTTAAAACTGTTTCTCATTTATCCAACAACTGAGTGGAATCTGGCTTCTTCTAATGGTAACTCTTGCACAAAATAACATTATTTACCATATTGCTGTTTCTGAACTGTATCATGCAGAAAATATCCTTGTGTTACAGCTACCATATTAAATTCTAAAAAGCTCATTCACTCAAAATATGACAACAAGCGTCCTCCAAAAACAATGTAAAAACAGAAGACTAGCAAACAAACAATACAAAGCAAATAAAGCTGGTTTATCTGCTGGTTTACTTTCAAGATCTTGTCATTAGAAATGGAAGAAAAAAAGTCCTGCTCAGAGGGCTGCTTTGATTAAATGCTCCCAGAGAAAAGCACCATATGAACACTGTAACTGGAAAATCTACACTCTTGAAGCAATCATTATAATGTTATATCAATTTTAGAGTCAGTTTTCCCAGAGCTCATATTAAAAACCTCAACTTTACAGTGGAAATACACTGGCTTACAGTCTAAAAGTTCTGCATATAAAAGGTCAATGGCTGCTTCTAGTGACATGGATGGTGCATTACAGCCTTGCATGTGCACCTTTATCCTCACCTCTGGCCAACTGACACAACACGAGTCTTCAAAACTTTCATTCACAAACTAATGGTAATAAGGAAATGAACACTAATTATAGGAAACACTATGGTAATGATTTTTGATTATAAAAACAAAGACGATACACATATACATAGAGATAATGAAATGATTGAAAATGTAAAAGAGATCAAATTCCCGGGTGTGATAATTGGTGATGAAATTAGCCAGAAGCTCCACCTCAGATACAAAACAAAGTGGCAAAAGGAATATCTCATTAACAAGATGAAGCAGTTATATTTTTCATTGGGCATTTGTACTACTTATTCAACATACTATATGGTGGTCTGGGGACAACAACTATAAAAATAAACTATACTCACTATTATTAACACTAAAGAGGGCGGTCCGTATTATACTTTGTACATAAAGCTGATTATCTGGAACCTACAAACTCTCTGAAAGAATCTGTTACCATAAAACATACACAACTTTTTCAGCCAGGGCGATGGGGGGGGGGGGGGGGGGGGGGGGTATCATTTACAGGGAACATAAAATTTATAATGCACTTCGTGAGACCCAGAAAAATGTTTATGTCTATTTGTTTAAATCAATATTAAAGATATGGTAGTCAAGTACAGATATAGGGAAGAGTACTAGTAATCACAAGGTGATTATTGGTGCTACTAGCATGTACTACACGCTGAATACTGCTTTCACTGATGTTATTAGTATTATTATTATTATTATAATTATTATTATTATTATTATTATTGATGTATTTCCTACTACTACTATTACTAATATTGTACAACTCCATTATAGTATCATGTGTTGTTTAGGATGAAATTGAGTAATATTATATAGACCAAGTATTATTATTATTATTACTATTACTGAATAACTCCACTTTTGTAATTAAGTATTATAAGTTTATAGATTATGGAAACACTGTACGTATCATTGTGACTATATCGTTATTGCTATAATTAATACAGTGGATATTGTTATTGGTTTTACTAGGATTATTACTGCTTTTCAGCTCCATTACAAATAAACATGTATTCTTTAAGGAGATACTGATGCTCTGTACGCTGAGTATTGTTATCAACAGTATTGTTATTATCATCATTATCATTGTTTCATTATAAGACGATGTAATGCTTAGTGGTTATTATCAATAATGAATGTGACCATGGCATAATAACTACATTACATTGCTGTAATTTACTGTGGTGGGATTAAATAAGCTTCCTCCCACTCCTTTTGAAAGGTTTTATTTTCCTTTTATCTTTATATTTTTGCTGTTATGTTCAAAGAAACTTTCTCAAACAATCAACCAACACGTGTGACGTGTCTATGGCTTCATCTTTTATATGAACTCTAATCATATGAGCTCTATTTAAAAGGTGTGCCTATATGCAGAGTAATGTCTGGTTTTATGGGTTTTTTTCTGCTTTTCTTGTAAAAATGTTATAACTTTTATGTGCATACTAGATAGGGATACATGCACCAAGCAAGCCATTATTTTAATAATTCAGCTTTTTATAATGACTCCTGACAGTTTCAGGCAGTGTCCGATATGTAGGCCAACTTCACTCACTCAGTTTCCTCAGCCAGCTACAGAGGATTTTAAGCTGTTTTCACACATACACCTATAGGGTCTAAAATTTCTGGAGCGGCTGCATGTGAGAATGCAAACATCTACAACCTTCACTATAGACTTCAGATTTCTTGGCCAGTTCCCTCATGAGAAGAGTGTACAATAACCGTATAATCCCATATGTGAAAATAGCAGGTAAACCTCCAGAGTATTTGCAGCTGATGCTTCACACTCATTTCTGCGTGTTGCATTCCACTTGCTTGTCGATGCTGCAGGAGTATGCAAATATATACTGATGTCAACATAACATTCATCATTATGGATAAGTAGGGGCCCTCGTCTGCCATTCTCCACATGCTGTAAACAAAACACTAATTTCCACAAAGTACTTTGTGCAGCATATTTTGCCTCCTGCGGTTCTATGCAGATGCAGCACCAGAGGATTTCACATCGCTGAGATGCAGCTCCTGCTTGTGTGAAAGCTACAGAGAAATTCCGTACCTGAATCTTTGAAAATTCTCCTAGGTTCTTGTGTGAAAGGTGTTTCTCACTGAAGGTTTGAGTAATGGGTCTTTTAATTAAACTATAAAAGAATCTAACCGGATGAACAGAAATGAAATCATCATTTGGTAAACAACAGCCACTCAGCCGCAGAAATTATGATTGCCCCCCAGCTGGACGGACCCTTGCAGCATCTTATATAATTCTGGAAATTTGGAGGAAAAAGAAGCCTCAGTACAATCTTATTTAGCACAGAAAATACAAGAGTATCCTTTCGAAAAGGGAATTCCTTTGAGCTGCAGAATTTAAAGTGAAGCTTGATTATTTTCATCCAGTTGCATTGCATTTCCTTTGGATAAATATGAGAACAGGAGAGCAAGCAGCCGTTGTGGCACTTTATATGACGTATTGTGAACATGAAACCACTTATCAATGACTGAGTGGAAAGTCCTTGCAGCATAAAGTCATTATGCTGATTAATCAAAGCCACTGTACCAGACCATTTTCTGAGAAATGCAGTTTTCTGATTGCAGCAACAAAGTGATTCTCAAAGAGTTATTAGCTGCAACCTGGCATATCTCTGCGTGGTGTGCATTCTGTCCATAAAATACTCGAGGAAACTGGAAAAATGAAGACATGTCAGGCCTAAAAAACTATCTACAACTGTCGAACCTCAACATTGCTGACAGAGAACAGAACAAAAGGCAGCTGAAATCTAAAGAAGAGCTTTGAAAAGTAATTCAAGACGACTGAAGAACTAATCCTGAAGACTACTTACTAGAATAAAGGTGTTTCTATCAAATATTCACTTTCATATTTGTTTGAATTGTAGAAACTCTGTTTTTGCCTTATATACCATATTTATATTCATATTTTCCCCTATTTTCTGCTTTCCTGAAAATATTTTCCACAGCTTTATATCCAAAACCTGTCTGTTTATACTGTATCATGCAAAATCCATTATTTTCTGTAAAATCTATTAATAGATTCTCCTGGTCAGAGACCACTATTGTCTGGGTGAATACCTTCATCTGTCACCATAAACTCAGCAATGCGGTTAAGGTTCATTTACAGGTGATTTACTGTTTAAATGTATTTCATGGAACAGTTTAACTCATTTCACTTAGTTCACTGAATAACTGAATATGTATTTTACCATTTAAACTAATGTGTTGTGGATCATTACATGAAAGCTCAGAGGAGTGATGAAGAGCCATCATCACCGCCATCTGATGTAATTAGATTATATCACAGATATCGAGTGTGTGTTCGTCTGCTGTACCTGTGTGGTCACTTAGAGATTCACACTCTGTTGCTTATCCTGCAGATAACGGTGGTGCTCCTGACTGATAACACACACACGCACACGCACACACACACACACACACACACACACACACGGTCTGTTTACTGACTGTGTGTGTGTTTGTGTCTGAATGATGGGAAGAACTGTGGTGCTTTGCAGCCTTTTATTCCCACTGACAAAGTCTGCTCTAATGGAACATGTTTTACTGGAAACTCAAACAGCTACTGGCAGTTTAGCATACACACACACACACAAACAAACACACACGGTAGCTGTGTTTTTCCAGGAAAGACAGATCACGTATTGAGGAGCTGCTCTGCTGCTACTCAGCTAAATGAAACCAGATCGTTTGCTTTTCTAGTGGCTGAATGTAAAAATAGGAAACGCTCTGAGCTGAACTTCAGTGCTGTTTAGTCAACACACTTTTTCCTGCCTTCAGGAAAACAAGTCCCAAGAATAGACCGAAGCTAACAATAAGTCGACTAAAAGCCCGAATGAACTCATGTGGAGCATCTGCTGCAGAACTTTACTGTAGGAAGAAAACATCCCATGTATGGCGGTAGTGATCACAATGTTTACACAACTCATAGAACCACGAAGGATAAAACGGTGCACAACTAAACAACCATTTAACAAGCTACGAATGAAGCAGATGCTCTGTGACAGAGAAGACAATCACTTAACTATGATACTGTTTTGGTTCTGTTTAATGAGTTTAACCCTTAAATCTCTGCTGGATCACTGGCGACCCTGAGCGCCATCACTTATGTCTCAGGAATGGTGATGTGTAACTCTGTTGGGTGAATTGATAGCTTATCCTTTCGGTGACGTTTTATAGGCATTTATATCCTGTCCAGGAGCTTTATGAAATATGTTAATTCAGAGAATCTATATGGTAAATCCACAATGCTGGTTACTAAGAAAGCAAAAAGTTGTGATGTGCTGTTGCTCAGCCTTCATATGGTTCTGAGCAGCAACGGCTCCAGAAAGCTCATAAAAGACGTCATTGTGCCATCAAACGAGTCATACATAGAGCATCTTTAAGGGTTAAAAAACTAACTTTACAACACTGCAAAAACTGATAACAGTCATCATAGCTGTGAATGAAGGAACGTATTTTAGTCCTAACTGTGATATTTTTATAATGTGTGTCAAAAACGGGCACTTCTCTGTCTATTATTTACATGCAGAGGAGAGTCAGTGTGTGGAAACTGGAAATGATGGAGCTGTCCACGATTGTCCATTTCCAAACTTTCCACTTTATCAAATCGGGCAGAAAACATCGCAGAGTCAGCCAGAGGAGTCAGAGGAAGAGGATGAAGAGGAGGAGGAAGAGGCCGGTCTGCAGGATGGAGAGATGAGCTGTAATTTGGTTTGTCTCCTACGGTAAACTTTGATCATTTCTGTGCTCAGAGCAGCTCCCTCTCAGATCTGACAGATAAATGAGCTGTCGCTGGAGATAGTGTTGATGTTTTCAAGCCTTCTGAAGTCAATGACGGTTTATTCTCACTCTGCTATTTCTCCATAGGAAAAGCAGAAAAATGAAAAACAGAATTGAACGAGACAAAATGCATACAATGTCGTATATATAATTCAAGGTTGTTCATCTCTAAATGCCTCCTCCTGATGCTGTCCTCTCAAAATAATCTCATACTTGATGTTTGAGGAGCGGATTCTACAAATATGCTCCTTCCCTGTTTAGAATTTTAAATCTTTTTACCACCGTCCAATTTTCCTTTGAATTATGCAAAATCCCTAAGCTTCTATAAATTTTGCCGGATTTTTTCTATCATTTAAACAGGTGATTACTTTTTATTAAATACAAGGGGAGTCTGCTGCTCTAATGACCCATTTAATGGCTCGATAAAACCCGGAACATTCTCATAAACCTTAGAGAGGCAGAAAGAGATCTGAGCTCTTTTTGTTGAAACATAAAAACTAAAGAATGTGCAAAAATAGAAAAGTAGAGGTTATATGGAGCATAGAGATTAATCCTAAAAGATACAAGCAGCCAATGTAGTGACGCAAATAGTGCAGTGATGTGATCTGTGCTTCCGGATCAGTCTAAATCCTGCCGTGGTCAATGCGTCAGCTGCAACTTCCTTAAAAACTCTTTAGAAATGCAGTTAATAAGAAGTACCCTGATCTGAGCTTCCTGTAATGAAGCACATCAGCAGTATTCTGAGTTTAACAGGTTGTTGTTCAAGATCTGTTTCTGCTAGATTATTTAACAACAAAGCTTCACAGACATTTATGAAACCCTCACAACAATTTATTATTGATTGGTGTCCTTCCTCACTGTGTTTTGTAAAACTGTTGCACAGGGAGTGTTAAGCAGTTTTATTGGGTGAAAGAGTTCAAATCAGGAGGCTGAAGGGGTTTGGTGGACCAACAATATACTATAGAAGTGTGGAAATTTCTTGTTTTCAGCTGACACAATTTTATAGCAGCTATACCATCAATAACTGGAGATTTTCTGGCCACAGCAACAACAAAGTTGCCCAGTTAATGTGGGACGTTAGCACACTTTGCCTGGTTTGTTCCATTCCCCGCTATAATCGTTTAAAGTCATTCTCTTTCAGCTGAATCTGAAGGGAACCTCATCACATCTTCATCCCTGACAGACAGCACAGATAAAGCTACAATGTGCTTATATTCCTACAGGACAGCCGGAACATTCCCATTCTCCACATCCAAACAGAGACGGCTTTGAAGAGGGACAATACAGCCGGGGAACATGCTCGAGGATTTAACAGCTTATGTCCAGAAATCCAAATGAAGGTAGCTCAGCACCACGGAGGTTTGAGAAGCAGTCGCTGTGCAGAGCATTTGGCGATGTGTTCAGGGACGCACAAGAAACTTGTGCTTCAAGCCCCATGAATAATTTCTGCAGTCACTTCTGTGTGTGTCCTGCCATAATGCACTCAGTTAAATGAGCATGTTTGGTCTCTGAGGGGCAGCTAACACCTCCTCACACCCAAGCTGATTGATTCTGTGAAATGAAGCAGGCCTCTACCGCTGGAAGCACACTTGGCTTAATGCTCTGTGCAGCTCGGCACTGTTACAGTTTGAGGCATCTCCTAATGACTGCAGAATAAAGACTTCACAGCAACCACAGCTGCTCCCGACTGTGCAGGTTAATAGGAGGATATCAGCTGCAACATGACTTCATTTGGTTTGTGTGTATCCAAAAGGTTGGATGCATGTTCACTAAACAGCTTCTTACTGCATCAGCATGAAAAAGGAACCCTCAGATATGATTTAACTCTTTCCCAGAGCTTCTCTGCTTGATGATGCATTCCATTATTGCTTCATACAACTTCCCATATACACATTACAGAATCACTTGCGATTACTGCAACAGCCCTGGACACTCTGATCATATAATTTGGAGGCACAAATATTTTATGCATCTGAATATGTTGCACATTGAATAGTTTTCAGTAACAAATATAAGAAAATGTTAACTTTCAAACTCTAGTGTTGCAGTGTGAAACATCTACGTTGACCTATTGAATTTAATGTAAAACAGTTTAACAGTTTTTATGAAAAATGTGAAAATCCAAATAGTACAAATAAACACAAATGGTTCTGATTGCTTAAGAGTAATTTACACAAGGAGTATGACTCATTATAATCTATTCAGTATTAAGAGCTCTTGGATAAACAGAATTGTCCTTATTGATAAAACTCAGAGGTCATTTCTGCTGAGTGGCATGCACATAGCTAAATAAGCAAAGCAGAGAAAGAAAAAGCAGAAAAGGAAGATTTAGTTACAAATAGAAACATGCAATGACAGTTGTTTGAAATACACTCACTGACAAGTTTATTATGCACGCATGTTCAATGCTTGTTAAAGTAAATATCTAATCAGCCAATCGCATTGCAGCAACTCAATGCATCTAATCATGTCGATGTGGTGAAGACGACTTGCTGAAGTTCAATCTGAGCATCGGAATGAGGAAGATTTTCACACCCAACCTTGGTTCACAGAAAAAGAGAAAACCATTATATAAGATAAATCTCTATTATTTTATAGTCCAGTAACCAAAGCAATAATGTTGTAATTTACAGCCTTGAATGCTAAATGCACTTTTATAAAGGATCAGCAGCACATGTGCATTAAAACAGTTCACTGAAATTAAAGTAGCCGTTAATCAAATGAAATGCTCCTGAAACAAAATTAATGAAAAGTACTTTTCAATGAACATAACAAAAATACAGTTGTGTAAAATACAAAAAGAAAAGATACTTTTAACTCAAAACAAGCTATCTCAATATAAACGATTCTACTTCATTCTATATCGCGTCTGAAAAAGTCTTGATATATTTGAAAATCTCGATATACTGCCCAGCCCCACGTCCAACCTTGAAGCAGATGGGCTACAGCAGCAGAAGACCACACCGGGTGTCCCTCCTGTCAGCTAAGAACAGG
>JAOXYM010000020.1:2566101-2577770 GCA_028567055.1 Leptatherina wallacei
TAGACCACATCAGTCCAGTTCTGAGGTCTTTACACTGGCTGCCTGTCCGTCAGAGGATAGACTTTAAAGTTCTGTTGATGTTCTATAAAGCTCTGAATGGTTTAGGACCAAAATACATCCGTGACCTTCTGACCCAGTATGAACCCTGCAAACCCCTCAGGCCATCTGGATCTGGTCTCTTAGCAGTTCCCAGAGTCAGAGACAGACATGGAAAAGCTGCATTCAGCTTCTATGCTCCACATGTCTGGAATGCCCGTTGTTGTTTATGCATTAATGCTTTCAGAAATCTACACGTTAATTCTACAGATTAATCTCCTTAAATGAATTTGTTAATTTTGACAGCACTAATAAAAATCCCAAATTTATTTGATAAATGTAGGCTATATCTTATTTTACAATGATCTGACGACCCCCTGAAATTGTCTCCTTTCCACCATCGCTTCTAGCATGCTCAGGATAGGGGATCGGATCGAAGACAAGATTCGATGCAGTCTGTTGTTTTCCTTAGCTATTATTAATTGTTATTAATGTTAATTAATTGTTATCAATTGTCTTATATGAATACTGACTGATGACAACAGATTGGCTCAAACTGATTGTCTATGAAGTGCCTTGAGATGACATTGTCGTGAATTGACGCTATACAAATAAAGCTGAATTGAACTGAACCTTAGAAACACCATGAGGATCCAGAAAGAAGTGAAGCCCAAGATTATATGATAGGAAGAGTGAATATGTCACTGTTTAACCCTCTTCATCTCCATGGAAACTACCAGGACCTTCAGTCTGTCATCAAGTTGAAGGGGGAGGACTGGAAACCTGTCCCTTCAGTCCATCCATGAGCAGTCTGTACTCAGACAATCACAGAGAGTTTTATCAGACCCATCACTCATCCCTGTATCCTGAATACAAATTATTACCTTCTGGTAGAAGGTATTGACTTCCAAAATGCAGACTGAACCGGTTTAAGAATGAATTTGTCTCCGTTTCCATTAAAATCTTCAATTATTTTAAATAGTGTATTTTATGGCCACATAGACTGTGTAATATCTCTTTTGGTGCTGTGGGGGTTGCACAATAGCATTTTGTTTGTTTGTTTTGTTTGTTTCTGTAATTTGGGTATTGTGCAATTTATTTATGATTTGTCCTGTGTGGCTGATGCGACAGACTGGCGACCTGTCCAGGGTGTACCCTGCCTCTCGCCTGATACTTGCTGGGATAGGCTCCAGCCCACTCGCGACCCTGCATGGATTAAGCGGTACAGAAAATGGATGGATGGATGGGCTGTGTGGCTGATGGTTGATTGTAGATCACAGTGGTTTGCTATTGTGTATATGTGTTGTGTGGTGTATGATGTCGACAAGGCAGCTAATGTAACAGCACTCGAGTCCAAACCAAATTTCCCTATGGGGATATTAAAGTGTATCATAATCATAATCATGATTTATTTCAAACAAAGGCAGAGTCATAGAAGAACACATTAGCAGAGTTTTTTAGAGATGGAATAAAACTTTTGACCACAAAACAGCAAAAGCAAGACATGATTTATGACTATATGAATTTTTTACATTTTTTGCAAAACTTTGGCTGCTAGCTCAGAGCTTGAGTTCCACAGTGACGAGTCAGACATCTTAGTAATCAGCAGAGTCTTTCATATGACACCTTGTTTGTGTGGTTTGCTTAAAGCGGAGAAATTAGCAGAAACTCTAAAGTTTACAGTGCTGTTTTTGTGTTTTTGTTACGTTCCCCTATAATTGTTTGGGGTTTTAACTGTAGCAATGCTTAGAAGAGTCGAGTACAGGGATTTTGGTATGCTACATATTAGGATTGGTGCTTCCTAGCATGTACAAATATCTTCTGTATTGTACGTATCTCATGGAACCCCCTGTAAAGGGGGGTCTTGTCAGAAGAAATTGAGAATAACAATGTCATGAGTTTGGATAAATGGTTTAGTTTGCTGTGAAAATAAGAAAAAAAAACAGAGCCACTAAATTAAAAAACGAAGACACTGATGTAGAGGAATACAAAATCCAATTAAAGGTTAAAAAAAGGACAGCATCAGACCTGTAGTAGAGGCCACAGGTAGGATCCCCCCGTACTGTGTGTAAAGCTCCCTCATGTGAAGCAGGTAAAGGGGGAATTTTTCCCAATTGGATCTGCTTGAGGATTAGGAACTGGACCAAAACTGGACACGGCACATTTAAAATGGTTTATAATTCTCAGCTCAGAACTTTGTCAAAAGGAAAAGGATCCAGAATAAGAAATGACAAAGAAGGGAGAAGTTTTGACTGTGATTTCTCAGTCGAATGATTTTACTTGCTTTCCCAGGGGAAATAAAAACCTGCTAATAGCTGCAGAAAAACCTGTTGTGTCATTCTAAATCATGAAAATTGGAATTTGCATCTCTTTATTCAACAAAGAATAAAAAATGATGGGTGCAATTTACTTCTATTCACTTTTCTTTCAGAGGAATGTTCTTCTTTAAGAGCAGCAATGATTTGTACGTTATAAAAAGAGATCTCACGGTCTGCATCAGCTCACAGAACGCCAACATGAATATGAATACTTCCATTTAATAAGCAGGATTTATAAAGCAGAACCTCCTGTCGGCTCTGCACTGACATCTGCTTCATTTAAATGGTTTTCTTCTTGGCTCTGTTGTTGCTGGAGGACAAACAAACACACAAAACTGATGATCACTGCTCTAATGTGTGGTTTAATGGGCCGGTGAGCAAACATCACAGACAAACAACACACATCGGTGGAAAAGTGATGGATGTGTGCAGGACAATCAGACATCAAATCTCCATATATTACCTCAGATGTGTTCAGCAGCTTGTCACCAGGCCGACTCTAATGGAAGAGTCAGACAGTGATGCATTGACCGTTTTACTGTTACCAAACGGACCAGAAAAGTTTACAATCGAAAATTTTTAAACCTCAGGGTTAACAAATAATCTTTAAAATTGCCCGATTAACCAGGACAACAGTGGTTTAACCTTCATGAACAGAAAGCAGGAAACATAAATGGAGGTTTGATATCTGTGCTCCCCACACTGTCCGTCTGATCTCTCCCAGCTCCACTTCATTTCCTCCCTTCAATGTCCTCAAACGCCTCCTTTCTCCATCATCTGCTGCCATCCATCTCCCTGTGTCTGAGTCTTTGATGAGCAAAAATTAACATCATGTAACAAGGCTCTGAAATGTCATTGTGGGGGCCTACTAATGTGTTTGGATAATTTGTCCCTTGAAGCAACCGATCTATAAATTGCTGAGTGTCTGATAACACAATATAGAGCAGCTGTAATCTAATGACATTAAAAAGCAGGCAGCTCAGTAATTACACATGAACAACACAGGTTTCCAGACTATTGGTAATCAGAATGATAATGTAATTTCTTGTGTAACCTGATGGTGACAGCGTTGTCTCGTTGTTGTAATGCCCAAACCCAGACACAATAATGATGCAATAGATTGTCGTATGATAGAGCTGCAGCTGGTTTCGCTCAGTTTTTGGGGTTTTTTAACAGCGCTGTACATAAAAATGAATATCTGGAATATAATGATTAACTTTTGTAATGTTCAGGTGAATCATTAAAGTAGCAAACTTTGTGTTAACGACTCGTTTTGATGTCACGTAATTTTTACACGCGCCAAATTTCTTCAGTCAGGTTACATTTTCGATCAGAACTATATTGTTGACACGAGGACGAACAAGTTTACATGCGTCACATACACCGCCTAGCAAAAAAAATAATCGCTACCAAAACAGAAGGTCACACTCTAATATTTTGTTGGACCACCTTTAGCTTTGATTAAGGCAGGGTTCGCTGTGGCATTGTCTCTAGAAGCTTCTGCAATGTTGCAAGATTTATTTCCATCCAGTGTTGCGTTCATTTTTCACCAAGATCTTGTATTGATGAAGGAAGAGTCAGACCACTGCCCAAAGTCTTCTCCGGCACATCCCAAAGATTCTCAATGAGGTTCAGTTCTGGACTCTGTGGTGGCCGATCCATGTGTGGAAATGATGTCTCGTGTTCGTGTGAACCACTCTTTCCTAATCTGAGCTCGATGAATCCTGGTGTTGTCATCTTGGAATATGGCCGTGCCATCAGGGAAGAAAAAAACCATTGATGGAATTACGTGCCCATTCAGCATATTCAGGATGTCAGCTGACCTCGTTCTTTGGACACATAATGCTGCTGAGCCTAAACCTGAACCTAGACCTGACCAACTGCAGTTCTTAACCCAGTTTTAGTAGTTTCAGCATCTCCTTACATATTTTCTCTGCTTGACGCCAATAATCTGACCCTTCTGAAACAGATGAACATCTTTTCCATGACCACGAGATGTGTCTTTCCACAAAGTTGTTTAAGAAATGAGAAGCTACTCATTGCTTCAGTTGGGGTTAAATAACTTGTTGTAGCCGAAAGATATTCACCTCTGTAGAAATGATCCAATAGGATCTACCTACCTATTGACTGAGTTAAAACCAGTTGGCAACTTCTTTTTATTTCTTTTGGCAAGGCAGTGTATTTGAATGGAATTAATCATTTTGACATGCACAGACCGGTCTAGCTAACCAGAAACAGCAGTAGAAGAAGAAATAGGGATTTTCAACATAAACAAACACAACCCCATGTTCTTATTTATTGCCTTACCAGTTTCAGTTTCTCCCCTTTAATAATTTTAACTATTTCAAAATATCTAGCAATGTATTTTTGGTCTTGCCATGTTTTCCACAACACATAACAGGTTCAAATAAACTTCATTGAGAAAGAGAACAGTGCACTGTTGTTTTCTCATGTATTGCTTGCAATACAAGCTGTTGAATAAAGAATTACATCAGGAAACCCAAGAGGACATTATCGGAGGAAATGAGGAAAAGAAAGAGAGATGGTGACGAATCAAGAGATAAGACAAAAGTCAACATCGGACTGACTTTTACTGGTTGGAGGGAGCTCAGAGAAGAGACAGGGTGCAAGACAATGCAGAATTAGCCGTCGTTAGGGGGCGTGAAAGTGCAAAAATCTGCCGAAGTACAGTAGTGTTGCTTTGATGTGCACCAATATCTGCTCCGATAAAAAGATGTCATTGTTGTCTTTCAAGTCATGTTGCATATTATAAGTACCTGTTTTGGTGATATTGCAATTAATTCCATGTTAAATGAAACTCAAGGGGATGTATCTGTGAAAAAATTTCACCTTGTTCAGTAGACTTCCACTAACCCTGGCCGTTTGCTGTAATATCTTAAAATGACATGCTAAAAGCCAAAAATGGGGAAAAAATGACACATCTTTAACTTCAATGTATTACATTATATAACCTTTTAGTGAGATTTATTTTGTGCCCACAAGGACAGAGGAATATAAGTGAGATGAGAGGCTTCGCAAGCTGCAAGTCAGTTTCCAGAATCACGAAATAGGCTGCTGATCACCATGGTAACTGATGCTGCACTGAAGCAGTTTCTATTCAGCGTTTTAGCTATATTGCCTGTAAAAATTGAAAAAGGAAAGAAAATCTGTTTAATTAAATTTTTTCTCCACACATATGTGAACCAAAGTAAGGAAGTATTCAATTTCTGAGTGTATTCATGATGATGATCAAATGAGTTCAACAACACTTTAGATGTGTGGTCAACCAATTCTCTTCTGGGTCGCCGCCTGTCTTGCATGAAAAAAGGAAAATATCTGAGCATTTGTTATTAGTTTCCGTTTCAGTTGCATATGGAAAATCAGAAATTGGAAAAAGGTTTCTTATGTTTCATTTTGGAAAAGAAAATAGAAGAAATGAGTGTATATTCTGTGGTTTCATTTTAGGCTTCAAAGGAAAAAAACTACCCAGTGTGGACCCAGAACACACCTGAGAATTACCCAACTACTCTTTCCCTCTTTTTTAAACCTGATTCATGTAAATTAATTTAAGCACATAGGACTGTTAGTCATTTCAAGAGAAATCCAATGCATTTAGATTAAATTTCATGAAGTTAGCCTGCACGCCTTTTGAAAAGTTTTGGTCCTCCAGCGATGATGACAGAGCACAAAAGTCAACAAGCTCTTCAAAGTAAAGAGGAAACAGTTGGAATGAATTAACGTTCCATAAATAGTGCTTGCAGTCATGGTTGTTGTGGAGATTTATAACAGTTTAATTAAAGAATTAGCCCACACGTTTAAAAGGTTGGATGTTTTTCATTTTGTGAGTGTTTCAGTCAGCAGAACAGTGTTTTTAATCAGACGCATGAAAAATGCCACAAATGAAGTTTCATGATCTACAATAACCACCAGTGTTGAACACTTTTATTACATGTCTGTTAGTGTGAAGTTTTCCATAATTTCAGCTTCTTTTATCCCTTCGGTTTGCTGTTACTCTGGAGGTTTCTTCCTCTCTCATAAAACTTGTTAAAATGTGTGAATGCAGTCTTGCACCTGCTCTGCCGGTTCCTGGTCCGTCCTGACGTTTCTCCTGAGAACTGCTCTATCCGTTTTTTGCTGGCGGTTAGCTAAAATGATAAATAGCTTGCCATCAGTGAGATGTGCGGAATATTACTTTTTCTCGGTGGTCTCCCTGTGATTCACGTTTTTCTTTCCCAGCTTCCTGAATGAAATATTTGCACTAAAGATTTTACTTCATCAAGGAAGAAAATTTGCTTTCTGCTATCATTGCATAAAACTATATGGGAAAAAAAAGATCTGTAGGCTATTTTGAAACAGAAGATTTTTATGTCTGAATCATAAAATATGGCAGAGTAGAAAGCAGCTGACTGTCTTCCGCCTTCATAGAGGTTGAAGAATCTAGAGTTAAGAGTGAAATAAAATGTCTTTTGAACAGCAATTCTGGCAACAACAAAAAAAGAGACAAGAATGGAGTCATTTTTACTAAATAATTAAAAATAAAAAAAGAATCCAAACATTAAGCATAATGCCATGCATTTTCCAATAAATCTACTGTTTTCATCTTCTCATAACTTTATTTTTTCCCCTTGTAACAGCCGCTGTTTCCCATTAGTTCCCTCTCTGCTGTCCCCACATCTATTTTTGGTTGCTCGCAGCTCTGAGTCGTCATTTTCTTCAGCTGTTGCAGCACTTTATGCCTCGCCGTCGTTTAATTAGAAAATGATCCATTTTATAATTAGCTTAGCTAGCATCAGATGCAAATGCAGTAACGACACAACTAAGTAGTATTGCCAAGTTGGTGAGGTTAAGAATTAAAACCTGTTGCTAAAAACATCGGACAAGTTATAGGCCATATTTTGACTTTGTTTTCAGCTTTTTGAGCAGTGCATGAGCAGTTAATTGCAAGGTTAGAACTCCGGGGCACCGAAGTGGATGTTACAAACAACAGAATAGGCATCTATCCATGTGCCACAACACGCAAACATCAACCCTACTCAGGCTCCAGGCAACTGTCAAAGGTGTGGCTTCATTTCTAGCGGAGATTCCCTCTAAGATGCAACATATATGAGGCAGGTTAGTGATTATGATGGAAAACAAACCAGACTGTTGTTTTTAGTTGTTTGTGTGACTGAGAAAGCAAATATGTTAATATTTCTGCAAAAAGATTTGCTGAATATTGACCCATAACCAACTTCCTGTTTCTTAGCTCATTACTCATCTCCTCCCTTCCTGTCAACATCTGCCCAGCTGCTCCCTCCCAGAGGATTTCCAGGAAAGAAATGGGATGGAAAAGTCTGCAGGGTGATATCTGGATGCTGCTGTCAATCCTATTATTGATTAAAAAAGACCAAAGACCAAGTTAAAATCTTAAAGACTGGACCAAACATTACACAAAATATTGTGTGATAGTGAATTTAGATTTTATACTAAAATATTTCCTGGTAAAATTTCTTTGTATGACTAGTTTTAAAAAGTGTTATTTAGATAAACAGTGTTAGTAGTGGATTAACTATAAAACTTGCAGTTAATCTGCTTCCAAATACTGACCACAGTTTTGTAAGTCTCGAATTCTTAATCCCTCCCCCTAAATCCAGCCGCAACGCTGTTTTCACCTGCTCCGCCTGAACACATCCTCAACCTCGGACACACAGAAACTTGAATTACTTCAGCCTCACCTGTTCTTCCTGTCTGGCGTCTATTATGAGTTTTAAGCCGAAAAGCCAACAAATCCTCTTCTGATTTATTAAATATTCATGCACAAACGAGAGGCTGCAGACAAATAGTGCAGAAGACTCTTTTGTTCATTGTCACATGAAAGAAAAAAATATAGCTGGAAACGGCAAGAGCACAATTTGTTCCAGACGTATATAAACCCATCAGAAGTGTGATGTAATTAAGAAGGCAGCAGATGAAACGTGAAAGCTTCTTTGTAGTCAGAGCGATGTATTGTACCCATCTGCACTCAGACAGCCGCCCAGTTCAAATCATTTCTGGGCGTCATAATATTCATGGCTAAACCCTAAAATGTAAACTAATTTATATGTACCCCTGAAAGCATCCCTAAAGAGTTGTGGAAATTTAATCTATCACCTTGTGATATTTATGTTGTAAAGTTTGCTTTAAATTATAAATAAGAAAACAGAAAAAAAAGATAAAAAACAAACATAATATGAACATGATTGCACATGCAAAGCCCTGAGAACATACTTAGAAGTGAAATTACTGACAATAACGATAAAACTGGAGGTATGGATGCTGCAGTTCCAGCTATGAGCTGTGCAGCATTGTTTTGGTCTCTGAAGATGATTGAGTCTTCTGTCCGAATTGAAGCTGCCTTCAGAACAGATGTGAAACATCGACAAGACACAGGAAAAGAAGTCCAGCTGCCTCCTCTTTAAGCAATCGGAACTACCATCAACTTGGTGACAGAGAATCTACACAGACAAAACGTACATTATATAATCTTCTACATAAGTTTCCAACCTTAAACCCTGTGTTTCTAACTTGTTTTGATGGCACACTGACATTCATTATGTACATTCCAGGAGCTGTCGTTGTCCTGCAGCATCCCGAGGCTGAGAAACCGCACTTCACAACTTTGTGTTCCAACTCTGAGCATCACATGACAGCTGTGTTTTGCTTTATGGCATCATGTCTCACACTAGCGAATGTATGTCAACACGCTTACTGTTTTGCACATGCACCATGGTTGAGTCAGCAAAAAAAACCAAGAGTATATCATTTGAAGAAACAAGCAGAAAAAAGAGAAAAAGGGATAGAGCAAGAGATAAGACGAAAGTCAATATCGCCCTGACTTTTACAAGCTGGAGAGAGCTCAGAGAAGAGACAGGAAGCAAGGTGGATGCTGACTTAGCCTTCATTTGGGGGTCCCAAAGTGTGAAAATATCTTTATAAATTCAGTAGTGTTGCTTTAAAAAGAAAGATTAAAGAACACAAATAATCATCTAGAATTCTGACCCAGTGTCACTATGTCCAAGAGACACAAAATCAAAACTTCAAGGGATGAATGTGAGCCTGGGAGATCTTAAAGGAACAGCTCAGCTGTATATGATCACCATAGAGATGGGCAGAGGTGCTCATGAATATGCTCATCTGTCACAGAGGTTAAACAGGAACAGAAGTGTGCCCAAAACAGAACCCTGAGGAACCCCAAATGACAGGATTGTCATCTGATTTGAGATAGAATTTGCATAGAATAGAATAGAATAGAATAGAATAGAATAGAATAGAATAGAATAGAATAGAATAGAATAGAATAGGCTTTCTTGTCATTGTGCACTGTCAGGCACAAATATGGGTGCTCCACCCAGCTACTCTGCACATTAGATAAAAGGAAATCATAAAAATATTATATAAGAAAAATAAAAGAATATGAAAAGCTTAAACAAAGTAAAGAACACACTTCTTAAATAGATAAAACTAGGACAATAGAAGACAACGAAAGACAATGTAGTGGAAATTGTGCAAGTTATGTAGTATTACAGACCTGAAGCTGTTCTAACCTGTATACAGCTGATGAAACTTATTAGTTTTAAGTTCCCGCAACTTCCACTTCTAGCAATGACTCAATGAAGCTGAGGGAACAATATATGTGTTTCTGCAAAATTACTATTTTATGTCTGTCAAACAGTTGTCTTTGGGTTTTTTTTTACTGATTAATCTGAAGAAATGGGAACAAATGATGGGCCTTTGTGACAGGGTGCAAGTAACAATACTCCTAAAAATCCCATTTAAAATTGGTTCTTTGTCAGGTTGTCAGGTATTTGTTGACACAACACTGATTAATGCCTTTAGTTAGAAGCCTTTTTCATGCCTCACTGAATCATAGATCAGCGTTGAGTGATTTAAACCCCAAAAAGCGAATCCTTTTGAAAATGGTCTGGACTGAAAATTAGTGAAAAAGCCGCCATTGTCCAAAACAAGAACATCTTCAGAAAGTCTGAAGTACTGTTGCATAGCCCCAATTTAACAGATTCTTTTTTTTTTCATCCATTTACTTGCAATAAGCATGAATCTTGGTGTACTTTGAAATTTTTTTCTGTCAGAAAACCATTTGTTGAAACAAACTGACAAATTGAAACTATATTTACAATATGAACAGTGTTTCATTTCGATATTTGTGCTGTATGAAAAGGATAAAACCATTTGCAGCTGTGAAAATTACCTTGTAACCAGATTTAGATTTCGTCCCGCAGCGCATAGTGGAAGTTTCAAAACTCTACTTATCACAGAGCTGAAACACAAATGTGCTGTTGTGACGTGTTACAGAAAAACACCACAGAAAGAGTAGCACATGTGTAAATATAAAGGAAAAAGATTTCTAAACTTTCTCTAAGAGGAACATTTTCTCCCATTCAAGTCAATTTCTATGTCCCGGTGGAATTTAAGATGAAACTTTGTAATTCTCTCTCCATTCAATCAACGAGCTGTTTCCACTATGGCTACTGAAAGGCATCACTTTCCTCCTTTGTCTTTCCTTTAGTATTTAGACACACAAGAAAAAAGTTCTCATCTGTGGTGTGTTCATGTGCATCAGTGTAGACAGAAGCAATATTTTATGTTCGCAACACACCAACACATGATGCCCACAGTAAAACAACAGAAGCAAAAAGTCTCCATGCACCACAGGTCGATCCATCTATTCATATTCTATACCTGCCGGATCCAAATAAGAAAAAAAAGGGGGGGGTCGCAAGGGGCTATATAGGGAGCCTATCCCAGCTGCCATCAGGTAAGAGGTGGGGTACACCCTGGACGGGTCCGGTCCATCACCGCGCCAACACCGAGACACCAAGACAAACAACCACTCGCACTTCACCACAGGTCCAAGACACAATTCAAAAGCAGCAGTAAATCATACAGTTACTGTGACACACAAACACAACACGTTGCAGATACACACACACACCAAAGTGCTGCGACACTTGAACGCATCACTCTGTCTTCTTGAAGCTATTGTGTTTCAGATTGTTTGTGTTTCTCTACGCTGCAACTTTGTCTGGCTTAAATGTGTGTCCCTCCGCTCGTGTGATTGTATTCGTGTGTGTGGAGTGTGTGCGAGATGCAGTGGCTGTGTGAGCACTGCTAGCACCACAGAGGGATCCTCAGTGGAACCAAGAACAAAGAGAAAGGCTCTTAATGAGCCCTGCCACTGCTGAGACCCAAACTAGGCCAGCCAACGGGCCGCGTGGATGTGCATGTGTGTGTGTGTGTGTGTGTGTGTGTGTGTGTGTGTGTGTGTGTGTGTGTGTGTGT
>JAOXYM010000020.1:2610217-2625587 GCA_028567055.1 Leptatherina wallacei
TATATATATATATATATATATATATATATATATATATATATATATATATACATGTATGTGTGTGTGTGTGTGTGTGTGTGTGTGTGTGTGTGTGTGTGTGTGTATGTACAGATTTATACACCTCTGTTTTGTTTGTATATGAGTCTGTACATGTGTATTAATGTATGCAAATTGTCTGTGCGTATACACAGACCATATGTATATTTATTGTACATGTAAGTACATATATTTGTTTTATTTGTTTAACTAATCAAGTCCTATTTATATCTCCCCTCCGAGACTAATTTGCCTTATTCAAGGTAAGGACACAAATATTTAATTATTTTTCTGTGTGATTTTCCTTTTGATTGTTATCTTCCCCCCTTTTATTTTTTTATCATAATTATTATCATTTCCACTGTTGGTGGAGGAATGGTTAGAAGAAATTCATGGATAATATTTCATTATGGAAAGAAACAATATAGTAAAAGTTTTGGGGGGAAAAAACCAGCCCTTTCTGACAGGATCAGAACGGGACTCTCCCCAATAGCCTATGTTTTTGGCCGGTGCCGTAACTTTCATCTCTTTGTAGTTATTTCAGTGACCATTGTGGGCTTTTCTTTCATTAACATAGGGGTGCCATAAACTTTTCTCCATGTCTGTTCAAATCCTTTTTGGGTCAACTGTGCCAACACTTCACATCTATGGGAATGTAATAAGTTTATATTCATGTTGTCAGGGTGTGGATGGTTGGGATTTTCCTGCAGTGTCTCTCCTTGAGACAAACATCCATGTTGTTCTTCTGCTCCTTTGTAATGTTGATGGATTCAGGCTTCAGGGCCAGTAACACTGGTCTCACACGTATACAATTACCTGTCTGATACACGGCTTCAACATCTCTAGAAAGTAAAAAGTAGGAAGTCATGTTGGCTGTGATGTTTTCTAAAATGAATCCCCAGCAGTAATTTTCTGATGTTTTATTATCTTCAGAAGACGTCAGATAAAAAGAGTAAATGTTAACGCTCCCATGAAACGACTGTGCCTGCTCCAGAAATCGCAGTCTGCTTTGATTGGGCACCTGCTGTAGCCTGAGGAACCATCCAAAAAAAAACATTTTAGAGGATGTAAATTCATATTTATCTCCAAAAACAGGATGAGTCATCCATTTATTTTTTTTATTTTTTTTATTTTTTCTTCCCAGGCCATCAAACAAAAGCAGATGTCTCCAAGAAAAATGTTTTTCTGTTGTTTCAGTGTCATCATGAACACACTGTGTGCCTTTCTGCCTCCTGCTATAATAGCAGGAATTCAAACACTGAGCCTGTTGTTTCTACACGCATACAAACTCTCGCTGTGCATTCGTGTATATTTACAATGATTTTAATACACACCAGCTGGGACAGAGCGCCTGTGCGGTCAGCGCTCATGAGAGAAAGATTCAGGCGGTGAAATGACAGCAGCCACCAGCCCACTGACCAAACTCACACAGCGCCTGAATACTAAAGAGCATCTTGCACTGAGAGTAAACACAGGGCGGCGGGGGGTCATGACAGAAAGACGGCGTTCAGCATCAGATGCTGAACTTTAGCAGAGAGGAGATAATCACAGGCAGGAGGGTGAAGTGCAGGGAAGGAACACAGAAGTACCGAAGGAAGTAGTGAGTGCTCTAACAGTGTCACGCAGGGCGCCTGCATGCCATGACGCTCCCAGCTACTCTCCACCTGAGCAAGGGGACGCATTCCTGCTCCCTCCAACCTTCATGAGGATGTGCTGCTCTTGTTTCAAGGTCAAGGTAACTTCAGTCATATTCGAAAGGTAGATTTGTTCTGCTGTGAAATAGGAGAGACTTTGTTTTGTTTTGTTTTTTAAAAAACTGTTAAACGGTGTTTCGTTGCATTGCTAACATTATGCACATTGTGATTCTACATAGAATTGTTCTCGCACATTTACCGCAGACTTTAAATTGCCCAGCATGTTCTGGAGGGACTGCATGTGGGAATGGTGGGCAACATTCGCTTCAGACATCTTGTGGAGTTTCCAAAGACCATTGGAAGATTTCTGGAGGAAAAAGAAACAGTGAGGCTGCGTGTGAATACAGCAGGAACTCCTCTGCATGAATTGGGGATTGAAAAGAAAAAAGAAACAAGAATTCTTCATCATTTTGAGTGAAACTGTGTCTGGAACCATGCTGGCATAATAAAAATTAAAAAAAGCTCTTCCCTCTTTAGTATAGTAAAACACAAAATCTGAATTTTGACAATTAAATGGTCAAACTGCAGTGTCATGGTTTGATTTAGCTTGTATTTCCTGCTTTATTTGCACTCCCAGGTGTAAAGATTTAACAGAGCACTTATAGGTTGGTTTTCAAGGATGATCAGACAAGTGTGGGGGGTCTGCATCAAAGCACACCAGCATCCTTTTATACATATGCTAGGTTCAATCCCTTTGAAGTCTATTTATAGCCTCTTTTGAAAATAAACAATTTTTTACCATCAGATACAAAGTTTTGCAAATTCTTATAATTTTTAAAAAAAAATCTAATAACTGCTCCCATCCTTTATGTGCTTTGCTTTGTTCGGCAACAATGTTGGGTGTCTTCCAATCGTGAACCTTTATGACTTCCCTTTATATCCATTGCACAAAACAAGATAGCGTTTGAAAGAAAACTGTGTCATTCCTTAGAAGCTATGGCGCAAAAGTCTGATGTCCAGTTGGAGATTTGAGTTACCTGTCAGAAAAAAAAGGCAGTTTGTTCCCTTTCTGTCTTTTCATTCAATCTGACCTCCTGTAATTTGTTTTCAGATGTCAGAACAGATGGGAGACAGCTCCCATCAAAGCAGTGAATTTCCTGGCATTAGTCACAGGCTTCGGCTCTGTGGTCAACTTACTCCCTCACTGACCGGAGACCAGCCTTCATATTGTCCTGATGAAGCCACAACATCGACATCATTGCTTCCCCTGGATGCCTGACATCTCATCTGAATGTTTTTACATGTATCGTAAAGTTTGGGATTTGCTTGGACAATGACAAAAAATTTGATGACTCATTCTGCGCTGGGTGTTGCACACCAGATTCAGTGGAATATGAGAACTTTAACTCTCGGATGAACATTTGTTTACACTCCGACCTTTGCTAAAGAACAGTGATTTATAAAGCAACACTACTGAACTTTGCCAGATTTTCTCAGATTAGCGCCCCGTAACGAAGGCTAATTTGGGATCCTGTCTCTCAGTAAAAGTCAGAGCCACAGTGCATGTTCAAAATGGGTAGTGTGTTGATATCCAGTTGCTGGCATGTGATGTGGTCCCGTAAAGAAAATTCAGCTGTAACATGATGCCCGTGTTGAACACAAAGCTGCGAAGTGTATTTTCTCAGCCCCAGGACACTGCAGGTCAACGTATCCCCAGAAATGTACATGATGAACATGATTTACCATTAAAAAAAAAAGAGTCAGAAGCAGAGAGGTTTAAGGTTGGAAACTTACGTAGTGTTGCTTTAAACATCATGTCTAGAGAGACATTCTCCTTTTGTTGCCCATGAACGAAGCCATGGGTGAAAAGAGTATCAAACATGGAAACAGAAGATGCCATAGTAATATAGAGGAGGGTAGATGTCTTTTGGTTTTTTTTTCTAAACTTAACAATGCTATTTGTATTTGTAATTAGCATAAATACTAAGTGTGTAACAATGCATTTATCTAAACCAGAGGTGCCCAAGTCCAGTCCTCGAGATCTACTATTCTGCAACGTTTAGATGTGTTAATTCCCCAATACACCTGAATCAAATCAATGGCTGATTACAAGGCCTGTACAGAGCTGAATGACATTTGGATGAGGGAATTCAACCATTTGATTCAGGTGTGTTGGAGAAGGGTGCATCTAAAAAAAGCCAATAGCATCCATCCAAATCAAAAATATTGATAAAAAATTGATACAGTAATAATTTGTAAGATGTGCTTTAGTAATAATAACATGAGGAATTGTTCTCATTTTCTTTGTTCTAACAACCAAAATTTCTTACTTTAACTTGATGAGGAAAATGCCAATATCCAAAGGTGTGGTGGGCATCTAGTTTATGATAAAGTCAGACTATACTACCCTGGTTATTTTAACCAAGTGAAAAAATATTAACTAGATACTTTAAACACTTGGTTTGAGAATAAATAGGAGTAAAGTTTACACTATATCCTACTTTAAAGACATACTATGTGTAAGGATTTGTGTTTTTTGGCTGTGCTTCATTTTTATGTATTCAGGCTTCCAGCTGGGTGTGGTGGTGATGGTGCTAATTAGGATATTCCTCTCACCTGGTGGTGATGATCAAGGACTGCCTATTTAAGTGCCAACCTGCAGTCTACTCGTCGCCAGATTGTTGCTTTACCCCTTGGTGCAAACAGGCCATTTGTTAAGTTTTGGATACCAGTGTTTGGAGAATTACTTTTGTCTGAAACTCCTTTCAGAAGACTGTACTGCACTTTACTTTTTTTCCCCCCGCCCAATGCATCACATTACAGCTGCAATTTATTTTACTGCACTATTACATGCCATTACTGGTTATTTTGGATGTGCATTGTTGCTGTTTCAGCAAAGAATTGCAAAAGGACAGTGAAAGAGCATGAGCTAAGACAAAAGTCAACATTGGACTGACTTTTACTGACTGTAGAAAGCTCAGAGAAGAGACAGGATGCAAGACGGAATGAATTAGCCATCGTTGGAGCGTAAAAATCTGCCAAAGTTCAGCAGTGCCACTTTAAAAATCACTGTTCTTTAGAAAAGGCTGGAATCTAACAAACATTCAATTCTATTCAATTTAGCTTTAGTTCTGTAGTGCCGCTTTGAAAGAAAAGGTAGTTTTGTGCTAGATGGCTACTTTTTGATATTTTAGTTGCTTTTTATGAACGGAAGAGATTGTTAAATCAGCATGTGATATCATCTCATACCGATCGCTGGTTCCTGAATTGAATAGTCAGAATTGTCTTGTGGCAGAATTTGTGACATTGCTGAATCGTTATATCAAATTGTGACCAAACTTGTCATTCCTTAAATACTTTGCAAATTGTATTTGAAATCATAGTTTTGTAGTTGATAGATAAATGTTAAGGGTGGGAAAATGTATCAGGAGGGGATTGCAGGGATTTCTGCTTTTGCCTGTTGCATTTGAACACTTCAGTAATCCAGGAAAACTCCAAGTCAAATAAATATTAAGCCCTGTTTGGACAGGGGGACAGGTTTTACTACAACCTGTCGTGCTCAGACAGTTCATCCAGTCCCATGTGTTGCCATGTGCTGCTGAACTGCACTTCTTTTTTATAAATGCATTCTGTTTCCACAACCATTTAATGTTTATTTTCTGTATAGTGTTGCTAAAAAAGGTGAAGTTACTGCAGCTGTCAGATAAAGCATGGAGAATTATTTCCCTTTGAACTAAAGTATTAAGGAGCTGGATATATAAACAGCCCAGTATGCCACCTCCTGTTAAATTTTCTACACCCCCACCTGCAGCAGGTGTTTGCAGCAGGTTAACGCAGGACAAACTCCTTCCCTCACTTCATCTGTGTGACTGAGACAGAAAGGAATTAGTAAAAAAGCTGCTGACTCAAATCCTATTAAAATTCACCAGGTTGTTGACTTCTTTGTTTCCTGCTTTGATTTCAGCTGAGCCTGTCTGTCATACTGGGGAAGACTTTTCTTTGTTTGGCGAGTGTCACCTGAAGTTATGCTTTCATGAACTGGTATACGCCCACCTCCAAATCCCCCTGCCTCATCCTCTAACAAGCTGCAGAGAGGAGGGAACGCTTTGAACATTTAGACACTCTCAGTATAAAAATGAACATGTCGCTTCACAGGCGCAAAAATTTTCCCCATTTCTGTCCAGTCCAAACCCACTAATCACACTGAATTTTGAACGTGTCCATCCAATTTAAATGTATCAGTGTATCTGAGCGGAGAGAAGTAAGGTTAAGCCTATTTCTTATTTAGTTTAAAGAAAGACTGGATGTGGAAAGGTGAAAGTTATGCTAACTGTGTGTCTGCATGTTGCTAATTTGAGTCAGTGGGAAGTGGAAAGATGAAAGGAGAGCGCTGCCTCCAATTTCCTCCTCACGCAGAGATCTCAACGTGACAAAACACAAAGTGCAGCTGAAAGGATCCGAGACTTTGGAAGCGATTTGGGCTTCTTTATTTTGGCACGCTTTTGGCAGCTGAGGGCCCAACACTTGCGGCGTGGACACAAGAAAAGTGATCAAAGCTGCTCCGGATGAAATGAGCTGGTAAAGACTGCCAGTATGTCATAGGAAGCACTTAAGAAATTTACTCTAATCCAAGCTGAAAATCTTGACTTTGAATTTTAAAAAAAGAAAATTTAGACCACTGATACTCTGTTCGGTCTTACAAGGGCCACAATCCAACAGATACAGACATAAAGCCAGTGAAGTTGCATAGATTACATGTGCCAGATAATCAATACCTGGTTGCCATCTCGTGTAGTTACGTTGTTTCTTCTGCCTACTACAGGCCTGGCATGTGCACTGCATTGTTTCCAATCCTAACATTTTCCATCTGCAGATAGATTTCAGTACACTGTTATGTAAAAGCCATTTTTTTTCATATATACAATGGGAACAGTTTTGGGCTTTGCGTGGAAACATTGTCATGCAAACAGGGCCTAAATAATTTCAGAATTTTCAGATTGTTGAGGCGCGTTGCTTTATTGGATACAGTAGGCAATATAAACTGATTGAATGCATGATGGAGAATATTTCCTCATCAGTAACCATATCTGTATTTTTCCCATAGTGCAGATTTTGCAGTAGTTATCATACTACAAACTCCAATTTGGTTAAATTGGTACTAACTACAAGTATAGAAGATAATTTCTTTGAATTTTCATTTCAGCAGAGTTAATGCAGAATGGTGGGCGAGCCCTAATCAGACCACTAGAGATGACCAATCAGAGCAGGGTGACTTTGATAATAATGGATTAGATTTATATAAAGCTTTTTAAAGCACCAAAAGCACTTCCCAGTGAATCCATTATTCATTCATTCCCCATTCGCACTCTGGTGATGGTGGTATGTTACAGGTGTAGCCACAGCTGACCTGGGGCAGACTGACAGGAACACGGCAGCCAATCTGCGCGAACTGCCTCTTCCACCACCACCACCGAACAAAAATACTCTTTCATACATCAGCGACACTGCTGATGCCGACACTGGAGGCGAGGAGGTGTCTTGGGAAAGGACACCACAATAGATTGACTAGAATGAGGTAGAATTGGAACAACAAACCTTCGAGCTTGACGACCTGGGCCACTTAGGAGTATGACTTTGACTGCTGGCTTTTACTTTTCCACAAATGGTTGGTGGGGTATAAAAAGATTACAATCAAGTTGGAGACTTCCTAGAGGGAACGGGGTCATAGCTCTGGCTGATCTTGTAGTAATACCAGCAAGATCAAAACTTTTAGATAAAGTTTCTATTTTAATTATGTAGACTACAATCAAATTAAATCTCCAAGAGGGTCAAAAGAATAAAAAAAGAAGTAGTATTCTTAAAGGCATTCGAACTACTATGACCTGGCAACCAGGTGTCATTTTACCTTCAGGCTTTGCTTCATGAATTATCCTGGGATTGAATAGTCGTATAAACACATCTAATGAATGAGGTACACAGAAGAATGGGGAAACTAATCTGGTCAGATGGTGATGGTAGTTGTCCTTTTTTTATAACTTTTAATTCAAGGTGATAGTCACTTTGGACTACAGTATGTTGAATGTTTCGCCGCTCGCTGTGCATATCTGGAACAGTGACCTCTGTGTATTTTCTCTCTATTATGGGAGACAAATTCCTCTTTAGGAGAAATTGAATAATAGAGGTGAAGAGCTGAGAAAACTGAAGCAGAGTATGGTTCAGGCTCCTGCAACTCTGCCGTGGAATAAGTGGATGGATGCATGCTGGGTTTTACTTGGCAGCTAACTGCTTTGTTGAACTAAGAAAGCTGTCCAGTATGGCTGTATATAATGACTTCATTAATGCATGAAGCTTTGATGTATGGCTCTTCCAGATCTACAACGACCGTAACCTTCTGGCTCGTGTCAGCAGGATGAAAATCTCCAACAGCCGCCTGCTGTGATGGGCGGCCAGGTTTTAACATTAGACATGTTCAAGGGAAGATAATGTGCTCTGTGTTACCATGTCGACTCGGTGGCATGAAGGTGGAAACAAAATGTGATAATCCCCATTTTACAATTATCATGACAATGAATTAAACAGAGGAAATAAAGTGAAGCAGAGACTGCTGAGAGACAGAGGAATGGAGGAAGGATATTTCAAAGAGATCTGCCATCCATCTTTGCTCTTCAAAGACTCTTTTTGGTTCTTACCAAAACAGAAAAAGAATCGTTTCTAACTTTTTCCCTAAATCATTACTGGCCTTAAACCAGCTGTAGGCCTGAAACTCAGGACTGTTACAAAAGACTCTAAAATTTAGAATAAAATCAAAGATTTCATGCAATAAATTTTCCACAAATGGTTGGTGAATAATTCTAAAGACTGATATTTTCAGACTTTATTCTCATGGTATTCCTTTTTCCAAATAATTTTCCACGGATGCCAAAACTGGCCATGCTCAAAAATTGTTTTAAACATTATTATCTCAAGATAACGAGGATTGTTATATGTATGGTTGATGGACCAAGGCGCCAGAGCACAGATAGGATGGAAGTTGAACAGGTGAGGTAGGTTTTCAGGAAAGTGGCCCAACAGAGAATCAACAAACAAGATACCTGTTAAAAAAAAAACTGACAATCGTTCAGGATCAACAGTGAAAACAAGGCTAATTTATACTTCACTTTGATCGACAATTTCTTTTATTGATGTGCTTTCTGTATTTTTTTTATTTGAGCTAATAATCCCTCTCTAGCCTCCACCCATCCATCTTCCACCTGTCAGTATACTTGCTGACTAATAGTAGTATATTGACAAATGAAATGACATTAATGAGAGACTTCATACTGTCTGGCCTCTGTAGCTGTTTGGAGATAAACAAAACATAAATGTGTTGACATGTCGACGCAATGAGCAGGAGAAAAAATATATAATATGGAAATTATAAAACATTCTTCCTCTGAATGGAGGGCTTGTCCCCATCTGATGGGCGAGACAACAATGTCTACAGAGCTTTGTCAGATGTTAATAATATTCTCAGGCTTTCTCATCGTCATCAGACCTCTTTCTGTGTGTCCTGAGGGAGGGGAATGGCTGACATTCACACAAAGACAAAGAAAATGTCCCAGTTTTAAACTCTTCCCGCAGCTATTTTCCTGTCATTTCCTAAAAGGAATGTAATTTCAGCAGAAATCAAAACAAAGAGCCCAAATAAATCTCTTCTGAGGCAATTTTCTGCGATTTACTTGTCAGGTTGAGCTTTTAAAGATGCCAGGCCGCTCAGACAGCTGCTGACATTCACTGACAAATTACAGACGGACACTTCAGCGGCGCACAGAGTGATGACAAAAGGCGAGTGCAGAGTATTAATACCCAATCAACGGCGCTGAGTGCCTGCATCATTCAATTACATCATCTACTCAACAATGCCACATTCCCATCACATTGTTTGATTACAACACAACAGTCATGTGTAATTGGACTGCTACTAAATCCCCACTGAATGGAGACCGAATGTAAGAAAATATCAACACAAGTATTGACATTAAAGGATAATTCTGCTTTATTTAAACCTGGTGTATTTTGTTTATTTTAAATCATGAAAAGGTGCGAAATGAAACACTTGAAACCTTCGTAGCCTTTTTCTTTTGACCATAGATTCCTCGATGGCTTGCTTGATTTTCTCATGATTATGACCCTAAATCTCTAGAAATGCCAACTCAACCATGACTGAAAATAGTTTCCATCACATTCACCATTTTTCTTTCTTGAAATATCTTTTATGTCCTTACAGCAGCCAGATGTTTTGGGAAATTCCAGGTCCTTTTTAAAGATGAACCCGAAGAAGTGTGTTTTTTTTTTATCTCTGCCAAGGATGGTTGGCAGCTTTTAACTAATATGAGAGCCAAGTGAGAGGAAAATGTTCGTTAGCAGCAACACAAATAAAATCTAATTGCATTAAACCCGCTGGGAGGTTGTATTGTGCCTGAAAGAAGACAAATTTAAGACTGTCAAGAAGCCAGCAGAGACTTGATTCCTGTCCTTGACTTCATTTGTTTCATACCTTGTTTCCGTGTCCATGGAAGTTCATTTATTCCCATCAGAGTCCACATGTTCTCTTATGTGTCCACACGTGCAAAACTTTGAGCCTGATTTAAGATCCCTACTAAAGCGCGCAAAAATAGATTGCAAATGTTGTTTGGTTATGATTTGCGGGTGGTCGACTGTTCATAACTTTTATGGACAGTATTTCTAGGTGCAGCCAGGGTGTTGAGGGGGTCCAGTTAGCTGGCTTCAGGGTTGGGTTTCTACTTTTTGCAGATGATGTGGTTTTGTTGGCTTCATTCTCCAACTCTCACTGGAATGATTGAAGTGTCCTCTCCAGTTGGGGAATGCCCCAAGTTGAGGAGTTCAAGTATCTCGGGGTCTTGCTCACGAATGAGGGAAGAATGGAAGCTGTGGGCAGCCGTATCATCTGCAGTGATGTGTGGACTCTGCATTGGTCTGTCATGGTGAGGAAGGAGCTGAGTCAGAAGGCGAAGCTTTGGATTTATATTCATCCCCTCAATTGTGCTCATGAGTTGTGGGTAGTGACAGAAATAACAGGGTCACATATACAAGCAGGAAAAATGAATTTTCTCCGCAGGGTGTCTGGGCTCTCCCAGGGTGAGATGCTCGGTTATATGAGAGGGGCCAGATAGAGTGGCTGGGAAATCTGGTTAGAATGGAAGCCTCCCTGAAGAGGGTTTTCTGGGCATGTCCACTGGGAAGAGGCCCTGGAGAAGACCCAGGACATGCTTGAATGGACAATGTCTCTTGGATGCCCTAGGAACACCTCTGCATTTCTCTGGGGGAGCTTGAGGAATTGGCTGGAGAAAGGGAAATCTGGGCTTCCCTGAGCACTGGACTTGGTAGAGGATGCATTCTTATTTGTAGAATTATTGACAAAATTTGAGGTTAATTTGCAGGACACTTTGAAGCTTAGAAGTGTTTAAGATGTTTTGTGTTTATCATCTCTACTTCTACATCTAGTCAGAATACGTAAAGGCACTCATGGCATTTAATTTCAGTCTTTTATCCAATCAGATATTTCAGAAAGAATTTCTAACTAAACTGATTTGAAATCACATTTGAAGCCAGTTTTGACCGAGACAAACTGATGCAAACTGTGTCAGAACTTATCTCGTCCAAACCATCCTGTGAGGGAAGCAGTTCAAAAAGCTTAACTCTGACCTTTACATGAAGAAAGCTTCTGACATTTTATAACATTTATCTCAGGAGACTTTCGACTGAACACTTGAATCGTTGGTATCAGAGGACGTTATTTGTTACGGTTCTGTTAGAAGAGGTCAGAGAGATGGGTCAGCTGGAGTCATCACACTTCTGATATATATTGTGTTTTCTTGTTTATTTCTTTTTGCTCTGTTTTTACAGAAAGTTCTGCTGGAATTTAGGAAAAATAATATTTTTATCAGCACAAAAATGTATTTTCTGCTTTTCTATTTTTGGCTATATCAGGCTTTCCTGTTGGAGTGGACTGTGTCATTGGATTAACTTGAAAAAAAACAGGATTTTTTTTCCTGAAATAGATCATTTACTTTTTAATTTAAGTTTTTTTGTTTTTTGGCAATTGATGACATTTTATTATGCAGCAGAATATTTTATTATTCTATTTTCTGAACTGAGAAGATACTTCAGTGTTCAAGAAGCTCTTGGCCAAGCTCTCACCTGAGGAAAGTAAAAACTGAATAATCAGCAAAAGGAATGACATTTAGTATCTTAAGGGACGGTCCTTCAGCTTTAATGGACTTTCATCCTTTGACTGTCAACCTACAACTCTACATAGTCAGAAATTACCACTAGCCAATTTTCAGGATCCTCATTTTCAACATCATTTTGGATTTCGTTGATACGCGTTTTCAACTCTTTCCATTTCATTTTAAGTTAACGTGCCAAAATGGTTGGAGTAACCCTTGCGTTTGTGTCGGCAACCAGCTCCATCATGAGTATAATTGTCGACATATTTGCCTGATACTACGCTTGTTACCAGAGGATCCCACTGAGAGGCACATAAGAAAAATTTGTAGGGTGAGAAAACTATAAACATGGCCACAGTAGAGGAAGTTAGTGTTGGGTGGATTTTGAGATCACGGCAGGAAAAATGGTAGCAGTGGTATCATAGATGATATGTAAGGCCCCTAAACATTGCACGCTGTGTCTTTTCTTCAAAACATTCCCTCATTTTTACTGCTGCCGACCCTGTGACTTTACTTCTGGTCATATCGGTCCGTACACTATCCCTACCAATTACTCCCATATTGCAGCTTCTTAATGTTTAGGGTTAATTTCTGAAGGTTGTGCATTAACTTTGCTTCAAATGAACACAAAATGTGTGAGGCAAACACAATAAACGCACATATACGGAATTAAAAGCAAGTGTATTCTCTGCTTTACTCTTGCTGCTTCTGACTAACGTGGTCAGCAGCCTTCAGAAATTCGTCATAGTGGATATCCTTGCTCATCAAAACAGACAAAAGAAAAATAAATATTTAAAAAAATGTCTTGAATCAGGAAAACTGAGGGGTTCTTTTTCACGTGAATGCAACACACATCGGTAGGCTTTCATGCTGATGTTTCCTGCAGAAGCACTTTCAACAGAAAGAAACCTCCAGAAAGAGCTGCTGTACAAATGTTTGACTTCTGCTCTACATTTTATTTGGTGATGTACAGCATCGTAGAATATAATCCAGCAGCAGACGAGCTTGTTTCTTCTTCTCCTCCTGTGTTGCCAGAGGCTTCACTGAGTAATATACATGTACTACATTTAGTGTTATTGAAGGCCTCCTCAGAATCACAGCTCACTAAATATCTCGTCTAGACGTTGGGAAGAGATGTTTCTGCCTCATGTGAGCAAGGTAAATGTGATGCCTGTAATCAATGGGAAATCTTGGTGTCTGAAGTTATTTACTGCTCTAATTATTCCAATGCATTTAAAATGTAGATCTACACATACTGTACAGAGATTATTCAAATAGGTTCACACGACATGGGAAAATCTTAAAGCTGAGGAGCAAAACAAAATCAGAGACTCGGACCGAAAAAAATGTTTAAAATAAGA
Organism: Leptatherina wallacei; assembly: GCA_028567055.1. Classification (NCBI taxonomy): domain Eukaryota; kingdom Metazoa; phylum Chordata; class Actinopteri; order Atheriniformes; family Atherinidae; genus Leptatherina; species Leptatherina wallacei. The sequence goes on from JAOXYM010000020.1 coordinate 2,623,478, forward strand.
CAATGTGTCACTTTAGTTCATGTTAAACTCCTAAGCTGACTAGAGTGCAAAGAAGAGTACATTTACTGTGGTGGAGTACAGATCCGAGTCTCTTCTGATTATATTTCCATATGCAATAGTTGGATATTTTCCAAATAAAACTAACCAGCAGCCGATAAAGAAGTAAATCTAAGCCTCTTCCTGAAATAAGAAGGATTTTAATTCCAACCTCTTTGGCATTCGGGGTGTATATGTATGCTCATCAATTACATAAAAGGTGCACAGCTATTTGCAGATGGTGCCAAAGGTAACAAACACTCAGTCGAATACAAAATAAAATTACCCACTGCAACAAACTAACGTTGTTCTTAGTTGTTTTCACACATAAAGGTCAATCGTGTGTAAAGTAGCTGTAATAGTAAAGTCAGGGCTGTTTAAATGCAAACATTTCTCAGATGGATATGAAGGTGATGTTGCAATAAACCTACGAAATAACACAAACTGAGATGCTTCGCCGAATAAAATACAACTGCATAACTGAACATATGAGGAAGTTATGTACTTAACGCAGCGATATCATCTAGTATGTGAAACTTTTGTTAAAAGAAACCAGCTAATTTGAGACACGGACATCATCAAATTAAAGTCAAATATTTGTACACAGCTGTTTATTTGTGCTGAGAGAAAGATCAGCATGAAAGACTACGGAAAGGTGTTGCATTCACATGAGGAAAAAAAACCTCAGTCTGTCTAAAATTAGCAAGTTTATTTTGATCAAAGCTGTTTTGCTGTTGAAGCCTCATTATATTGAACTGTGGCAAATTTCAGTTTGGCTAATTAAATAAAGGCTAATTCAGCATCCGTCTTGCATCATGTCTCTTCTCTGAGCTCTCTCCAGTCCGATGTTGACTCTGGTTTTATCTCCCGCTCCGTCTTTCTTATCCTCACTTCTTCCAATAATGTCCTTTTTATGTTGCTATGCAGAACAGCCATGGTGTTCATATCCAGTTACTGGTGTGAGATTCAAGATGATCTAAAGTAAAAATCTGGATTTCTGTCTAACCTTTCAGAGACTTGAACTGACTTTCCATAGAGGGGGCTTCCTGTGATACGCCTCACCCCTGTTACCTCCCAGTCATCTTCAAATTCTCTGAACAATTTGTAAATAAACCATTTTTCTTCACTCAGCTTGGTTTGGTTATTGCTTCAGAATTCCAGTCAAAAGAAGCATTATCAGGCATTTTGGTGGGGGGGGCAGACCAAAGTTGAAACTGGTGTCATATGTTGGCTTTGACAACAAGAGGTGGAATATGCATATAAGGAAGTATTTTCCTTTCCAAGACATGGAAACATTACAGAAAGCTCTGATGTGCATGACAACAGAAATAGCTGGGATATTGTAAAAGCACTGCAATATGATGATGAAATGTGTTTGACTTATGTCAATTCAGACATTCTCAAAACTACCCCCACCCCAAATGATATTTATGGTTCCTTTTCTCTCTGAAAAGAAGATATTTTGTGGTACCTTCAAAACCATCCAAGAAAACAGAATGATCATCATTGATTGTCCTGTCCTTGTCTCACAGAGACCTATTCATTCAATGTAATGCCTTTTGAAAATGTACCCTCCGACTTGCATTGGATATCCATTTCAATCCAGTTAAGAATCACCAAATTTAGTTTTGTGTTACACTTGTCCTTTAACCTGCAAACACAACAGCCATCTTTCAAATAAAACAATATTATTCAAGATGCTTTGTCAGGTTTTATTTCACCTTCAAGCTAATTAATCATAGATGACTGATGGGAGTGTGTCCCTCACTTATTAGTATTTAGATTCATGCAGGGCGAGATGCCATTCAGACTGAATAGTTGTAGATTCTCTTGTTTTTCATATGGATGGAAATGTAGTACATTAATGAGTTATTAATTCATATTAATTACTAGCATTTTTCTGATACAATTTTGTCTGTTTAGCTGTTTTTGTGTCTTTTTCTATATCCATTTATATATTATACCTTTATTTATCTCTCTCTCTCTCTCTCTCTGTATGTGTATATATGTGTGTATGTATGTATGTATGTATGTATGTATGTATGTATGTATGTATGTATGTATGTATGTATGT
>JAOXYM010000020.1:2685445-2708404 GCA_028567055.1 Leptatherina wallacei
TCTTTCTTTCTTTCTTTCTTTCTTTCTTTCTTTCTTTCTTTCTTTCTTTCTTTCTTTCTTTCTTTCTTTCTTTCATGTTGCCTCAGTTGTATTGGCTTATTTTGTGTTCAATTATGTTGTGAAATTGATGACTGATATGAATGTGGAGTGTCCCCTGTGGGTACAACAGGATCTGCTGTATTCAGTTGTGTAATGTTGGCATCTTCAGGGTTCAGCTGCGTTGCTTGTGGCCGAGTTTTGTTGTGTTATAAAGCTAGTGGCTGATATTGACTAGGAGTATTTCTATTCGCTGCCACTAGGGGCGCTATTGTCTCTTTCTATACCCATAAGCGGGGGAGTGAGAGGTGCATGAAATGGAGAAAAATGGCGGATCATGTGCAGGTAAGCAGAGGTTTCATGTTTTTGTTACCGACAGTTCGTCCAGGAGCATGGAGATGAGGCTGAACGCGGATCTGGGTGCGGTGTTGTCGGCACGGAGCCGGTGTGTAGCCCCTGGGTGCAGCAGGCGGCGGTACGCGGGCTGTCGGCAGTAAAAGAAAGGATGAGACAGCCTGTGTTGACTCGTGGCCTGCTGTCACTGCTCGGGCTGCTTGTTGCTGCGTTAGCTCGTGTTAGCTGCGAGAGGGAACGCAAACAGACGCCGGGAAGCACCGCGACTGTGTGATTCCCGGTATCCGTGTGGGATGGAGGCTCATTGCCACCGGCATAACGACGTGTTTTATATGCGTGTTCCTTCATGTAAACAATAAAACACAAATGGCTGACGGCGGACTAGTAGCTGTTAAGCTAACACACACAGCTTTACTGTCATTTGGCGCCAGTGTGAAACGCATGATAGACATTTATCATACCAGGACCTGAGAGTCGGAGTCTTGGTGTGGTGCTTTGTGTACCTGGAGGTGTAAATATGTATTTATAGCTCTGTTATGTTACAGTTAGCAGAGCCCTGTTGCAAGCTAGGCTAACGCTAGCCTCAGCTCAGACGTCAACTTCTCCCGCTCGAGCCCGTTTGAAAACATGTCTCGGTGTGTTTAACTGTTTGACGGAGAAATGGGATCTGTGCCCATGACTGGTGGATACTGGGAACACTGGAGTGAGGGCACCGGGAGATTTTACACCCGTGTTGTTGATTTGCGCAGCTAAGGAGCGTTGTTGAGTTTAGCTAGCCTGTCCAAGGCTAGCTCCGCTGCTTCGTGGTCTGATCCGGACACATGTGTGGGAATCGCAGACAGGACAGGGTTTAACTTTCTGTTTCCCCGGCAAGTCCTCCATAATGTCCTAAGAAAGACCTTGCTGTGCGGGATTCAGGGCACCATGATGCTGCTGCACCGGCATGCTGTGTTTTTATGGGTTTAAATGTCAGAACTACATCTAGATTAAGTAACTTTTTTTTATATTAACTTCCATACAAAGCCGTGATTTTAGTTGAACGCGTAAATAGCAGCCTTCACTCGGAGATGAGTTAGCTTCAATGCTAGAGGCAGTGCAGCATGGAGGAGCTGCATCACTGGCTTTCTCTGGGATTCAGTCCAAGCTTCATTATATTTGTTTGTGAAACACTTTCAGAGAAGATGTGATCCAAATGGGAAATACATTTTTTTATATATTTGATAACTTTTACAACTTTGAAATAAAATTTAAAAAAAAGTAATAAAGGATGATTTTGGGTGCAGTGTCAAGTTTTTAAACTAATTGAAAATAGTAACAGCATATAGTAATTATTTGCTTTGAAATGTAGAACTAAAGCAATTATTAAATTGAATAATTTGATTATTATTTGACATGCTTTCATTTCCATTCTGATGAATGGCTGCAACTATTGAGTTATGTCTTTTAATTGATCAAATAAAATGCTAATTATTCTCTTTTTAAGTACTTATTTACTCTGTAAATGACAAACTGTGTAAGATAAGATCTTATTTAGAATCTCCCACACCTTAATAGTATTTGGTGTGTAATTTGACATCACAATCTAAAGCCCCTTTTCATCAAATCAATAAGCCCAGTAACACCTGCTTCCATCTGGCTTTTGAAAGCAGGGGGAAAGCATTTAATCGTCATTGAGTCTTTTCTGAAACAACTGCTGCGGTCATGGTTTTATTTCAGCTTCAGGATTGATGGGAAAGCAACACATGGGTACTCACTAGTTTTTAATGAATGTGCTGTACTCAGGCTAGTACAGGAGAGAATACAAACCACTTTTTCTATGTAGACACATGTTTACCAACCATAATGTGTCACATGGAGGCTCGGAAACAACTTTAAAAAAAAGAAATAGTGATTTTTTTTTTATTGTCTGTCGCTCACCTAAAGTTTGGGCTAACGGTCCAAATCTGAATTATCTCTTAAAGCTATGATTATCAGAAAGTGTTTCAACACAGCTTGCAGGATGCAGTGCAATGCCATTCTTTCCTGTTATCATCATTAGGGGTTAAACATAGTGTTTATGGCTGTGGGAAAGGATTGAATTGACTTGTTTTAGTGTGGGCATATAAAACTAATAATAAACTCCATACTTCTCTCATATACCTCATGATATTGGTGTGGTGAAGATATAAGCACAATCTTTTACCAAAAAGTTTTTTTTTCTTTTTATAGAATTGATCAATGCAACGTCCAATTGAATTGATTGTTTCTAATGCATTTCTACTTTTCAGTTTTTTTTTTACTTTTCATAAGTTTGTACACATAATCACCTACTAAAGGACTAAATGATAAAGGATAATCATCCAGTCAAATCTACGGCTTCACCCTAAAGATATTATTTATTTACTTATTTGATTTATTCCGAACATGTTAAGAAAAAAAACAAAGCAAACCAAAAAAAATAACAGTTATTATTATTATTTATTGATCTCTGGGAGTGATCGAGTGTTTAGTTCTCAAATCTGTCAGGTGATTTTAAAGGAAACACATTTTTCCTCTGTAACATCAGAGCCCACACCAGTGTCTCCAGATTAGTTTTTCTAAAGTTTTATTGAAGTCACATGGTTTTTGTGTGTCACTGTTTATTCACCAAGTCTACTTCTCTTTAGTTATTATCCAAACAGCGACTTTACACTGATTATGTGTTTATTTCATACACTTGCTTCCAGTTTATCTGCAGCTCCTCTCAAATTATATTAAAGTTCAATTCTGCCATTAAAAGAGATCAAATAAAAAAACGAGTCAAGATTAAATATCTTTATCCATCAGTGAAAACTTTTACTAAACTTCTAGAGCCTCCTGTACAGGGGGCAGCATGAGGTACGTGCAGTACCTAAGATCTTTGCTAGGAAGCACCGAAACTACCCCCCCCCCCCCCCCCCCCCCCCAAAAAAAAATATATGGGAATGTAACAAAAACATGAGACAGCTCTGTCCGCTTTACAGCTTCTGATCGTTTCTCCACTTCAAGCAAACCACACAAACAAGGTGTCATATGAAAGCAGAGACTCTGCCGATTTCAAAGATGTCTGTCTCATCACTGTGGGACAAAAACTGTGAGTTTCGCAGCTAAAATCATAAAACATGTCTTACGTTTGCTGTTTTGTGGTCAAAGTTTTATTCCACCTCTGCTAATGTGTTCTCCTATGACTCTGCCTTTGAAATTAATCATGAAGGTCCTGATGGTTTCCATGAAGATGATGGAGGTTTTATAGGGAAGTATTCCCTCTTCCTATCATATACTATGTTGGGCTTCTGTCTGGATCCTCATGGTCTTTCTGGGGTGAATGTGGGGGCTATCCCTCGGTTCTCTTGACTCTGACCATTGATAGAGGCGTCCATCATCATCGGCTGATGGCTTCCTGAGATATTTACCTGCGTAACATCTCTATTAAAACACCTAGAAAACTGCTTTAACTTGTATTTCTGCACAGCTCCTCATCAGACATGACTTTACTCATTCCTAGCTGAACTAGGCTGCTATCTTCTGGTTTTCACTGAAAGTAATGTGGCTTTCTTTTAGGAGGAGATAACCATGTACAGGTGAATTTACTCTGACACAGTCACACATACGTCGTTTCTGACACCTTTAATTTATTTTGTGTATGTCATTCGGACAGTAGGCAGAAAAATAGGCCTAGTCAAGAAGAGGGTAAAAAAAAAAGAAGTAAAATTGAGTTAAAAATTAAGAAGTTGCAACCTGATTTTAAAGGAACAATGTTGTCATCCATTCACTATATAAACACAAACTCCATCATAGATTGTTGTTCCTCACCAGTGATTTCCACCTGTTTTCATTTTTGTTTTCTGCTTTCAGCTATTCTAAATCCTCTTTTCTCCTCGTCATGTTTTCCTCTCTTGCAAAGTTGATTCATATGCTGTGGGTTCTTGCATGATGTAAAAAGCATGAGCTTTAATTTTTCACACAGCAGAATCCACAACCACTTAGTCCTCCTCCTCCTCTTCTTCTTCTTTTCTTCACTTTCTGAGCATTAGTCTTCTTCTGTAACTTTTCTGGTGGCGATGTGGCTGCTCGTCAACCCGCTGGACAAATACTATGTCTGGAAAATGATTCGTACCCTTCCATTAAAAAAAGAAAAAAAACAGCCGTCACTGAAATGAGCTGAAACTGACAAAAGTAATAATATATAAGAATTTTATGAAAATCGTAACATTGTTTTTGAATTGTGGTTGAATAGAAATATTTTTTTAAAAAATATGAGAAATTAATATACGTTACGTCACTGATAAGCTAATATTTTGTTGCGCAATCCTTTGAGACAATCAATGCAATCGTGTGTTTTCTGTTTCAATCCGACTTCTACACCTGTTGGCAGGTATTTGACCCACGACTCATCAGCAAAGGGCTCTTATTGGTCCAGGGCCGTATTGTTTCTTTGTTTTTTAGTATTTTTTAAAACTCAGTTAAATTAAAAAACAGTGTCTTGTTTCACTAAATTTATATTTATTAATACTTTTTTCAGTCTCCAGTTATTTGAATTACTATTAAGTATTTTGCCTTTTCATTAATGGAAGGGTCTGAATCATTTTGCAGACATATGCAGCATGGTTCATTCTATGGTCATACACATCTAATTAATTCAGCAAAGTGTTTAATATTAGTAGAAACTTTTTTTTTAATAGTGCCATTTTGTTCTCTCAGATCTTTGTTGATAACATAAATTGAGTTGCAGTCACGCTTCTCTGATTTTCAGCTTTGCATTATGTAATGTAAACTATTCCTTTGGCTTGTTTCAGGCATTTAAAGGCATCTCATTAGACAGGTGGAACTAGATAGATAGATACTTATCTCTATTATCTCCAGTATTTCCTTGACGATACTTTTACTTTACTTTTCTCAGTTTTCCGACATTATATGAATAGAAACATTAGTAGATTAGCAGTTAAGCTAGCACCGGCCAAGTTGTATTAAAGTTAATGATTTTATGCAACAGTGTAGACTCTTCTTCTACTGTAAATAGACTCAGCATTAATATTTATTTGTTTCTTTTCATCCAGTATGTGAGTCTGTTTCTGAGTCACGTCAACCAGTTGTGGTTGCTGCTTTGCTGGGTGTGACGCAGATGCCATCTACAGATAACTGATGCGCACACAGCTGGATTCAAACCTGCAGCTGTTTGAGACGTCTGATTTTCCTTTTGGTTCACTAAAGTTTCGGCTGGAACAATCAGATGAGTCGATCTTGGAAAATAATGATCAAATGATGATAAAAGTGGGAATTTTTTGGCTACTGACAACTTCCAACAATGGATATTTCCTTTATAACATCATAAAGAAAAGAATCTATGTTCAAATATGTTACTTTTGAGCAAAATGTGTAGTAATTCTATACATTACTGTAAATTTAAAACTTTGCAACGGTCCCTTTCTGCATTTTCCAAAGATGGCTCCTGTAAAATGAACTATTTGCAGCATTGGATGTCTTTGCATGAGGAAAAAAAACAAAGTTGTAGTTCTTTCATTTGGCAGGAGACACGGTTTCTGTTTTTAGACGCAGCTCATCTAATAAAAACAGACATTTTTAATTAGATCCCAGCTTCTTGATGAAGGTTTCCTCTGCATCTCTGTTGTGTTTACCCATCAGCTGACGTCACCTCAGCCGATATGTTGTTGTCAAAAGTGATCGATGCATAAAAAGAGAGATTTTTATGGCTAATACCACCTGAATTCTCCCAAAAGATGAAGTTGAATTTGTGTGATCACATGATTAGCTTGTGTGCGTTGGTTTTATTGAGTTGTCCGGCAGGAATGAAAGGTTTCCGGTACTTGACGTAGGTCGGCTTGTTGGGAAGGTACAGCTGCAGTTGTCATTCGTCCACTTCTTTGAACGCTTGTGTGCGTTTAACACATCTGTCTGTACACTTCTGGTTATGAGTGAAGGTAGTTGGTGATGTGTGAGTAAGGCTTTCAGAAATGTTTCACAGTTGTAATCCAACGATGGGACTTCTTAAGAAGCAGTAAAACCAGCTCCCATGACTCATCAATCTAGTTGTTTTATATAGAACCAGTCACAGGTATTTACTGCCTATAAATACAGGCTGGTGTGAGAAATGTTTCAAAGTTTAGTTCATATTAATATCAACACTGATGTTTAAAGTTTTGATAATGACAAACTGCTGGATAACTTCACAGTTTAACTTCAAGAAGAGTTATTTGCTTTATCTTTAAAGATTTGATGTGGTGCCCCTACATTGTTGGGGTGGAAAGGTTTAGTGTGGAGTTCTGTTTATTTAAAGCGTTAATGCCTCTGAAATCGTGACTTTTCCCCCTGTTTGGTTTTGAACATTTTGTCTTGTTCCTTGGTATCGGATTTGAAACTTTGGATTGTGACAAACTTAGTGTTGATTTTTTTTTTTTTTTTTTACTTGTTTTGCTTTCACATCCTTCAGCGATGCAGGGCTGTAATTAAGATTAGCTCTGATTAAGTGTCAGATGACAGAGTGTAGTCACGGTGGACTTGGGTTATTCCAGCTTCATTGTGTGCATTTTCCACACAGCAGTTTTTTAACGGCTGGGGTTTTTGTCCTGTTTCTCTTGTTTGTACGCCATCAGCGTCTAAAGCTCGGAGCGCCACGGATGTTTTAGCAGAGCCTGAACGGACTCCGACTGAAACGCCTCACAGCTGGAGAGAAATGAGCCAGAGACTCATCTGTCATCTGTCGCGGACTTCTAAATTTGCTCTCAATCTCTTATGTGCTTTCTCTTTGTCTTTACATTTTGCTTTCACTCATGTTGCATCACACATAAAGAGACTGTGTCATAGCACCAAATGCTATGCTTTATTATGAAGTTTAAGGGGGAAAAGTTAGCACATCTAAGAGCTTTTTTTATCTTAGTCACTTAGCAGAGTTATGTGACTCCGTTGGACAAATGTAATGTTTTTCATAGGCGATATATCAACCAGTGGCTACCTCTTCATTTTACGATGATGGAAATAAATGAGGTGAACTGTAGCTAACCAAAGTCCAGCTGTTCAGCTAAAACAGATGCTCAGAAACAAGTGAATATTCAGAGCATCGCTGATTCACCTCATACCTCACAGATTATTTCCCATTAATCTGAATCAACAGAGCAGTCACACACACATCTTGTCTTCTCACATAGAATCAGTAAAACCGAGCTCATACACTAGTTTGTGTTTACAGCCCTTAAATGAAAACATCTGCCTGCTGTCAGACAGCATGCACAGCTAATGAAAATACAAGTGGTTTGGTTCAGAACTGGAAACCCAGAGGCTTGTGTCAAGTGGAACATGTTGTATTGGAGGCTGGACATCAGGATATAAACATTGTCCAAATAAGAGCTGGATATGAACTTATTGTCTCCCTCAGACCATCTCCGTTCTCCTGTTTTGTCCCCCTTTAACCTGTCACAGAGAATCGGGATGTTTAATCATTTTGAGTTTCTTACATTTTGTTGCCCAGAAAGTTGTAGAATTAGTGAAATTGCACAAACTACACATTTCCTTCAGGTTTTCTACATATTTAACCATTTTGAGCCTCAACTGGAGGTTGTTTATCTTGTCTTCGTCTGCAGCTGTTTCATGTTAGGACCATAGAATCAGTTGCTCCTGTTTATTTCAGCATCTACTGGACCAAATTCACATATCAGTAGATTGATCTCTTTTGGATGGAAAACTGTTTCTTGAGAGAGAGCAGGTTGTAGATCTTGTTATTTAAGCTTTGTTCACGTCACACGGACTGTATAAATGATTGATGAAGTCATCCGCTACACCATCGACCCTATAGCCAATGTAGAAGCGCCTTAAAGTGCAATAACACTAACTGGCAGCGGCTGGTTGGGTCCAAGAGTCTAAATTAAAAAATGTTAACCTTCCTTTTGAGTTACAAAATCCGTTTGACACAAGTCATTGTGGTCTCATTAGATAGTTTCACTACTTATTAACAGTGTGCTGCTGGTTATTCTGGAAATACTTTAATAGTGTGTGTTTGGTCATCTGGAAAAGTCTCGAACTACCTTGTCATTCCTTTATATATTTACAGGAAAACAGGAAATGGATACGGGGATATATTGAAACTTGACTGAAGTGCAGAATAAAACAGTTGTGACCAAGCATGAATGCATGGTCTGAGCAGCTTTAATTCTTCAACACAGTCTGATCCCTCTTAGACCAGCTCTCCTTCCATTTCTGTATGTAGTTTTCAGGAATCGTTCTCCAGGCTTCTTGAAGCTCATCCTTGGATGTTTTCTGCCATTTGTTAAGGTTTTCTGTCCAGATGATTTCACACTGCTTCAATAATGTTAAGATCCAGGCTCTGGGGAGGATTTATCACGCCATCAGACCCGTGACCACTGGTTTTTTTTAGTCCAGTTCTTGTGTCATGTGGCATACCTCAGCCTTTTCTCCGCATTTCCCTTCCTGAAGAATGGCTTCTTGACAGCCACCCTTCCATGGAGACCATCTCTGATGAGGTTTTGGTTAATGATGGATCACCCGAAGCCATTTTGATTTGAAATTCAAATTCTTGTCGTAAAAAAACATCACCGGTGTCCTTCTGTTTGAGGACTTTGTGGGTTTTTGGGCTGAATGTTTTCATAGTTGCGGTCATGTGAAATAACACAATACGACACAATAATCTTAACAATAACATAAACCCAGCATGCGGCAGGGAACGTGTTCATCACAAAGACATCCACATGTTAGAGATGTGTACTGTAGTTGCTTTCTTTCCTTTTTCTTGCTTCATATCCAACAACATCCTTCCTCCAAATGAGAAGTTTTTGGATCATGAAAGACTCGATCTGAGCTGAACATCTTGTCCCATCAGCTCTGGACTTTTACCCTCCCCGTCACTCCCCTGATATTGATTAATTTGGAACTTTATCAGTATGAATTAAACACGTTCGTGCTCATCTCATGCGGCAGATGTCACATTTGCATGCAGGGTTTGGTGCTGAGGGCTTATCTGAGCCCTGCAGAGCGACCGCACACGATCGCTCTCAGGTGCGAGCAGTGAACGCACCACCACTCAGACCTCCACCTCCTCCGGCGGTGCTCTCTAACCTGACCGCACACCCATTTTGAATTTATCAGTGACCGGCATCTCGCTGCGAGACTGTGCATGACTCAGCATTCTGCCTGCCCGTCTGCCACATTAATGCAATTTGATATCATTAATGTACAGCAGGCCGTTCTTCGCTTCCTCACCCAGAACCAAACAAGTGTGAAGAGAAATGTTGTTTTAAATGGAAACACTGAACGTTTTATTTAAAGATTCTTTTTAGTTTTTGTGACTAAATATCCTGAAAGTGTCTGCAGGCTGCTGATAAGCCCTTGTCTTCCATGTTTCTGTGTTTTATCTAGGGCCTTGCCCAGCTGGAGATCCTGTGTAAGCAGCTGTACGAGACTACCGACACCGCCGTCCGACACCAGGCAGAGAAAGCTCTCGTGGAGTTCACCAACAGCCCCGACTGTCTTAGCAAATGTCAGCTGCTGCTAGAGAGAGGCAGCGTGAGTGTTACTGTCACCTAGAACATCATCATGCCACTCTACCGCAGCCCATCATGATGTAGAAACACCGCGCAGTAGCTGGTTCCTATGTGGTTGTTATTGTGCCTCATTCCTGGACAAGCAGAGGTTCATTGTGAGCGCAGACAAATGATTTTTACAAGCCCATCATTTTACATTTTTGAGCAGACAAAAAGAAGTTGCACACAGAATCTGAGCAAGCAGAAATAAATTCTGTGCCCACAAAAAGATTTTTCCGTTTTCTCCGATCTGCGGAGACGTACTTCCATAAAACTTTCCATCAGTTTTATTCACCGTCTCTCCTTTGCTCGCTGCCTCACACCTGTGCACACGCTCTCAGAGAACTGAGAACAACACGCGGCGTTCTAGGTGTGCCACAGTTCCAGCCAATCACAGGCTAGGACAAAGTTATTCTGATTGGCTGATTGGCTGCGTCACTAACGCTGGAAAGGACGGTTTAACTTACGCTTTGGGATAGAATTATATTTCCGTATATATAAAGTAAATTTGTTTTCTGCATAGGAAGTGCTGTCAAATTATTGTCACCATGTTTCCTGACATATACAGTTATTGCTCATCCTGATGTTGATATCATGTCAGTCAACATGGTGGAAACAGCGTTTTGTATGCAATAAATCATTTATGAGTTATATGGGAATATGGAAATTTGATATAATTCTAACTGAAAACGTGATCTAATGACGTTTGAAGTCCTGATCCTTTTAGTTTCTTTTTAAGACCCCCCCCCCCCCGCGGTAAGCCGAAGACCCTATGAAGCCTTAGATCAGGCTTGAGGTTTCTTAACACAGTACATCAGGCTTTGTTCAGTGGGACAGAAAGCAGTTTGGTCACAAGTTGATTTCCAAGCAGCAGGTTTTGTAGTCTTGTAAAAAGCTGGACTAAAGTGTTAAAATCCAGTTTTTATTTATATTCCTTCTTAAAAAAAAAAAAAAAAAAGCCGATGAGGATCAAGAAAGACGTAAACGGCTTGTTTGAATTAACTCCGATTATGTGACCTGCATGACCGATCACATGACTGATCAGCTGTTTCTACTCCTGCACAATAAACATGTCCAATACATGAAACGATCAATCACAACAGCTGGAAAAAAATTCTGAAGACCTTCATTTTTTCCCCCAGTTAGTAACCACACGCTAGTTCATTCACTTCAAACCATCAAGTAGAAACAACATGACCAACACCTTTACTGGAAGTCTTCTGGATAAATAACTTAAAATCAGATAAAGTTTGCAAGTAGTTGTTGGTGTTTTTAAGTAGAATAATCTGATAGTGTTACATTTGTTTTATGTCAGAATCCTGTTAACATGTCAGGGAATTAACTTCAGTCAACTTTTTTAGTTGTAAGGGACCTTCAACATTTAGCAGGACATGACTGTTAGTATGCCTTAATTTCAGTATGTGATTGTGAAGACTCACCTATGAGTGTTAGTGTCCCCTGGTTTCATGTCTTTTAATAACAGATACTGAGCGTTACTGGATCTCAGTTTTCTTTGCATCAATTTTTAAACTGCTACTGAAATAATAATTCTATTTGCAATGAAATTGTTTGTTTTTTCTTCCATTGCAGTCTTCATATTCTCAGCTGCTCGCTGCAACCTGTTTATCTAAACTGGTGTCTCGGACCAGCAACCCCCTACCCCTCGAACAACGGATTGACATCCGTGAGTATCTTTGTCTTTCAGCTCCTGTGGAATTTCATCCATAAACCAGGAACTCAAGAGTTTTAGAAGTAGCGAGGGGCTGGGCAAACTAAATCTGATTTCATATTTTAATTTCTTTTCTTTCTTTACTTTCTTGAAAACATATTAAACTTATTAAAAACAATAGGCGATACTTTGGATATTACCTTGAAGCCCTGGGGCATGGCTTGCATTGGTGAATATTATTCTCCACCTTTTTTTTTTCTGTATCTCATGCTCATATCCACAGTAATTCATAAAAATCTGTTAACATTAAGTCGCACTGCAGGAATGTTTTTTGTAAACAACATTCGTGCAGCATCGATGAGGTGAGAAGACACAGCTATACTACGAGCTGTTTGGTTAGAAAGTAAGAAAGAAAAGTGACAGCTTTAACCTCAAACTAGGAAGTTGCCTTCAATTAAATCTACTCAGTCTGTTCCGCTGGAAACGTGTCTGCTTCTAAATTCAGATTAACCATGTGATGCTGAAGCACTCGAGCGTGACGTTTGTGTCTCATGAAGTTATTGTTTGTGTTGAACAGGAAATTATGTACTGAATTATCTGGCAACGCGGCCAAAGTTGGCGGCGTTTGTGACCCAGGCGTTGATCCAGCTGTACGCCAGGATCACCAAACTGGGCTGGTTCGACTGTCAGAAAGATGACTACGTCTTCAGAAACGTCATCGCTGATGTGACGCGCTTCCTACAGGTGAGAGACTCTTGACGATTTCACACGAGACCTGCAGATCCGGCTCTGTTGTTACTTGGTCTTTGCTCGTGGTTCCTGGATTGAATGAATTGAATTGAATCTGCTGCCTCACTGCATTGGAAAGGCCACATTTGTTCTCTGAGAACTCTCCTGCTCCAAGAATCACCATCAACCTGCTGATCTGGACCAGTTAACAAGATCATTTAAGTAAAACTGTGTGTACATGTGTGTTGCTGACGTGTAGCCGCTGTGTTTACAGGACAGCGTGGAGCACTGCATCATAGGTGTCACCATCCTGTCCCAGCTGACCAATGAGATCAATCAGGTAAGATGCCTTCAGCTCTCACCCTCTGCCTCTCAGTCATCTCATGGATCATGTGCAGCAGTGCAAAATATAATAAACTCGTTATAATTACATGATCTGCTAGAGGCACAATGCAAAGGTTTAGTAAAACTTCTGATGCAGTCAGTTTCTTAGGTGCTTCGATCTCGACTGATCATGTGACGCTATTAGTAATTTAACAAGTTTTAACAACATTTTAGGTTAATTATTGAATTCACAAATGAGGAGGATATCAAACGGATCATTTTCCCGATCAGCTGCTAACGATCAGAGGAACTTTAATGGCTACATGTGACAAAAGCAGCTAAACCAACAGAAGCTTTTCCAGGAAGTGTTGGCGTTGTGGATGAGCAGGTGGGCGGAGCCTCGTTACACCTGTTTGTGTGCAAGAACACGTCATAGTTGAGTTTAATCATTTTACAAACATGATCTTGTTTGTACAATGAGAAAAAATGGAAGAAGCTTAGTGGATTCTCCTGAGCTGTTAAGTGAATATGTTAATATTTAAAGGGCCTGCGGCCAGAGGAGGGAGAGTTATTGATCAGAGGCACAGGGAAGCCTCCAAAACAGAACCTGTTAGATAAGATAAACAGACAAACTTGTGTCTATCTGTCTTCTTGTTATGTCCCAGCTGGAGCACAGAAACCTTTTACAGTAGAGTTCAGTGTTTTTGGATTTACACCACAGATTTAAGTCCTTCCCGTTGCAGGGAAATTGTGTGTCTCCACTATGTCCTGAAGAGTATATTTATTAGTTTTGGTTAAGTTTCCACACATTAACATTTAGAAATGATTTAAAAACACACACGGTTTGTTTTTCTTCTGTCACAGTAAAAACACAGTTAACTTCTTCCAGACACATTTACACAGTTTGTGGAAACCTGTTTAACCAGAACCAAACAAAGGCGAAGTAAACATGAGTTTGGAAATCTGGTCATTAAAGTTAACGGTTAAGTCATCAGGCTCCATTATAACCTAGAGTTGCCTAAAATAAAAAATGATATGCAGAGGACCGAGCAAATTTCCTCAGATGTTAGAATGTCAACACAAGCTTACATTATTCTAGCGTACTAAGGTCGAAATTGGTTGCCAGGCAACATAGCAGCGCAGTGAAATTGAGGTTTTACTCAAACTCAATTATTCCAGTGTTTGAGCTACTTAAGTTATCCCCTTTGGGATTTTTTTTTTTTTTTTTTTTATCAGGTGGTCTGTAGTCAAAACTACTGCCTTCAGTAGTTTTTTTTTCGGGGGGGGGGGGTTACTTGGTTCGCTTCCTCTTTGGCCTCTGCATTGGCTGAATTCTGCTTCCCTGTAAGCTGGTTGGATGATTGCCGACCCATCAAGCTGTCCAGCAGCTGGAAGGATGGACGTGTAACGCCGCCTTCAGCTCTGCTTGTGCAGAAGTCTTTCTTACTGTTGTGGTTTTCCTTCTTCACTTCCTAGTGCTTATTGGTTATTTGGTCCAGCATGTTTTTTTTTTGTTGTTGTTTGCTTTTTACTTTATAGAAACATAACATGACAGCACGGACTTGACGTGATGCACATTGTTGTCGAAATGATGTTTTCTGGTTGGAAATCGTGTTTGTCGGTGGAGAACGTCACCACATCACAGGACATCAAAACATGTTTGAAAGGAGGCGGCTGCAGTCAGGACATGTGAGATGCTGCTGCTGCTGCTTTCCTCCACCTGTGACGTGAACCACCTTTTTTATTGTCAGATGATCGGATCAGATTTACCTTCTGTGGTCTTGTCTTCCACAAGGGAAGTTTTTCTGTCCGTTCTCTCTTTCTGGCAGCTCATTTTCTAAATTTGGTCCCCAAACCGCAGAAAAACTGGAGGAACAGTTCATTTCAGTAGTTACTGTATCATTACTGTAAACCAGTGATGCTATTGAGGGTACATCATATTTCTGAATTAGTTTAAATGGCAAATTTGAAAAGCTCCTGCAACTCTGGATAGTCTGAAATGTAGAAACGGCAGAAATCTGCAGACAATCGGGTTTCGGTGATGTTTTACTATTATTATAGAAATAAGTATTAAGGAAATGAATAATGCTAATCATGCAAATTCACAAGCTCTCACGAGGGGTCACATAAAAAGAGTGATACGAAAGCATTTTCCCCATGATTTGAACTGCTTCAAAGAAGGTGCTGAAGAGGCTGACGCAAAGCAAACTGTTGCTTGACGGCAGTCATAATAACAGATGACTGTGTGAGAATGTGTTTGGTGCCATTTCATGACAACATGCTGCTGTTTACAAGGATTTAAATGGCAGAAAATACAAACATGTCGTCAGATCAGAGGCTGCAGATTTCTCAGCATTGGCTGGTGCTGCCTTTGGGTGCTGCAGGGATTTAACGAAGCAGTTCACCCTGTGTGATCAGCAGTGGACTGCAGATGCCGTCTGTCCAATATCCTGATTTGCAGATCACATTAAGTATTGATATTTTTTGTGATGAGTTAAAAAATCCACTGGGATGGATGTATTAAAGAAGTTTAACATTCAGAGTATGTTTTAGCAATTTGATGTTGCAACATGAGGTTTATCTGCATTAAACCTCCAGCTGTGAACTAAAACACCACAAACCGAGCAGGTCCCATCCTCTCTGCACGCTGAAGATGTTTAACTTGCTGATTTCTCCTCCTCAGGCCGACACGACGCATCCCCTGACCAAACATAGGAAGATAGCTTCATCATTCAGAGATTCCTCCCTCTTCGACATCTTCACTCTGTCCTGCAACCTCCTCAAACAGGTTTGTTCCAGCAGAGGCGACGTATCGTAGGTTAATACGTGTAACTTACATACAGTCCTAATAAACTAGATGCAACTTAAAATCACCTCTGATGAATCATGTATTCATGAACTGTAAAAGGGAACCTACACATGTCAGACTTCGGCCCTCGAGGGCCACAGTCCTGTAGGTATTAAATCTTTAAAGCAGGGAAACAAGTAAAACCTGCAGGACAGCGGCCCTCGAGGACCAGAGTTGGACACCCCTGCATTAGAGCATCACATGACACATGATGAAAACCTCATTTAACCGTCATCTGACGGCTACACTCAGCTGTGATGTCACGTCGCATTTTCAAACCTCATCACAGATTACTTTTCCATAAATAACTGAAACGCTGACACAAAAAACACTCTGGACAGGAAGAAGTTAAACTTTTTAAGTAAACCAACTAAAAGTGACAAATATTTCCAGACCAGTTACACAGAAATAAAGTCATTGACTCAAAATGACTTGACTGCTGTCCTCGCTTCACAGTAAGCGCCGTATTTTGACTTTGCCAGTTACTTTTCTGCCTAAAATCAGCTCTTTAGTCCTTGATATGTTCAGACCTCGGAGGTTGTCGTCACAACATTACATCCCCCACAGTCCTCACAGGCTGGTAAGCAAACTTCTCATCAACAAGAGACGGGTTATTCTCTGGGGTGTTTCAGTGTCAGAAGGGTCACAGAAGGAGCATCGTTATCAGACATCCTGATACAGTCATAAATAGACAAAGCCAAATACACCTGAATGCACTCAGGACAGATTGAGGACACATTCAGAGGTGTTCGGGTACATTTTTCATCACATTTTTATAACAAATCAGTCCTGTCTGCTGACCTGATGAGACTCCACAAGCAGCTGCAGTTTCTGGGAAAAGCAGAGTCCAAGCTTCTGTCTGTCCTGTTGGTCCTGCTCTTTTCTCTCTCTCTCTTTTACTGACCTCCTGGACAGAACATAATTGTTTTCATTAACTCAACCCAGAGCAACAGAACTAAGGGGAATGTGTTGTTCTGTTCTAAAACCCAGAGATGTAATACAGACAATGAAGCTGATGACTGAATGTTTGGTGTGTTTAAGTCATCAGAGACGAGATGAGACTAAAAGCTTCAGCAGAGGTGTGCTGACACTGAGCTCTGCAACATCCCTCATCAATCATTTCAGGTTAAACGTGGTCATGTCTGGATGATGGTCTGGATTTTACAGAAGCCTTAGAAACCTGCTGATGTCATGTTTGCTGATTTGAATACAGTTCCATATAAGCACGCTTCTAAATAAGGAAGTAAGAGGTGGGAATACAAAAAGTCCCCTAAGCTAAAGAACTTCTTATTTGATGAATAAAATCATCTTTATGTGGAACTACAATCTTATTTATCAATGTACTTTCATTTCATGCACCGTTGTTATTGCTTACAGTTATATTCTAGTATCAGTCCACTACCCTCATCCCCCTGCAGAGAAAAGGGCACTGTACCCCTGCAAAACAGAGGGCAGGGGCCCAGTGGGGAAACTGGGACTGTTACGTTGCCACAGATGGAACAATAAAAACAAAGCGTTCATTCATCAGAGAGCAGACAGACAGCAGAGGGCAGCACTGAGGTTCATGGTGTGTGTCTGCTTGTTTTCAGGCTTCGGGGAAGAACTTGAATCTAAACGACGAGTCCCAGCATGGCCTGCTGATGCAGCTCCTCAAACTCAGCTACAATTGCCTCAACTTCGACTTTATAGGAACTTCCACAGACGAGTCGTCAGACGACCTCTGCACTGTACAGATCCCCACGTCATGGAGATCAGGTGAAGATCCAGCTCCAAGCACGTACATGGGAACCCTGGGGGTGGGATAGGTATTTTGTATTGTTCCATAAGTTATTAAGTTAGTCGTTCAACATCTGCTGCTACCAACTGGGGGGATGGTTGATTGACATGCAAAGCAATTACCAAAGCAACCACACGGTGCTGTCCACGCATACGCCAGCTTGTAGGTATGTTTGTGAATGTAATGCTAACACAGGCTGGTGTAAACACCTGTAAAACTACCAATGCAGCAACCTTAATTCCATCATTAATCAAGTCAGCTCAGGCATTTAAAAAAGCCAAAATGTATTTATTGACCTCTACATTAGTACAGAAATGGAGAGAAACACACGGAGGGAACAAAAAAGAACTGACAGATGAGTTTATTTAAATTGATCATTTTGATAATAGAAGACATTTTGCCATTTTAAACGACATTAATTTCCATTTAAACATAAATTTCTAAAAGTACGTGGTGTTCCTGAATGCACCAAGAAGTCTCATCGTCTCTCTCTTGCAAAGAGATGTTGATTTCAGGATATAAACACACCCTGAAGTCCTTTTTATCAGTTAGTTGGAGCTTTTCAGATTCAGTTTTTGGCACTGGAGTTCAACCTTTTCTCTTCATGATTTTAGTCGTGTTTTTAAGGAAAGTGAGGAACTTGTACATGTTCATCTAGCAGCCAATCAGACTGCAGCTGTAGTACTGCAGAGGTGAGGGAAGAAAAGAGAAGAACTGGAACAGCATCAGTGTTAGTGTTGGCAGTCTTTGGCTTTGTCTAAACTGGGCTGGGTTTTATTTAACATGTAAAACTCCAGTATTACTCAGTCTGATCTGTAGATGCTCCACTGTAACTGTCTTTTACTGTAAAATCTGATTTTATTTCTTTCCTGCAGCATTTCTTGATTCCTCCACCCTGCAGCTCTTTTTCAATTTATATCATTCCATCCCTCCGTCCCTTTCTCCGTTGGTAAGTTGGAGTTTCTGTGTTATGTAGCGTTCAGAATAAGCTGTGGAGCCTCCTGTTTGAGTCTTGCGTGTTTGTCTACCTGCGCAGGTGTTGTCGTGTCTAGTTCAGATCGCCTCTGTAAGGAGGTCTCTCTTTAACAACGCAGAGCGAGCAAAGTTCCTCTCGCATCTGGTGGACGGAGTTAAGAGGATATTAGCGAACCCACAGGTAACCTTCACCCCTCCTGTACACGCCCGCCTTCCTGCTGCTCTGTGTGTGTGTTTTGTGAAATGTGTGTTTTTTTCCACAGTGTTTGCCAGATCCCAACAACTACCACGAGTTCTGCCGTCTGCTGGCGAGACTGAAGAGCAACTACCAGCTGGGGGAGCTGGTCAAAGTGGAGAACTACCCGGAGGTGATTCGGCTCATAGCCAACTTCACCGTCACCAGTCTGCAGGTGGGTGTGTGCCCTTTAAATCCACTTATCTCAGTGTCACATGTGAGTGCGTGTAACCGTCGTCCTTGTGTGTTCCAGCACTGGGAGTTTGCCCCCAACAGCGTCCACTACCTGCTGAGTCTGTGGCAGCGTCTGGCAGCATCGGTCCCTTACGTGAAAGCCACAGAGCCTCACCTGCTAGAGACCTACACCCCAGAGGTAACCAAGGCCTACATCACGTCGCGGCTCGAGTCTGTTCACGTTATCCTCAGGTAAGATCCACCGGAGCGCCATTCCAACCAGACACCCAGTTCCACCTCTGCTACTAAGCTTCTTATATCACCACCTATTATATGCATTGACCAGAAAGTCGATTCCCCCTCTTGTGCAGGTATACTGGGACAAGGTGTGTAATCTGTTGCAGTGACCTAGTTGAACTGTAGCTGCTCCTAATATCAGTGGTTCTCAAACTGGGGGTCGCCAGATAATTGTAAAAAAATATATCGCTTACATTTATCAAATAAATGTGGGATTTTTATCAGGGCTGTCAAAATGTAACTATTAATGCAGACATAAATCTGTGAAATTAGCACCTTTTTAAATGTTTTAAACAGATGAACACAAACAAAATCTGAATTTGGCATTATTTGGTGACAGGAGCGCCGCACGTAGGTGCCTTGTCACAGCAATAAACCATATCCACCTTAAGCTTAATGACACAGTTGATATATCCCACAATTAATTACTCATGGCGAATGCCAATGTCTGTTATCTTGCAGGTCATGGCTCAAAAAGTTTGAGAACCACTGGCTTAAATGAAGTGTGCATGAAAACATACAGTGTCAGCTCTGTTACGCTAAATGACTTTTGATCAGCGTAACTTTAACTAATCTCCACGCATCACCTGATTAGACATACGTCATCAGCTTAACTTGTTTCTGATGATGAGCATGCAGATGTATGAGAGAAATGTGTTGCATCTGCCCTGTAAAATCACAGCGAAGCATCAAGCATGACTCTTCGCTGACGTCTCAACTGCCTCATATACAGCTACAGCTCCTCAAAGCAGCCGGCTCAGCCTAAAACTATTTTCTCAGTGTTGAGCATAAAAAATGAATGTAAACTATCTTGTCCTGTGGAAGACAAACAAAAGACGTCACCTGTGAAACGTTTTTATACCACAAAACACTGCCAGAGAGAATGTCTGACAGACACAAACAGAGAAGGACAATCATCATGATGGAGTTCATAACATCCAGGTCTGCCTTAAATGCTGAAATATAAATGTAAATGGGCCTTTTCTGATCTTTCTTTTTTTAAATCTGTTTTTTGTGGTGTTTCAGCTTTAATAGAGACTCTGCAGAATGGTGACATACTCTCCTAGGGAGCTTATTTCAATAAAACATATTGGAATATATGGGCTAAAATTCAGGTGTTTTCCAAAAAAACACTCAAATGCAACTTTTGTCGCAACTTTCTACAAAAGCTGTCACAAAATCAGCCATTTTTGGTCACAACAATCACAAGAAATGTTGGAAGATCCTGGAGGGACTGCCTGGTTGTGGAAAAATTTTCTAACAAATTGATTTTAGATTTTTTTATTTAATTTTTTTTCCCACATGAATTTGTTCAGGTCTGACTTGAGGCTCATTTATGCTCCTTTTGTGTAACTGTCCTTATACTCTCATGCATCCTCATGCACTGGCCCAAAAAAGGTTGAGAAGCGCTGGTGTAGAGCATAAATGGGCTTCAAGAGTTGGCATGCTAACTGCATCTGTGTGGGCATGAACATTAAGGTGTTGAGCTCTCGTTAACAGTGTTTGACTCATCAATCCCTTACAGAGGGACTCAAGCTAATCTACCAAATACTCAAACGGATTGACATGAGGAAAACTTGGACATGTGTAGTTCTTGATTTTAAAAAGTGCAGTTCAGTGTCGAATGAATCCGGTAGGAGGAAACGAAGTGGCTGTGTTGTCTCCACAGAGACGGGTTAGAAGACCCTCTGGACGACGCCGGCCTCGTCCAGCAGCAGTTAGACCAGCTATCCACCATCGGCAGGTGTGAGTACGAGAAGACGTGCGCGCTGCTCGTCCAGCTGTTCGATCAGGCGGCGCAGACCTACCAGGAGCTGCTACAGTCCACCAACTCCAGCGCTGCTGACATCACTGTGCAGGAAGGTGCGCTTGGAGTAAAGTTCATCATCGGCCATGTGTTATTTTGTTGTTTGAGGTTTTAGGAACGACGGGCTTGTGGCAGGACTCAGTTTCCCTCTGCTCTGTGTGCAGGTCGGTTAACATGGCTGGTTTATATAATCGGGGCAGTAATTGGTGGACGGGTGTCGTTTGCGAGTACGGACGAACAGGACGCCATGGACGGAGAATTAGTCTGTCGGTAAGAATCTGTCCTGAAGACTTCCTAAGAAATGATGATGCTGTAACTCAGATTTGTTTTGAAACATGTGTTTTTTGTTTGTTTTTTTTACATCAGGGTGCTCCAGCTGATGAACCTGACAGACTCTCGGCTAGCTCAGGCCGGCAACGAGAGGCTGGAGTTGGCCATGCTCAGCTTCTTTGAACAGTTCAGGAAGATCTACATTGGTGACCAGGTGCAGAAATCATCAAAGGTGAGGTTAACCCCCACCCGGCTCCATCCTGCCGCAGTAACCCTGCACAGTCTGCAGTTAGCAAGGGGCCAGTTGATGGGGCCGAGCGGGTCTTTTGTCTTCAGTTTCTGCTGGTGCTGCCGTTTTTAAAGAGCCACATCGTTGGTGTGGTCATGTGCTTCATGCCAACTGACTTGTGTCTTTCTTTGTTCGGGGCGGAAGCTGCAAAATGTGATCATCTCAGATAAGTGGAGTGAAGTAGAAACTGTGTCGTTTTGTAGTTTGTCAGTACAGAGAACAACCCGATAACCTGTCAGTCAGTACCAGATTAGCCACCAGGGTTAATACCAGTCCAACAGCACTGATACGGATATTTAAAAAATGTCATATCAGTGAAAATGAACAGAAATTAACTAAAAGTGACGAAGAAGTCTTCAAAGGTTTGGATTTATTTGGGTCCACGAGGCAGAGTTGAAGCCTAAATAAATGTTCATGTGGGAAAAAAAGTCCCCTCTTTCAGTTCGTAGGTTTGACATATCAGGACATAATTAAACAAATAATCATTTTGATTTTACCAGATCTTAAAATGAGGTATTAGTACAACCCCAGAGGAACAACACTTGACATATTCTCCCATGTCATTACTTACTGAACAAAACAGTTTTTGGAAAATTACTGTAAGTCCATCCTTATTGCTTCTATAGGAGGTTAAATAGCAGCCAGGTGCTGCTAATCACATTCACTCAATTAATTGATCATCATCACAAGCTGCGTTTACATGGAGCACTTTTGATCCAATCGAACGTCCAATCAGAATAAAAATGTGTCATGTGAACACCTCAGCTCATCTGATCGGCAAGAATTTTTCAATCTGATGTAAAAGTGGTGGTTTAAACCTTTTCGCGGTCAGACCAGCAGGAAAAAATAACCATCATGTGTACACTCATTCGGATCGTTCCTGTGGTGGATGTTGTTTCTGCGCATGCTTGAACCATGTTAGATGACCTAATGAGTTTCAGGGAAGACTTAAATGGCGGCAGCAGACGGAACTGGACTGTGAAAGAAATTGAAAGAGTTAAGGACAATTGAGCATCTCGATGGTCAAAAGATAAAAAAAAAATCTTCTTCTTCTTTAAATCTTTCCATCATGTAAACAGAACTAATCGGATCACTTTATCCAGCGTCTATGTAAACATGTCAGCTGGAATCCATGATCAGGTTGAGTTCAGTCGGATAGATGAAATATTTGTCAATGTGAATGTAGCTAGTGTGAACACCTTCCCAGGACCGGACATCCCAGCAGGCTCAGTACAGGATCAGACTAAGAGCTACACCTCAGAGTCACTCGACCTCAGTTAGCATGTTCCCTCAGTTAGCATGTTCCCTCAGTTAGCATGTTCCCTCAGTTAGCATGTTCCCTCAGTAAGCATGTTCCCTCAGTTAGCATGTTCCCTCAGTTAGCATGTTCCCTCAGTAAGCATGTTCCCTTAGTTAACATGTTCCCTCAGCTAGCATGTTCCCTCAGTAAGCATGTTCCCTTAGTTAACATGTTCCCTTAGTTAGCATGTTCCCTCAGTTAGCATGTTCCCTCAGTTAGCATGTTCCCTCAGCTAGCATGTTCCCTCAGCTAGCATGTTCCCTCAGTTAGCATGTTCCCTCAGTTAGCATGTTCCCTCAGTTAGCATGTTCCCTCAGTTAGCATGTTCCC
>JAOXYM010000020.1:2708504-2719742 GCA_028567055.1 Leptatherina wallacei
CCTCAGTTAGCATGTTCCCTCAGTTAGCATGTTCCCTCAGTTAGCATGTTCCCTCAGTTAGCATGTTCCCTCAGTTAACATGTTCCCTCAGTTAGCATGTTACCTCAGTTAGCATGTTCCCTCAGTTAGCATGTTCCCTCAGTTAACATGTTCCCTCAGTTAACATGTTCCCTCAGTTAACATGTTCCCTCAGTTAGCATGTTCCCTCAGTTAGCATGTTCCATGCATAGCATGCTAACTATTCCCTCAGTAAGCATGTTCATGACGGTACAATTAGAAAAAACACTGAACAAATATGGCTTGTTTGGAAGGGTTGAAAAGAGATTGCATTGTAATTAAGATTGGAATTCAATTCACATACATACAGAAAACATCAAGTTAATAATCTTATATTACTTATAACCTCAGAACTAAAAGAGAATCGACTTTTTGTTTTCCCTCCATGACTGTAAGAGGCTGTTTTAAAGTGGTTTTAGTGAAACACGTTAGAGTCAAAGCACAAAGCAGCATCAGCAGAGCTGTTGGATGTTCATGTTGGGTGGTTCCTGCTTCCTGTTAACGTATCCCTGTGTTGTCCAGCTCTTCCTCTCACGGAGATATAACTCCGGTAGTTGTGTGTGTGTGTGTGTGTGTGTAACTGTACATCCTGACCATCACTTCTTGAAAAACAGCTCTGAATGCTGTGATTTTAATCATTTTATCTAGGATGGAAGTAGACAGTCCTGCTGTCGTAGTGAAACAGGGTCCATCTGTGTGTTGTGTCCAACTCTCAATTTTCCGGATATCTTCATGGATTTAAATAAATACATTTCTGATTTAATCTTGATGATAATCTTGTAAACTGTTTGGGTTTTTTTGAGTGTTGTAATTGTTTGTGTTTGTTGTTTTTTTTTTTTTAGCTTTATCGACGATTATCGGAAGTGCTGGGTTTGAACGATGAGACGATGGTACTCAGTGTCTTTATAGGGAAAATGTGAGTAATCAGAGTATTTATATCTTCATTTCAGGTAAGATTTTTACCATGATGTTAATCTGTTATTACAAATAACAGGTCAAGTAACTCTGAATTTACTTTTATTGGAAAATATTTGTTGTGTAATGACGGTCACTGACTAATCAACGGCCAAATTGATTTCGTTTAATAAGATTTATTCATAAAACAGAAAGACCAAAATGTAAACTGTCAAATCTGCAGTCATGATCTGTAATTATAAAAAAAAAAAAAAAAACACAAAATTCAAGAAAATAAGGTTTAGTTTAAAAAAATATAAATATGTATTTATCTTTATAAAAAACAAAAAACAAAACACCTTTGTAGTTTTCATAACACTTTGATCTACATCTTGTCTTCGACTGATGGAGTTTTGTTGTTGTCATGGCAACAACCCAGTCACATGACTAGAATTTGGTTAAAGTGGTAACATGGGGTATATCTGGCGCAAGTGCCTCACTTGGTGCATATGATGCTACCCATCTCCATGGTAACTGATAAAACTCCACCTACTGATGAAGCCAGTGAGATGCTGCGGAAAGCTCCAGAACAGTAAGAGGAGCTTGATTTGAGGGGTTGTTTTCTAGAAAGGAAGGAAGTTAGTTTCTCAGCATTTAAAGTTAATTTGACTAAAAAAATGTTTCAATAAATCTTCTACGACTCAGAGAAACACATTTAGATCACTGATTAATTTTTTTCTTTGTTTCAGCATTACAAACTTGAAGTACTGGGGCCAGTGTGAACCAATCACCTCCAAGACACTCCAGCTGCTGAACGACCTCTCCCTAGGATATCCTTACTCTGAGTGTGTGTGTGTGTGTGGGGAGGACTTCATACTTGTTAATAGATGTTTGTTTTGTTGTTTTTGTGGTGGAAAAAGTTTCAAAATATAGGTGGTTGTCCTCATGTTGTTGCTGTAGTGATGTGATTCCCTCAGGAGCAATATCTGCGGTTTAACCCTTTAAACTCTGCTAGATCGCCAGCAACCCTGAGCGCTATCACTTAGATTGTCAACAATTTCTCAGGAATGGTCGTGTGTAACTCTGTGGGGTGAATTGTAATGGATAGCTTACCCTTTAAGTGATCTACAGATGTTTTTCAGGCATTTATATCCCAAATATATATCCCAGGTTTACAAAAAGGCTTGGTCACTGTTGATCTGTGTGTTATTTCTACAAAATACTGTTGGTAATAAATTCTGTTTTCTTGTTCTGGTTGGCCTTTATGGTGCTATATCTATTGATACATTCATTTTTCATCATTTTAGCCTCATAATCTGACAACTGAGGCTGTCCTGAAAACATGATGTCTAGAAAAAAAATAGCTTGGAGTTTTAAAGGTTAAGGTGAAACTTTGCTGATGTAGTGACCAATCTGCTGAGGATATTCCCGGCTTTAGGTGTAGCTTGTCGTGTTGTTACTGCGTGACCGATGTAGAAGCATCAATTCAGCTTCACACGCTTAATTCACTGAATAACATTTTCATCAAATGACTAAAGCAGAAGCAAAATAAACCACCTGATTTTGTTGCCCGCTCCTGGGTGTATGTGTCGTCTCCTTGACTTCATGTCTGCACGTACAGCAGTGTGAGGAAGCTGGTGAAGCTCAGCGCTGTTCAGTTCATGCTGAACAACCACACAGTGAGTATTTACACTGTTTTTAAATCTTTATTTAAACAGCACCACACCTGAGTTTAGTTTCATTTCGTTTAATCCAAATTATTTTTGTCTCTTTATGATAATTGTGCTTTTATTATGAAGCCAATCGGAGTAAGAGGAGTGTTTTTGTTGTGTTTCTGTGGCAGAGTGAACACTTCTCCTTCTTGGGAGTAAACAACCAGTCCAACCTCAGCGACATGAGGTGTCGGACCACCTTCTACACGGCACTGGGACGCCTGCTGATGGTCGATTTAGGTAAACACAGAAGTTGATGTCTGAATGAGTGGATGCTCTCTGCTCACCGATGCAAACTAACAGAAGGAACTCTCTTTAACTAAACCAAACTGCTCGAAGGGAAATCACAAGCACACTCTGCAGATATGAAGTATCCAGGTCACCTTCCAGCTGTCGTCATGGTTATTAAGCTGTAACGTATGGTCTCATAGTGGGAATATCTTACAGAGGATGTAGCTGCAGATCACACGGGATGCAGGAGAGGGTGAAGTTGCAGCAGTTTGTCTCTTGATCCCAGCTGTGTCTGGAGAGAGTTTGTAAAGAAAAAAATGACCTGAAAAAGAACGGTCATTAAAGAGGAAGCAGATGTAGGTGATCTGCAACTTTTATTGATTTTATTATCACAGCTGTGCACAAAACTTCTGCCACAAGTATCCACGTAGCATAGCTGCGGCTGTTACTCTGGCTCTGTGGGTAGTTCTGCTGCACGTGCAGGGTCCTTGGATTGTTGTGGAGAACACAGAATTATTTCTCATGTGGGCGGGATCTGTTATCCTCACCAATGTAAGAGTTTTTCCCGGCGCCTGATCAAATGAACATGCGAACTGGATGAAAGTTGAATGAAATTTCACCACCGCCCCGAACACCTGAACTGATGAGGTTCAAGTCTCCTTCAGAAGTTCAGCAGTGGCTATGAGGCTGGCAGAAACACAGAAGTTTTCCCTGTTAAGCGGCTCTATAGAGAATGAAAAAGCCGCAGCTCGTTGAGCAGATCGCTCAAAGACAGAGACTACAGATCTTAGATGCAGCCGGCTCAGGTTTGAAGGTCACCCCCTCTGTCTTTGACCACCTTTCTTGTCCAATAAAGGCCTCGGGAGCCCAAAAATAATATTTAAGATATTTTCCTGTAAAACTTTGAAAATTTTAAAGACCCACCACATGATTAGACACATTTCCCTGTTAAAAAAAACAGAAAAGAAACAAATAAAGGTCACAGAATAAAACACAGAATTTAAGGGGAACCATCAATTAAAACAGATTTCATTAGGCCCTACACTTGTACCAGTCTGGTGCCATTATTTAAGATTTGATTATACTCCAAGATCTGCAGTGCTGGAGGGATGGGGACATTTCAGCTTCGCTCTTCACAAAATTTCCCTTGAATTCTTCTTCGTCTCTGTGTTTTACTGCATTTTAAGGAAGTAGCTCAAATTCTGCTAATTCTAACATCCAGCGAAGATGTGATGGAGGTATTTCTGTGACGAAGGCAGAAGTTAGTTGGCTTGATTCTCTTGTTTTTAGAGAAATCCAAGAAATTTTAAACAAAAAATGCTTTAAAAAAAACTTTTCAACATATTAAAACAACGTAGTTCTCAGTTTTTTAACACATGGAGCATGCTTCATCCAAACGTGTTCGTCTACTTCAACTTTACCACGTTTTAACTGTGATCACGCTGTTTGAAAAGAGCATCATGAAGTAACTTCGTACAACAAAACCACTTTAAGTTATGTGTGTGTTTAGGTGAGGATGAGGACCAGTTTGAACAGTTCATGTTGCCTCTGACGGCTGCGTTTGAAGCTGTGGCTCAGATGCTGAGTACAAACACATTCAACGAGCAGGAAGCAAAGGTGAGACACAAACTGACACACACTTTGTGCTCTGCTCACACACCGGTGAGTTAAATCATTTTCTCCTCCTTCAGAGAACTTTGGTGGGTTTAGTCCGAGACCTGCGAGGAATCGCGTTCGCCTTCAACGCCAAGACGAGCTTCATGATGCTGTTCGACTGGATGTATCCTCAGCAGCTGCTCCTTACCTCTGATCTGTCATCAAAACTCAACTAAAATAAGTTTTATTTGTGAAATTAGATAGAAAGAAGTGTCCTTAACCTGCTCTGTAGATACCCAGCATACATGCCCATCCTGCAGCGGGCCATCGAGCTTTGGTACCACGACCCGGCCTGCACCACACCCGTCCTCAAACTCATGGCTGAGCTCGTTCACAACAGGTAAACGCACACGGTGATGCGGCTGGTTGACGTATCAGTCGGCCTGCTGGTCCAGCAGAGGGCGACCTTAGACACGTTTTAACACTTTCTGAGCTAATTCATTCATTCATTCAAAACATTTTGCTGTTTATTCAGTATCATCAAAACTCATTCTTCCTCATGTAGGACTCTGGTGACATGTTAATGTAACTTTATATCCACGGGGGTAGAGGTTAGAGGCCAGCTGAACACCTCAGACTCTTTTACCCTTCTTTGACCAGGTGCTGCTTCTGGGTCGGTTCGCTCCCAGTTCAGAGTTTGTTCAACTTTTGAACGTTGTAACAACTTTTTCTATATCCAGACAGTCTGAACAGAGCCCAGGGACCCCGCAGGGTCTTTAAAAGTCTTATAAGTCTGGAATTTACAAATCTCTTTTTTTTTTTTTTTTAAACTTTAAGTCCTTAAATTTGACAGTTTTAGTCTTAAGTTTTACACGGTAGGTCTGAAATGATGTCGGCCTGAAGTTGCACGCTGTATTGCATTAAAATGTGTCGGCAGCGAACTAATTTCTTCCCGTTCCAACGCGACCATTTTACTTAAATGAGGAACAAATTATTGCTGACTGTGCGGGAAGAAATGTTAGGGAACATTTAACCCAACACACACACGAAGCCATGAAAATGCATTTTCTTACTTTTACATTTTTGCCAGTGTAGCTGTGAAATGGGCATTAAATTCTGTTCTAAGTGGTCTTAAAAAGGTCTTAAATTGAACTTGTAAAAACCTGTTGGAACCCTGAGAGCCGTATCATGACGTTACTTTATGTTCCAGTGTGTGGTATTAAAAGATAATGACAGGTCAAAGTCAAGTTTATTTATTGAACACATTTCCAACAGGTCATGCTGCTTTACAAGCTAAAATACATCTAAAATAAAAGTGCATGATAGTGGATCAATAAAAGTAAAACAATACAATAAGACAAAAATTTTAAAACGACGACAACTAGGACAGTTAAAACTAAATGTTTACATTAAATTGTGATAAAAGCCGGTTGATAAAAATGCGTCTTCAAGAGAGATTTTAAATGTTCCAGTGATGCAGATCTAATATTTAGAGGGAGATAGTTCCAGAGCCTGGGACAGAAAAAGCTCCGTCACCTCTAGGTTTCATGCTGCAAGATCTGAAAACACCAGCTGGTGGTGTAAACACATCTGACAATGTCTGTTAGTGGAAGCTGCAAACACTGTTTATAGCGTTCATGGACAGATCCATCAGCCTGTGATCCAGCATGGTGCACTCTGATGAGGAATTGCTCATCATTCCTCATCAGAGTGCACCATGCATAATGCTCCGCTTGCCTCTCTCTGTAAAATAAGTTCTCCCTCCCTCCTTCCTCTCTGTTTGGGCAGATCCCAGCGGCTTCAGTTTGACGTGTCGTCACCAAACGGCATCCTGCTGTTCAGAGAAACCAGCAAGATGATCACGACCTACGGTACGGTAACTGCACCTCACACCTCCTGAGACTTTGTTTCCACATCCAGCTTCTTCAGTCCTGCAAACTTCTACGAACAGAAGCAGTGAAATTTCCTGAAATCCTGTCGATTTCCAGGTAATCGCATCCTGACTCTCGGAGAAGTGCCGAAGGACCAGGTGTACGGTGTGAAGCTGAAGGGCGTCAGCGTGTGCTTCGCCATGCTGAAGGCGGTGCTCAGCGGGAACTACGTCAACTTCGGTGTCTTCCGGCTGTACGGCGACGACGCTCTGGACAACGCCTTGCAGACCTTCATCAAACTCCTGCTGTCCATCCCTCACAGTGACTTACTAGTACGTCGATCCGTGCTGTTGTTCACCCCGTCGGAGGTTTAGAAGCTGTTTTCTGACCAGTTTCAGACTGAATCATGTTGTTGATGCAACAGATCATAGGAGCTCATTTAGCGATGGTCGAATATGTTTCCTGTCAAACTACAGAATCTCCTAAAGACCCACTCTGCTCTGATTGGTCCGCTCCGGTGCTCCCACCTACCAATTAAATCAGCTATCTTGAACTTTTATAGCTGTCGCCCTTGTTGTTGTGCACAGTAACCATGGTTACAGCTTCATACTAGTTACAGAAATGGTAAAACAAAAAAGGGTAGTCTTAAATTTTCTACATATATCTATTATTTTTATGATTATGGATGTTTATTTTTTAACTTTATGCAAATTAACCCTTTCATTCATGAGTTCTATACATTTATTTTACATACAGCATTTTACTTTTACACACATGTAGTGTGCTACTTTTTTATTTGATATTTTGCTATTTATTTGATTTTTTTTCCATCATTTCTTTAAAAAGTTATCATATTAGATATTCTATCAAAATATAGCTGCATCATTTTCTTTTCCTGAGGCAAACTTGGTAATTACAACGTATGCAAATATGTTAAGTTATGTAATATATTTATTTATTCTTCAGTGAGTGGCAGTGTATGGGTGACGGGTTTTTGGGACATATTGCACATTAATGAATATAAGTTAAATGTAAATATGCACAGTTATCATTACTGCTAATTTGCATCTGTCGTCCCTTGGCAGACATAGGAAGTAAAATGCAGACCGGTTATATTAAATATTGTATAAAGTGCATGATTTAAACCGCAAATGTTAAAGTTCATATTTCAATAAGAATACAAGATGAAACACAAACACTATAATTCAATTAAAACACAGTCACTGACCATTCAATCCCACAGGGTAAGGATACAAACAAAGTGAGGCACATGTATGCATACGTATATGTAAACATGTCACATTTAACCCTCAAACACAAAAACAAGGCTGATGTGTCCAGCACACAGCTACATGTTAAACTGGTTCTGACCACTAAACATGAAAGGGTTAAGAAATGAGTAAGTAATCGCGCTGGGCGATATGAACCACATTTCATACCTCAACAATTTTATACCTCAATCACGATATACGATATATAATCAATATCATTTTTTTGGTTAAGTAACTAAATAAATGTTTTTAATTTACAGCTTTTAGTGCTAAATGCACTTTTATCAAGGATCAATAGCACATGTGCATTAAAGTAGTTGACAGGAATTAGCTGTTTACTAAAACAAGGAAAATTACTTTTCAATGACCATAACAAAAATGCCAAAAAGGAGATCAGAACAAGCTATGCTGATATAAACGATATTCCCTCATTCTATATCTCGTGTGATAAAGTCTCGATATACTTGAAATCTCAATATATTGCCCAGCCGTAGTAAGTAATGATCTATAAAAGAATGTCAAGAAAATTTCTGTCAATGTCAAATGTGAAATAAGCAAAACGTGAGATAAGATGCTGAACTCAGACTGAGGAATCACATTAAGCTGGTTGTTGGTGTGAAAATCAGATGGTGATGCTTTTTAATTAGATTTTGTAGATGAATAAAAGCTGTTGATCTGTAAACGAGTCATAAATAAGCTTCTGACTGATGGGTTCTGGTGTGGTCCCTGCAGGACTATCCGAAGCTCAGCCAGTCCTTCTATTCCCTGCTGGAGGTGCTGACTCAGGACCACATGAATTTCATCGCCAGTCTGGAGCCGCACGTCGTCATGTACATCTTGTCGTCGATATCAGAAGGCCTCACGGCGCTCGGTAATGCAGGCAGCGCTCAGCTTGGACTTTAGTGTGTGTGTTGTTGTGGTTTCTAAATCTGTGTGTGTTTCAGACACGATGGTGTGTACTGGCTGCTGCTCCAGTCTGGACCACATAGTCACCTACCTGTTCAAGCAGCTGTCGCGCTCCACCAAGAAGCGTCCTGCTCCCATGGCAACAGACGACCGCTTCCTGCACATCATGCAGCAGCACCCGGAGATGATCCAGCAGGTAGAACGATCACCTGAGACACGTTTGTCCTCCGTCTTCCCACCCACACACCGAGTTTAACCCTGCTATG
The DNA here is from genome assembly GCA_028567055.1 of Leptatherina wallacei. Classification (NCBI taxonomy): domain Eukaryota; kingdom Metazoa; phylum Chordata; class Actinopteri; order Atheriniformes; family Atherinidae; genus Leptatherina; species Leptatherina wallacei. The sequence continues at coordinate 2,717,309 of JAOXYM010000020.1, forward strand.
TCGTGCAGATGCTGTCCACCGTGTTGAACATCATCATCTTCGAGGACTGCAGGAACCAGTGGTCGATGTCGCGGCCTCTGTTGGGCCTCATTCTGCTCAACGAGAAGGTAAACCCGGCCTGCAAGCACCGCTCATATGGAAGGTTTTAACATGCGTGTTAACGTGTGTGCGTGTCCTGCAGTATTTTGCTGACCTGAGGAACAGCATCGTCAACAGTCAGCCTCCTGAGAAGCAGCAAGCCATGCACTTATGTTTCGAGAACTTGATGGAGGGAATAGAGAGAAATCTCCTAACAAAAAATCGGGACAGGTGGGTCACGTATTCCTTTATGGTCTACCTTAACATTTCTCTGCTCTTTTTTTTTTACTCATGTCTTAACTCGAAAGTCGCCAGTAAAGCCGTGCATCCAGTAGCCATTTGTGTGCTTATGAATCAGGAGTACCCCCGACTGGAAATGATCTTTGTGTTGCTGTATTATTATATATTACTATATCTCCACGATGACATGCAGGAACACAAACCTGTTAATGGGACTTTTGTAAGTTGGGAGCTGAGGGAAAGCGTCTCGTGTGTCCTCGGGGTTCATGTTAAGGGTTATTGTAACTCGAGAATCATCATCCTTTAGTTAAACTAGTAATGCTGTTTATTACTTCTCCAGTTAACATTTCTGTTTCACTACAACAGATATTGTTACCAAGTACTATTGGACAAAATGTTACTACAATGATTACTAAAACTATCACAAGTTACTTACTGTGTTGCCGACTTAGTTGCTATATTTAGCGAGTTTTTGGACCCTCAAGCAAAGTTTTTTGTTTTTTTTTAATGAGACTTTTTTTAGTGTTATTGGAGAATTTTGGAGACTGACGTGAAAGCACGTATTGTTTACTTCTTCTTAATGAGCAGCAGGTTCTGCCGTAGGCTCCTCCCCCATCCAAAAGCACTCACAGGGCTCGGTCCTCATGCAGCAGCACCCCCTAGATCCGAGCTGCAGTCAGAGGAGGAGACGTTTCCCTCTGCTCCATGACCTGCCGCTGGTTGCTCCTGCCCTGGCTTACCATCACACGTTATGAAGAGTGGACGGAAACATTTAACATGCTGTAGATTCTTAGTTGGGACCGGGCGATATAAAATCAATATTACGATGAATTGAACACGTTACCTCGATTACAATTAATTAGAAATTATTTTATTATCGTTTTATTTTTTAGCCCCCATAACTAACCAAAAGTTATTGTAGCAAATATTTTCAAAATAAAAGAGCAGATATTGAATTTAAAATAAGTTAAAGGAAGTGCCCACAGTTTAACTATATCCGGTCATTTAATGATTCTTTTTTTTTTTTTATCTATTTACATGAGCATCAATTATTGGTTCTGAATATCAGTTTTGATTAATTTTCTATTTATTGCCCAGCCCTACTCTTAATAAAAATTTAAGTTAAAACAAAAAGTATTTACAGTAGAGAGTTTTGGGGTTTCCTGCTATTCTAAACATATTTAGGGTGGCTTTTGCTGCCTCTCCTACGACATTATTCCTCTCCGCTGCCGTTAAATGTACCAGGCTGATAGCTGAACGACTCTGAGCTCCTCCAGAAACTTCCTCTGGCCTCGATGTGCGTTTAAGCGGCTGAAACTCTGAGTTCCCCCGTCCGATGCTTCACCTGTGACCTCCCGTGTGTTTGTGTGCAGGTTCACGCAGAACTTGTCGGTGTTCAGGAGGGAAGTCAACGACAGCATGAAGAACTCGACGTACGGCGTCAACAGCAACGACATGATGAGCTGACATTCCACACAGCAGAGTCTCACCCAGCTGCAGACGGAGCTCACCCCTTCCCTCACCCCCCTCTCGCTGTCTCACAGCCTCCACCTTCTCTGCATCCGCCAACCCCCTCCTTCCCTCCCTCCCTCCCTGGGCCCGGATGCCTAGGGATCATGTCCTCACTCCCCCACCCACCCAATCCCTGACACTGGTTCAGCTCCCCGCCTCCTTTTTTGATATAAGCATATATAAATATATACAGATCTATTTTAAAGCCAGTCTGCGTTGGTGTGACTCGTCTGGCTGTTTTAACGGGAGGGAGGAAGGGGGGGGGGGTTGCATGTCTACGCACTCTAAATCACTGAAGAAGAAGGCGAGAGTGCTGCGGCTGTAAACGGAGGCCGACGGGGACAAACGCCGGTAAACGTAGTAATCCGCTTCTGCCTGCCTTGTATAGAAAACACACAAAAAACCAAGTGTACATTTCTTTTCGTAACATTTTGAACAATGTTTATAATGATCGAATTTAAAACACGAAGATGAGTGGAGGAAAAAAAAACAAGCGAAAACAAACAAAAAACACGTGTGATTGAGCTTTTTACAGTGTAGTGAGTTAGTGCAAACTGTCTGTCTGCGTGGGGAGCGAGCTTTGCACGGGGGGGGGGGGGGGGGG
>JAOXYM010000020.1:2719842-2732628 GCA_028567055.1 Leptatherina wallacei
GGTCAGGAAAATTATCAGTATGCAAAGATTTAGCCAGAGCAAGCCTCCCTGAAACTTGATAGGAACTGATATGTTCATTTTGAAGTTAAACGGTCCCATTTGTTGCCTGAACAAATTCCGATTATGAAAATATTGGCCACATTAAATGAAACATTTTGAGTTGCATATTGCTTTGATTAAACCCACTAATCTAAAAAAGAAAAGGCAAATGAATGAACAGAATAATCAAACTTGTTATATTTCACCTTTTTTTTGTAAAGATGCAGAAGACCAAAATCGGCCTGTAAAACCAGCAAATGTCAATTTAAGCAGTTTTTGCTGTGGTCAAATATTCAGTTTCATGAACTTCAGCAAAATTAGTTTTGGAGTTATTTTCCTGAGAAACAGCAGATGACAGTAAAGACGTGTAGAAAGGATGTTTTAAAAGCTGACGTTGTCTCCTCTGTTGCAGTAATCAGCGATACAGCGATTAACATCTTTTTATTTCAGGCTTACAAAGTGACCGATCACACAAATATGAGATTGTTCCCCAAACAGGCCCAAATGTTTTCTTGATTTCAGAGTTGACATGGAAAAAAAGAAGATCATTTAGATTCTACTAGAAGGGAACCAATGAGTTTCCCCCCCCCCACACACCAGGTTTAATCTGAAAAGCTTAAATATTATTTCCACTGCGTCGAAAGTCTTTAACTAAACAATATCTGATCATTTACATGAAGTAATGTCTTCGTTTCCAGCTGGAGGCCCAAATATTACACAGACTTTGCAAATAGATACGAATTAAATTCTGTCTGCTTCTGATAAATCAGATTAACCTCGGCCTTCCAGAGGAAGGAGAAACCACTAGATGAAGTCTTTAAAATGGAAAAGTAGAAAATGAAACATTTATTTCTTAATGATTCCACCGTTGTTTGTTTTTATTGATCAGTAATTATTCAACTATTTTTGCAGTTCTTGACCTGCAACTGAGGGAGGGGAATGGGGGGGGGAGGGAGAGGGAAAAAAACAGCAGAACTTTCCTTTTAACGTGCCCGTCGGTGCGCGGCCTGCAGGCACCGCGCGCACACGCCTGCTGCTTGTTCGACGTGTAAGCAACATGGTCGTGGCTACATTTCCCCCTCTGGTAGGCTCGGTGCAGTTTCCACCATTTTGTTTACACTCTGGATTCCTGGGACCAGTTTTGGGACGGCCCCCCCTTTAGGTCCTGCAGCGGAGTCCTTCTTTGGTGTGTGCGTTGTTGTGTTTGTTTGTGTGTGCGTAGGGTGGCTCTCTGTTGCCTGGTGTGTGTGTGTGCGTGCGTGTGTGTGTGTGTGTGCGTGTGTGCGTGTGTGTGTGGTGTCTCATGGTGAACCTGCAAAGGAGCTCAAACAGCCAAGGTGCGCGTGTGTGTGTGGGTGTGTGTGTGGGTGTGCCAGAATTCAGGACAGACTCACAATAATCATGAGGGGAAACCAGCATGGAGACTTTGGATCGCCTGAAGGAGTCCAGTTTGGCGTGAAACACCTGAAGAAGCTCAGAAGAAGAGTGTAAAGGAGTCTTTTAGCAACGTGTGTTACTCTCTACGATGTTGCTGCTAACTGTTTGTGACAACTAGCTCATCTCTAACCATGTCAGCACTCACGGATGTTCCTAAGTTTTGGTTTGTGTCCCTGATGTGAATGTTTTGGGTCCATAGAGTGAATAGCTGTTTGAGTTGTTTGGATGTCTGCTACATATAGTGTAAGCATTGTGACTGCAAATAAACCTCATTGATTTTTACAGTGCTGATCTCCTCGTGCTCTTGTTGACCGCAGCGTGCAACTGAGGCTTTAATTATTTGGTTTAAGGAATCTAGATCATTTTAGAATAAGTTTACTGTATGTATACTTTTATTTTTGAACGTTTAGACAAAAAAAAGCAGAATGAAGCACAAGTTTATTTACTTCTAACCACTTCTCTGTCAATAAACAATCATCAGTCGATTAGCCCCATATCATTTATTACAGTCGGCTGTGTATTTCTATTCATGTGAGCCTAGTAACCCCCCCCCCCCCAAAGTGTAAACATATCTACAAACACACATGCGTATGTATCCGTATGCATACATGCATATAAGAAATAGTAAGGGAAATACTTATTAATGGCATAAATCATAGCCCCCCCCCTCTTCCCCATATCCTGCAAAAACCATATTGTTGAAGCTCTTGTTGAATGAGACCATGCGAGGACGTTCAGGCTGTTCCACAGCCTCCCTCCTCAAACTGAGACAAAAGCTTTTCAAGGTTGTTTGGATGCAAAGATGTTTAAGTTTAAATCCCACCTCAAATGAGAAGCCCCTTCTGTTTCAAGATACACTCATAGAAACTTCGGGGAAATTTACAGAACACGTAAAATGTTCACGCTACTCTGATATTATATCATGAATGTAGGGCTTTTAAGGAGAATAACGCAGTGGTAATTCCTCTTTCGTTCAACTTAATGAAAGAAAAGCTGACAAAAGCTGGATGTAGCACAATATATAATACCAATAATGTGTTAGGTGTCGTCTTGGTCTGATGTCTGAATGTCAACAGTGTGATAATGAGGACAGTTTATATACAAGTTGTCACTGAACCAGAACATTAAGTGAACGATTCATGGTTCAGACACCTTTTGGGATTATTTTCATGGTTATTCACTTTGTTAAGAACAGCATGTTGAACAATAAGTACTTAAACATTGAGGTGGATGGAGGAGGAGGATCTAAGGGAACGGGAAGGGGTGGAGAATGTCAGACAGATATGGGGGGGGGTTATGGATGGCCTTGAAGGTATAAAGAAGTATTTTAAACTGGATATGATGGGTGTGATATGATGATATGATGATATGATGGTGGTTTTGTGATGATTTGAGCTGCAGAGTTGTGGACAAGTTGAAGCTTATGGAGGGATTTTTTTAAGGAAGGCCAGTGAGGAGGGAGTTGTAATAGTCAATATGGGAGGTAACAAGACTGTGAACAAGGATAGCAGCAGTATGGGCGGAGTCGATTAATGTTTTGTAGGAGGAAATATGCAGACCGGGTAATGTTATTGATATGGGATTGAAAGATAATGTACTGTCGAGGATGACACCCAGACTCTTAACCTGAGGGGGAAGGGGAGGCTGGAGCTGTCGAGGGTCAAGGAGAAAGTGTCAGCTTTGGATAGAAGGGATTTAGTTCCAATTAGTAGAAATTCTGTTTAGTTTCAAGAAGTTTGAGGTGATTTTAGGTTCATTCTGACATCATACAAAAAGGCAAATATCCCAAACTTCTTGTGAGCAGCGTTTATGCATACATACAAAGATTCCTTAGAAGTTCGAGTGGATGATGTTTTGAAGACATCTAGTGGTCATCAGTGGTACTACACTCAGACACAAGTGACTATTTCCATGCTTGATGCGGTTTTCTCTAGACAGGAGCTGCTGTTGTTCCACCAGATGTGGGTCAGTGAAACCCAGAGAATAACAACAACCCCTTCCAGTCCAGCAGAAACTTAATTCTTATGGATGAAGAGTTGATAAAGACTCTGTATTTCCAACCTGTTCTGAACTGTTTCTATAAAGTGTTACTGCCGAGGAAAGACCGGCAATGAGGAGAAAGTTCAGCTGAAACTTTTGTTCTTGGACACAAACATGAAAACACCAGAAGTGATTTGAAGAAAACTTTTTATTTCTTCGGTTAAACACAAAAAATGCAACTTAAAATACACGAGCATTGGAAAAAGGCACAAGGGAAATGTACAGTAAATACAAAAAAAAGCAGGTTTGTAAACAGTTCTGTGCCTTTTTTTTCTCTCTCGGATGCGTTGACTCATTGATTTATGATGAACGAACACTCGGGACTGCAGGTGAGTACAGCTGGGTGGGTCTTTACAGGTTTATCTGAAGGCTAGCTCTTTGACTGTTTACATGTGAAAACAACATTATTGTAGCCTTCTCTGTTGCGGGCGATCTCGATGGCAAAGAACTGGACCCTGGTGGCTGAAAAAGACAATAAAAACTCATTTAATAAGGTTTCTTAACAACAAAGTCAACCTCCACTCTGGAGTTCAGACTCACCAAATATGGTGTTCTCCTCCGTGTAGTCCTTCTCGCAGTCCAGACGCAGCAGAGTGCCGTAGTTAAAATCCTCCACTTCTCCCTCGAACTGGTTACAGAACGGACGCCACCTCTGCGCACACACAAGCCGGCACAGTTCAGTGTTATTGTCGCGTCGCAACATTCGTGTTCATCGGGAACAAACGGACCTCTTTGGCGTCGACGGACTTCAGGTCGTCCTCTCTCAGCTGCTTCACATCCAGATCTTTGAACCCTTCCCTGAAGCTGGAGTAGATTTTGTCGTCCAGCTTCGTCAGCTTCAGGAACTTCGGATCGACGGACGAAATGAGCTGAAAGCAGAACAATCAGGCTACAGGTTATCGTTACTGGAAATACCCAAAGTGTTGAGTTTACAGACAAATATATGAGGCAGGGCCGGCTGTAGATGATGCCTGTGTGGAAATGTCATTTCTAAAGCAGCTTATGAGATAAAGAGTTCAGGTGAAAAGCAGCTCAATAAAGAAGATGAAGAGGAATTCAGTTAAAAGAAGAAACTGTGAAGTAACCTTTGGTGACAGTTTACGAAACATGGATGATTAAAAGCTCATTTTAACTGTTTGAAAAGCTGAAATAAAAGTGAATAACTACAGTAATGATAAAAAGACGGCTGTGAGTAAAGGAGAAGTGGTAACCGATGACGATGATGAGGAAATCTTCTGTAGATCATTAAACTGATTCTTTGTAGGAAACACATCCTGTAGAAATGCTGCTTATTATTTAATGTTGCCTTAAATAACTGATTAAAAGGTGATGAAAGGTTCTGAAGAGTTTTTCGGTACAATCGTCCTGATCCAGCCTCCGTATATTTTCCCCTCCAACCTGCCAGACTCTCTGAAGGCCTTTCAGAGTTTTCCTTTGGACATTTTCAGTCCAGTCCTTGTATCTGACCATTTCCAGAGGGACGTGCCCCCTCTTTAAGTCCCTTACCTCTGACCTGTGAACCATTCAGCATAACACAAGCTCCTAACTCAAGGGATGAACCAGTGTTGAGTCGATAGAACAAACAAAGAACCCATTTTAAATAGGATGTTTAGGCTCCGCTTTACCAGCAGCCTGTCACAAAGACGTGTCGTTTGTTCCCATTTCTTTAGTGGTGTCACTGAAAAATACCAAAGATAAAGTCTGAAAGACGGAAAAATCGGATTTAAGCAGCAACAAAGTTCAACTCTGAAACATCTGAAAGGGATGTCCGTAAGAAACAGGAACAAATCCAGCAAAGACCCGAGAGATGCATCTGGACCTTCGGTCGATCCATCTATTGTTGGCTGAGGCTTCATCAGAAATGGTCTCCATGGAAACGTGGCTTTCAAGAAAGCTATTCTTAAGGAAGGGGAAAGAGGAAAAGGCTGATCTATGGCACAAGAACTGGACTGAAAACCAGTATTTTTTTCATACAAATAAACTCTGATGTTGGTCTTAAATGCTGCATTTCCGCTTTGCACCTATTTCCTGTTTTCCTGGAAAGATCTAAAGAAATGAGGACAGGATCAAGACTGTTGACACTAAAAGCTACAGATGGTTGATAGACATGTGTGGGATGTGTATAGAGGACGACAAACAAACAGGTACGTTACATTGAAGTAGACCTCTGCGTGGTTGTAGGCCTTCATCGCCCACATGGCTTCTAGCCGGGGCTGAAAGTAAACACAAAGGTTGGGATTCATCATAACAAGCTAAAAAAAAAAAATATTCAGACCATCATAAGATGCAAGAAACAAATGGCTTGATATTAAAAACATATTTTTTATAACAGTGCAGCAGGTTTTGTTCTTGTGTTTGGATAAAGTTAAAAACCTGAAGATGATGTGCACTTACATCATTTCCATAAGCTTCTGCTGGCAGGGACAGCGCATGTGCAGCTGCTGAAGCTCCGTCCACTCCCTGTGACACACATCACACACCTGAACACACCTGAATTTAACATTGTGATGTTTACATGTTTCCTCCTTCAGATTAAGTGACATGATAAGTATGATTATTCTGTAAATGGGATGAGGACAGAAGTTAAGACCAGCATGAATTCCAACACTTTTAGACTGCATATACTTCTTCATGTGTGTTAATTATCAGGTGATCTACCAATCTAATGTTAGTTATTTTCTGATTAATAACATCTAAACAGGTGAGTTCCGGCCACAGACCGGATCTGAGAACAGCTGATTACTCTTACAGTCTTAACAGCGAAACCAGTGATCGGGGTTAAAATAACAACAAAGTCGTGACATCATAATTTAACAGAGGGCGGCATTAAGATGACGTGACTCCTCTCAGATGTTTATCCACGCTTCAGTTTCTACACGTGTTTTCCTATCGGCTAGCTACCGTTAGCTGTATATGCTAACTCTCGCGATCTTTTCGTAAAACGTTGACTTTCGTGTATTTTCTTGTGTCTGGCTCGTTTCAGACACGTAACTAGAGGCGCTTCTAGACAGAAATCTGATCAAATCTATACAAAATTATATTAGTTCGAGTTTGAAATCCTACCAGAGCGGACAGTCCGTGGTCCGACGCCATGTTTGTAAAACAAAGATCGTCTATATAACAATGATGTGTTGAACATGAACAACGCATGTGCTGTGTCGCCACATATTACAGTACTTAAATATAAAACTGTGAATTTATTTGTGTACGTAAAAGAAAAAATATATGAAACAATAAGAAAGTCAGAGAGAAGAAGTGTATAAGGATGAGTATGTGTCGAATTAGCAGCACTGATAGTTTGGTGTGTAGATAATGAGTCCCATGAACAAATCATTTTCGAGAGTGAGCACTCTTCATTTTTAAGAAAAGATCTCTGTATTAAACTTTGACACCAAGTGACATCATATACATTAAAGGGTTAATGCCACATTTTTAATCGAGCAGTTGACCCGATTTAATGTCAATCAAGCAAAATTATGAAAAAACAAAGTTTTTTGTTTTAAACGCAGCATCGTATAATTACGGAAGCCTAGAGCTGCCACCCTGATAAAAACAATTGGGACCTTATCACGTTATAACGTGGGGGGAGAAACTGTTCAGGAGTTTTAGATGTGTGTCCTAGTAAAGCTAGAAAATGCATAAAATGTAAATGTAATTCACAGATATCCTACAGAAAAAAATCCCATTTTCCTCCTGGTGGTGATGCGTGGGAAGCTCAGCTAAGCAGAGAGCTGGAAGCTCACATCAGTTCTGCCTTTTTCTGTGTTAATATACATTATTACGTTTTTGCTTTAGAAATGGACAAACAGAACATAAGGACACTTGGTCAGACCTTCTGATGAAAAGATTATCAGCTGTGGATGGAAAAAGAAAGGCTAAGAACTGGTCCAGAGGCAACAGAGCTGTGTGAGAAGATAGCTCAGGGTGATGGAGACCTGGCTAAAGATCAGCAAACTAAGGATGGAGGGATCATTTTCAGCTCTGAGGTCAATGAGTTTAGAAATGTGAAGATGTTCCAGTGTGAAGGGTATCTCTTTTTGAAGAAGCAAGCCGAAAGTAGAGTGAAAATCTTGAGCCTATGAGCAACATGAGTGTGGTGTAGACGATGGGAGGCGTTATGCTGGTTGGGAACCAGTGGTTCCTGTATGAGGAGCAGACATCTTGCTAAGGGAGTTGTCTGGCTGCTAATGCAGCTCTACAAAAATGGTTGCTATGTAGCGTAAGAGTTAGAGATTGAAAATGATTGTTAGGTAGGGTTTTATGATCCAGGTAGCAGGAACAGCTGCACTGTGGGAGACTTTCAGTTCTCCACTATGCCACTGAGGAGCCTCCACACTGTCTGTCTCTGTCCTGGTGGAGCTTTTCTCTTTTCATTCTGGGTGTTGGAGCTGAAAATGTTTGAGGTCAGGTTTGATCCCACAGGCCCTCCAGACTTCAGCACCTCCTCCTAACAGCCTGAGATATTCTTCCAGACACTTTCAGCTTGCTTCTTTAAAAACATCTTTAATTTTCACATTTATAAACTATCCTGTAGTTCAGCTGCCTCCAGACCAGCTGTTTGTCCTTTTTTTATGTCCAGAATTGAAAAGTCTTTCCATCAGAGGGTTTGATGCACCTGCAGAAAGTCCTGCAACACCTAAGATACTCAGTCAGACACCAGGTTGGTCCATCTTGGAGCTTTTCTGCATCCATGTTTTTTTCTAAATAAAACCGGTCAAATTGAAAAAATTATTATTATTATTTTAAATCATTGTGGTTTATTGCGCCATCTTTTGGCCACAGGTTATATTACAGCCTTCAGGTAATTTTATTTCCCGATACAAACGTGTTTTCTGCTGTTCTTCCTCCATTTCACATCGTTTTACTGTTCTCTGTCCTGTTGTAAAGATCATGTTTAACATGTTTGTCACGTTAGATGCGATGCAGCTTCATGGCTGCAAATGAAGAAGAATTAGCTGAATTAACTCCTCTCATTTGTTCATTTCTGCTACATTTTTCTTTTATTTAAAGTTTTTCTGTTGTCCACATCCTAAGATTGTTGACAATTGAGAGGAAATGTTTATTCAATAGTTCCGTTTATCCATTTTTCTCCACTAAAACATTGATTACTATCATATTTATTCAGTTCATTTAATCCTGTTCTGATGTCATGAATCCAGATCACCTCTGTTCTCTTCTGCAGTAACAACGATATTTAATGTGAAAACAAGTGGATTTGACCTTTTTATTGATCATTCAACTTGTTTATAATTCCAGTTTATATGTTTTGTCCTTTTTAATCTTCCGCTTGTCTTAAAATAACCAACAGCAGGAAGGCTTCAGCTAATCTTTATTTAACATCTCATCATTTCTGCCTGTTTTCTGTGTTTCTGTGTTTGTCTGTGACAGAAATACCGGCGCCCTCTAATCATAGTCTCGTGCGCAAGCTGCGGGAGGATGGGGCGCGTGCTCGTTGTGTTTAGACGTTACGCAGCGTCATAATAACGGAGCGTATTGTTCGTCCCCCCCCCTCCTTACATCAGAGTGGACCGACCCGCTGGAGCAACAGGAAAACAGCTTCCTCTCCTCCTCCTCCTCCTCTTCCTCCTCTTCCTCCTGGGGTCACAGCAGCTTGGGCTTTAAAAGCAGCCTGCACCTCCTCTTCCTCCTCCACCCAGCATCCTCCCCCCTCCTCCTCCTCCTCCCTCTACCTTGGAGCGTCTCTTTTCGCTCCTGGATGTTTTCTCTCCTGCGCTGTTTGGAGGTAAGCTCATCTTCATCTTCATCTTCATTTATCCGGGTATCACGCGGGGTTTCTCCTGTTTTCATCGCGTCGCCGCAGACGCACTTGTCTCCTCACCCTCCTCTTCTTCATCCGTAGCGAAGCCTCGGATCCTGTAGGCCACATGTCCCACAGCAGCGCCTTCAGATGCCGCCGTACCGTCGTCTTCCTCCTTTTTCTATGAAAACAGCTGATTTGCGGGGTGTTTTATGGGGGGGGGGTTCAGCTTCAGGCCTGTTTAGTTGGGGGGTCTGATGTATATTCTGAGATGAAGCTCCTCTTCAGATGCGACCAGGCTCATGTGGCGTTTCTTCATCAGCTGCTAATTATTAGGAAACTGAAAATCGCAGCTTTAAATCAACAGAGAAGAAGAAAAGAAAGGCTTGTTAGACTAATTGATTCCAGGAACCAGTACCTGATGGTTTATCTGACTATAGGATGAATAATTGAAGCCTTAAAATGCTTTAACAATAATGCAACCTCTCCATTATAGTTTGACTTTTTGATTAATGAACACTCAAAAACCAAAATAATAGATTTTACTGTCACCGCTGAGTCATTTTTGACTAACTGGCTTTCACATTTTCTGTTTTGTTGTTTAATCTCAGAAATATTTACATTTACTTGAAATTAGAAAAAATGTATAAACAGTATAGACAGCAGCGGCAGATCAGATGGTAAATATATTTAGTTATATTTATAATAATATATTTAGTTGATCTCATAACTGACTGTTAGAAGGTGCAGATTTTTTGGTATTTTTAGTTCATTCAAAGGAAAATTTGCTTAATTAGGTTAATAAATGATCAGATGATGATACCGGTAATGATAATACTGACTGATGACAACAGATTGGCTCAAACTGATTGTCTGTGAAGTGTCTTGAGATGACATTGTCGTGAATTGGCGCCATACAAATAAAGCTTAATTGAAGTGAATTGAATCAGAAATGTAATTAGTTAGATTTTCTCTTCACCTGCAATTCAAAATAATATAGCTATGTCACAAACATTTTTAGATTGAGGTGAAACTAAATATGCATTGCTGTGAGAAACGGATATTAAGCTTCAAATATTCACTGTGGAAAAGCTGAAACAAGCTAACGTCACTTCCCGGAGACACTTTATTGATCCATTTTATCAATGTTAATGACACGTCCCCAGAGGCGAGTTCCCATGTTTCTAAATGTCTTATTCTATCTGAATCAGAGCCCAAACCCCAAAGAAAATCAGTTTCATGTAGAAAAGGAGCAGTCGTATCAGCAAACATGGACATGGGAGATGCTAAGATCAGGGACATTTGAACATTTCTGCTCACAGAAACAACTTGAACTATTGATCGGTGATCAGAAATCCTTCAGGCTGTTGTTGGGCCTTCCTCTTAGAGATCAATGAAAAACATTTTCCTGTAAGAGAGTTTAGCTTCAGATGATTGGTTTAGTGATATTTAAAGCAAAAAAAAAAACCTTCTTGTAGATTCTTTGAAGGTAAGATGTTTCTCTTTCTTCTGTCAGCGATCATGAACCAAACATGTGAAGGTTTCACGTCTGAGCCTTTTCTGGGGCATCAGTTAATTCTTTAATGTGACTGAAATGTTATTTAGCCATTAATGAAAGTAATCAGTAACTAAAGCCATAAATCAATTAGCTTCATTAGCTTCCTGCTCAGAGAGCGACACTGAGAGGTTGTGGGATCCTGTCGGATTTTCTACATTCAGCCGATCACTTGTAAACCATGAGCGTGTATGTGTGTGTGTGTGTGTGTGTGGTCCATTAGTCAACCATGCATGCTGTTCTCTGGCAGCTAAAAGCTCTCAGTGATAAGGATAACACACACACACACACACACACACACACACACATGCATGAGCAGTGTAACTGAGTACAGCTTCTACTCCCTCCTGCAGGTTTAATTAACAGAGACATTTTTCTGTTACTTTACAAACGGTGAAAACCAACTAAAAGTCAATCAATACTCTTATTGATCATTTAAACTGGAGTCTGCCGCCTCGCTAACAGCATGGGGGGGGGGGTCCAAAGAGACAGGGGTGGCCCCCTGAGCTTCCCCTTGAAGATGTCACAGAAATGTGATAGTAAAGAGATAAAGAGCAGCTATAGTCTCAGAGCTAAAATGACCACATGCAGATGCGATATGACGATAAAAAGGGACGAGAATAACAGATGCAAAGGAACCACACACAGGCCCGCAAAGTGACCATAAAGGTCCATAAAATGAGTACGACGACAAACCGATGGAAAACAACCGCAGAGACAAGAAGTGAAACTAAAAACATGAGGAAAAAGATGACAACAAAGACATAAATAATCCTAACGAGATGCAAAATGTTGCTGAAGAGACTAAAACTGAGCTCAGAGATGTAAACTGATCACTAACGTTTCTCTTAGCTTCCAGTTCCGGCTGCTTTCTGCCTGGTTCGAACCTTAAGGACAATGTGTTTGTTGATGTTAGGAGATGCTAATGTTCCCACCTGTTTCCAGCCTCTATGCTAAGCTAAGCTAAGCTCATCAATCGTGCTTATATCTTGTTGTACTCCCACTAAATGTTAAACAGCTGTTCTGATGAAAGCTGCTTCCCAGTCAGCCCAGATTGAGCAGAGCCGAGGATGGGATCCTCTCCGGCTGATCTGGTGTCGGTTTTTACGGCTGAGCTGGCGACATGTGATGGTTGGGAACAGACGAAGCTTTAGGGGCTGTGTTGTGTCGAGTCTCTGGAGGGAGGAGGGTAACCACGACAGTAACAGTTGAGGAGCGGCTGGGCGTTGGCTCGGCTGGGGGAGCTGATAAACAGGAGGGGAGGAGGTGGAGGAGGCGGAGGAGGAGATGAAAGGCTAGTTCACAGGAAGTCGGGATCTTTTAGCGGAGGATATCCTCCCCCCAGTAGAAGCATTAGTAGACAGGCTCTCATGTTGTTAAGATACAAGGTGTGTTTCCTGTGAGTACAGCTGCCCCTCCACCACCACCAGGACCACCGGCCGCCCCATGAGGCGGCTCTGATAACAGCCAGGCCTGAATCAGACTCTCTGGAGTCTCAGTCTCCTTGTCCCGTCATGTCTTGCCTCTCCCCAGAGGTTTGAAACTGGATCATTTGTCCTGAACACAGCTCAAATCAACGACACACACACTCACCAGTTATGCAGCATTCATAAGCTGCTTTACACACAACTTAGTAATGCTTCATACATCCGCTATAAGAACATTTGTGTTGCCAGATTGGGGAAAATCCTCCTTCACCAGGAAGTGTTTAACTTCTTTTTAACAGTAATTTGATCAATTTTCTTTCCGGGTTGTAAAACACACACAGGTCATGGTTTCACTTCCATTAGTGAATCCTTTACTGGTGACACGGACACATTCAAGGTCGCTTTATTAGTTCACCTTGTTAGTATGGGTTGGACCTCTTTTTCCTTCTGAAATGCCTTAATTCTTGGTGTCATAGATCCAACAAGGTGATGGAAACATTCCTCAGAGGTTTTGCTCCATATTGACATGA
>JAOXYM010000020.1:2742015-2761376 GCA_028567055.1 Leptatherina wallacei
AATAGAATAGAATAGAATAGAATAGAATAGAATAGAATAGAATAGAATAGAATGCCCTTTATTGTCATTATACTCGGGGTACAACGAGATTGGGGAGCTTCCCCTTCCAGTGCAAATACAAAAAATCTAAAATATGTACACTATTCACAATATATTGATGACAATTTACAATAAACACAATATACACAATATACAGGTAATAAAATAAAATGGGGGTTCTGTATCTGCAGTCCTGAAGCAGGAACCTTATATATATATATATATATATATATATATATATATATATAATGTATATGTATATGTGTGTGTATATGTAATTTTAGGGGGGCGTGGTAGACAAGTGGTTACAGAGGTGAGATGAGTCTGGGCTCGAGTCCGTGGACTCCTAACAGAGGAGAACAACTGTGGGCCCTTGAGTAAGGCCCTTAACCCCCCCACAACTGCTCCCTTAGCTCTGAAACATGGCAGCCCACTGCCCTCCAGTACATCTAGAGACGGGTAAAATGCAGAGCTGAATCTCCCAGTGGAAACATCACAACCCACTAACAGATTGTCAAACCTAAGCTGTGACTTTCTGCTAAGCTTTTCCTTTATCTTTACTTATATCACTTTAAATTTTAGAAACTAATTATTGTTTAATTATCACTTTTAAAACTTTTTTCTCTCTTATAAATAACCTTGGTCACTTTTCTTTGTATTCATCCTTCACCCCATATTTCCTTCCTATTGGATTATCAGTTGTTCACAAACACTATGATTTGTATTTGTTTTGGATGAATTTGTCACATAATTTGATTTATTATTGTACAGTGAAGAGAAACAGCAGCTGTAATAACATAATATTTAATTCTGTTTCATGAATGAAAACACTTCTCAGTTTTACTGCATATATATTTAACAGCATGTTTCCCACGTGTATAGAGAACTTCATCATATTTTATTCTTGCTGATTCTTGCATTAGTCAAAATAATGAATGAAAACTTCAGTAAGGGATTCACTGGCTGCAGGACTGAGAGGATCCTCGTGGTTCATTTCAGCCTTTTTTATTTCTCATTAATGAGTCTGTTGTGTCTCTGGGTCGCGCTGACGTTGCACTCTGGTTTGCAGAAACAACTAGCCAGTGTATATTGGGGCAAAAGTGTGATTTCCTTAAATTTTTCCAAGGAAAAGGGTCAGTAACAGAAGAACAGTGAGTTAAATATGAAGTCAGAAGATCAAAACAACCTTACTTGTCACTTAAAGCCCTACTACTGAACTTCGCCGCCCCCCAACGAAGGCTAATTCTGCATCCGTCTTTCATCCCGTCTCTTCTCTGAGCTCTCTAAAGCCAGTAAGAGTCAGTCTAATGTTGACTCTTGTCTTATCTCTTGTGTTTCTTTGCTGAATCAGCCTCAGTGCAGTGTGGCTAGCATGTGACACAGTGCCATAAAGTGGAATGCAGATGTCACGCGATACCCCGGGCTGGAAAGCAAAAAATTATGAAGTGCGGTTTCTAAGTCTCGGGACGCTGCAGGCGGCTCCAGGAATATGCATAATGATTGTCAGTGTGCCAGCAAAACATGTCGGAAGCACAGAGTTTTATAGTTGTAAATTGTGTAGTATCACTTTAAGGAATATCCTGAAATAAACTGTTGCATAAAGGAGGAAAACATCAAGTACCTCAAACTGTCTGTGAACAGAAGCATGCTGGAGTTTATGGTGATAAATGAAGGAAATTAATGCTCATGCTCAGCTATAAGTGATTGACTTTAGAGGATGTATTAGACCTGCAGACAGTTTCTAATTTGCATGACAGTTTACAGCAGCTGCTTCAGTTAATGATCACCCCCGTCACCCCCCGTAAAGGGGCAGCATGAGATTTGTGCAGTACAGAAGGTCTTTGCAGATCCTGTGAAGCGCCAATCCTAACATGCAGCATACTACAATCATGGGGAAAAACTCAGCTAAAAGTCTCTACCAAGCATCTGCATCCAAACCAAACACAGTCCAGACCCCGAGCAGTTCTATGGGAATGTAAGGAAACCATGAGAACGTCCACCTCACAGCTGCTGGTCATTTCTCCACTTCAAGCAAAACACACAAACAAGGTGTCATATGAAAGCTGAGACTCTACTGATTATGTCTGTCACATCAACCGTGCAAGCTAGCAGCCAAAGAGTAGCAAACAAACAAAATAAAAAACCTAAATCATAAATCATGACCTTCTTTTGCTGTTTTGTGGTGAAAAGTTTTTTCCAGTTCTAAAAAAAAACTCTGCCAATGTATTCTCACTATGACCCTGTTCAGGTCCTGCTGGTTTCCATGGAGATAAAGGAGGTTTTATAATGAAGTAGTCCTATCATATAATGATAGAGGTGTCAATCATCAATATCTGTTGATGGCTACCTGAAGTTTTCCTCTATAAAAACGTCTAGAAAGCTGCTCAGGTTCACTTCTTTAGCTCCTACTTTTGCACAGTTCCTAATCAGATATTTCTTTGCTAACTCTTGTGAATGGGGCTGCTATCCTCTGGTTTTCAGAGGAAGTAATTGGGTTTTCTTTTAACCATTTAGCCGTTAACAGTAACCATTTTCTACTGTGTTCCAGGTGAATTTACTCTGACATTTCTGTAGTAATCTCACGTCTCAGCTTTCTTTTAAGATCAAGATTATACATAAAGCCCTTGTAGTTGTGAAGATATACGTCGTATATTATGTGTATATCATATCTGACAGGAGCCAGAAAAGAATAGACCTTGTGAAGAAGAGATTAAGTATTTTATGTCCCCTATAGAAAAAGTAGCATTTTTTTCTCCCTGTAAAATCTTTAAAAACCCTTTAAGGGATTCTTTACCATAAAATCCAGTATCTACAGTAAGTAGAAACTGAGCCTAGAGGGTCAAAGTTAAAGTGAAACCTTTATGTGTTTTATAGAAACAGCTTCTGAATTTCTACATGAATCATTTAAAACGTTTGTTTGAGTGAAAGGAAACTGTAAAATGAGCCATTAGGAGCAGACATGTAGATAATAATATCTGCAGCCCCCTGATCTTCTGCAGGAGCATCATTTGCATCCATAATCCCCGAGTGCATATTAACGTTGTTCTGACCTTTAGAGAGACAACAGACGTCAACACGACCAGGCACCTTCATCCTGCTCACTGATGCTTTTCTGTGGTGCTCTTTATGTTCAACACATGGCAGCATCTGTTGTACAGAGTGTGTCTGAAATGTGTTTGTGTAGAACGGAGAGGCTCGGAGGGAGCGCATGGACAGAGGAAACTCTCTGCCGAGCATCCTGGAGCAGAAGGTGAGATCTGCTGAAATCCAGATCAGCTGCAGAAGTCGACATCTCTCACTTTCATTTAGATCAGATGTCAAAGAGTCAACATCTGGTTTTTTAAATTATACAAAAAGTTGATTTAAGTTGGAAAAAACATGAACCTGAAATTTTTATTATTCTGACTTGTCAAAAATGACAATTTTTTTCTTCTCTTTTTGATTATTTGAACTTTTTTGAACAGCCGATTCTTTTTTTTTTTAATGTTTAAATTAATACTTTATGTCAAATCTCACTTAAAGGGGATATTTTTGAGAATTTTAGGCTGATAAGGATTTAAGGAACAGAAGCCTATAGAGTAGTTGTACAGTGTAGGGCTGCATGTTATTAGGAAAACATGTTACAGTATATAACATGTGATATATAAACAAATACTTGTGTATTTGACAGTCTGTATTAACGAGGGCTGCATTCCTCTTCTGCACCTGTACATGATGCTTAGTTGAAGAACATGCAAAAAAAAAAAACAGTAGAACCTCATTAATACACTTTGCTTGTCCTCTTTCATGCCGTTATTGTGCATGCTGATATTGGAATAATGATAATTTTTAATATAATGTTGAGCCCTAGAACAGTTTGGTTTCGGTACTTGTGAATTTCCTGCCCGGGTTAATAACGCTCTGTGTTTCTCCATCTGCTGATCAGATCTACCCGTATGAAGCACTGATTGTAACCCACAGGGGGCGCTGCAAGCTGCCTCCAGGAGTGGACCGCACTCGGCTGGAGGTGAGTATGGACTCAGTGAATGACATCAACGCTGCAACTCAGATGTTTACTTACAAGATCTTTTAGTTTCGGGTTTAATTTTTCTCTCAGTTGGTTTGGGTTTACATGGTTTTCAGATATCTATCTAAAAATAACTCCTGAGAAGGGCTTTTCTGATCACCGTGGCTGCATAAGGTTTTCACCACACAGAGGTTGCCAACATGAGATTTTTGCATGATAAAAACGACCTATGTAGTGGTTTGTTTATTTATAGTCTGAGTGAAGATGAAGCGTGTTCACACGCGGACATGGGCTTCCTCATTTTATGCAAAACATTCAAAGGCATTTGTGAAATTGTGCCATCTACCATTGGACTGATATTATGCCTGACAGAAAACAAGCAACAATGCTCTTCATGCATGAAATAAGTTACTAAATATGAAAATGATCTAATGTGGAGTGACCTTTTCTCCTATAGTCCACCAATTCGTATACCAATAAAGAGCAATATGAGCATACTTTTATGAGAAATTAAGTTTATTTTACAGACATACTTGTTGAGGGAACCATGTGTGTTGGACCTTCACATTTCTAGTGTCCTACTAGATGTAGAATACCTTGAAATTTGAACAGAGTTGTACTTTTGAATAATGAAAGACGTCTACGTGTTTATGTCCCAAGATTGGGCTCCGGAAGCCACATGCTCTGGTTCCGGCTACAGACTGGAGGATCATTTCTGATAAGAAAGGATTTATCTGATAGTTTGACTCACACCTGCCAACATCTGGCTCTTGATTGCAGTATGAAAGTGTTTCATCAGCATTCAGTCCTACATCAAATGGCTGCAGTGTATACGGGTGTTGATCAGCTTCAGTTCAGCTCGGCGTGAACACCCAGGTGTACACAGACGAGTTCATATTGAATATGATACCTCCCAGAGAACAGGTGAGTCACCATGACAACATGAAGGAAAGGCTGTAATCGGTTAGCTTTAGCAGGTGTTACTGCATTTAAAAAAAAAAAAAGATGCTTAATTTAGGTGTAAAAACATAATTACAGATGGTAAAACTGATCAATCACTTCTCTTTTTGTCTGAGATGTTGCTGTCAGACATCCATGTGAGATACTTGGAAATTAGCCTTTACCCCCAGGTGTTGTGTTACCATTAGTGCTGTAATCATATGACTACAGAGCTGTTGGACGTGAGACTGAATACTAATGAGACACGTGGACATTGCATTCAGAAGTCAGATGAAAGCAGGCGTTAGTGGGTTTTTAATGAATGAAAACATTATGGGCCAATTTAGGAGTCGATCTTTGTAACTTTGGCATGTAAGTAACCAAAGCAGCAGATGATTTATTAGGCTGTTAGCTTCGCTATGCTAATACAAATCAAGTCCATAGATGATCCAATGAGCAGCTGTGGTACATGCATGGGTTAGTACCAGCTGCAGTACTGGTTTTATTCCCAGTTTAATTTCCTTCTCGTGGGAAAAATGACTGATTCTGGTCTGATTTGGTTTTCTGTCCCATCAGAGGCATCTCTCTCCGGAGGAGTTCCAGCAGTTGTTTGGGATGCCCATGGCTGAGTTTGACCGCCTGTCGTTATGGAGACGAAACGAACTGAAGAAGAAAGCTTCGCTTTTCTAACAGGAAGTGATCTCACTCCCAACAAATACTTGATGAATCTCCTGCTTTGAAAGGAGGAGGAGACAGAAAACAGGCCATAACTTCAAATATCCTCTCAGCAGACACGCCGAGCGATTCATCTTCATCATACTAACCAGTCACGCCCCCGGAGGAGCGACGGGCCCCTCGTGGATCAGAGTATTTGACGATGGCCGGTTCTGGTTGAGATCCACTCCGTCTAACCTTAACTGATGCACTGACATATTACCTGTGCTGCACTTATAACGACCACTGCTTGCAAACCATCACTATTATATATCTGCTCACCTCCCCCACCATTACCTTCATCATCCTCATCCTCCTCCTCCATGTGACATTTAGTCTCACAGAGCTGGTCCTCTACAGGTCGACATCTTGAAGTGAAGTTTTCTGGTATCATGAAACGAATTCACCTGACCCATGCTCGTTACCTTGGTGACAGGTGTAAGATTTGTCTCTGAAGCCTCTACAGAAGAAATCCAACGTTTGCTGCCGTTTCCTTCCAGTTTTAACCAAAAAAAACAAAAACATCCCAGAACCATTAATCATCACTTTTTGCATATATTCCTTTCTAACAAGAAATGATTTGTTTCTTCTAATATCGAAACTTTTTCCACATATGGGACAGACAAAGGTCGCTCTTATAAACTCTCATAGCTCGTAAGTTAATAGTCATACGATGTAGACTTTCACTTTAGTTCATGAGTTTGTTTCACACGAGATGTTTCCATGCAAAAAAAGGTGATCCGGTCACAAATTGGACGACTATACAAGAAACAGCAAGTTGAAGAGGAAGTTTGGTAACCAGAGGGCGCTCTAAGATTGCTGTTTGTAACCGTAACGAACCTGAGGACTCATCCGAGACGTCGCCTGGGCTCATCCCGTTAGCAGCTTCATGATACCAGCTCAGATCTCCCTTCACGACCCCGCCCTGACACGTCTCTGCTCTCTGACTTGAATGACGGCCGATTGACGAGACGGAGGACTCGTTCAGCGGCCGACCGAGTTTTTTTTATTTATTGTCTCCAGCGTTTATTTATTGTGTTTTCACTGTGAGCCGTTTCAGTCTTTTTAATGAACACTGATGATGTTTGTCCTCACCTGGCAGTTTTAAAAGAGCCGTTGGCATCACCTGTACAGGTGGAGGACGTATGTTCATCCATTCATTCGTCTTTCACCCTCCTAATCCTCCGTTTCTGTCGTACGACTCAAATAAATCTGGTAAACAATAACTTGCTTTTGTGTTCTTTAATACAGCAGGTCATACACAGTGTGTTGTAGAACTCTGTGTGGAGTATGGGGAAGTTTTTAACTGTTCAGATTACAGGGTCACACACATACAGACACACACAGTAACCAGACTAACAAAAGATAACCACAAAGACGCAAAACGGGTAGAGAGAGAGAAAAGAGACCAAAAGACAAACAAAACATACACAAAACCACAAACAAAAATGAGGTTGAATTAAAAATGACCAAAAGAGAAAACGTACACAAAACTAGTCACAACAATTAATGTTTTCAAATCTGAGGATAAAATTAACACACGAGATGACCTGAGAGATAAAATGACTAAAAACACACAAAAACTACAAGAAATACCACAATTAAGACACAAAATGCACAAAAATTACTTCTAGACAACAGAACTTTACACTAAACTGACTTTTTATGTATTTTTATTTGACTTATTCATAGGATTTATTTATTGGATTTTAAATTATTTTCATATTCTTATTGATTTTATTGGTTTGATGAACCATTGAGATTGAGATTGTGATCGCTGATCCTTTGTATGTTGTGGGAAAGTTGCAAATGACAAAGTTGTCCAAATTGAACTGAACAGAAAGAAATATAAAAAGACATGAGATAAAGAAAAAACACAAATGTGAAGATGAAACAGAACCAAAGTGACTGAAAAGACATAAACACATAAAAAAAGGACAAAATAACAGAATTAAAATAAGAAAGGATGCAAAAATGACAGAGACAAAAATATGGACACAGAACAAATTATAAACACAGAAGACACAATGGCTACAAACACAAACTCATCAATCAGATAAACGAGGAAAACGTCGGCAATAAGACGATAAATGACTGGAAAGAGACAGAAAAAAGGACAATGTGTGCATAAAAGGTTGGACTCTCCTTCAACATGTCCACTCGCTACCTCCAGCCTCCACCTCCCTCCATGTCCACTCCTCTCTGAACACACAAACAAACACGGTTGTGCTCCTCGACAGCAACACGACACGACACCTCTTCATCTTACAACACTTTCACGCCTCAGCGTTTCCGTGGCGACACTCATCGTTTCGGTCGTGTTGCGTTCAGACGCCCCCGCTGCTGGAGTTTTCATCATCGCTGACCTTCATCGACAGGTAACCATGTGGAGAATCAGCGTTGCTAAGCGACATAAAAGCATCTGCTCCCACGCTGGCTTCTGATTGGCTGCCTGGCAGCATCCTTGAGAGCAGCAGCATTCAAACAGGCTGACAACAGACGTACTTTTCTGTTTTTTATTTGAATGGAGTGAAACGTCTACATAAATGAGAGGCCTCGCAGTACATGAACTCCACAAAAAGTTTCAGATGAAGCTGTAAAGAAAATCTGGTTCTGTACATTCTGTGAGATATGTTCTGAGAAATGAGGCCCAGCACTCTCCACCACCCACCCGCCCCCCCCCCCAAAAAAAAAATCAAGCAACACATGATTAGATCAACCCCACCAAGGTCCTCATCACACAGGAAACACGCCTGAAGCACACCCACACCTCCCCCAACTCCGCTTCGTTATTTATACGTTTGAGGTTTATTCCACTTTATTAAAACTTTGGTCTTTTATCAAAAATGAATGAAGTTCTCGGCCATCAGCACAGATCCACGCGGCTGCGATGCGACCGGGACCAATGACATCACAGAGCAATTCATAAATCTGAGGTCAGTAAGAGGTTTCGGCTCAGTGAGAAATTCAGATTCTGATTAAATTTTTCTGACATTTTTCTATTAAATTATTCAGATTTTTTTCAAACATTTAATTCAAATCTTCAGATTTTAAGATATTTCAAAGGATTTTATTCAATATCTTAAATCTTTTTAAGAAGATTGTGATTTATTTTATATTTAGCCATAACGATTGAGAAAAATCTGGGAATTCAAAAATACGTTTAAACACTTTAACAGCAAGTTTAATATTAAGTTTTTCAGGGGTTTTTTCAGCTATAAATGCAGCTTATTTTTGAAAGATTTTAATATTTTTTGACAATTTATACAGATTTTTTTGTGTTTTTTTTCTGATTCATCAATATTTGAGATTTTTCAGAGGCAAGAAAAAAATAAATTATTTTTTTAAACTTTTTTTTTTTCAAATAACATTTTTCTAAAGATTTAGTTTTTTGCTCATTTTCTTCATAGAAATTTCAGGTTGATAAATATTTAATATAATACTTAAAAAAAAAGAGATTTTAATCATAATTTGTTTCTAATAGCTTGTTCTATTTTGTCGAAGTAAAGATTATTCAGATTTATTTTTAAATATTTAATTTTCTCTTCGCTCAACGGAACTTTTCTGGAATTTAACAAAAAATGTGAATATTTTATACATTTCAACAATATTTTTTCTACTTTTTTTTCGAATTATATAAAGAGATTTTCTGAGATTCGTGATTGTTTCTTTTTATTAACCTATTCAGCTATTTCATTAAACCCCTCCAGACATTTCACACAGATTTGTCCATGATCTTTACATCAGCTCGTCTCCTGCTGCTCAGGTCGGATTATATGGCCGTCGACATCGATTTAGTTTCATCAACTCTGCATCATTAAAAAAAAAAGAAGAAGAATGTCGTTTTCTAGAGATCACTGAAGCTCAAGTTACAATTCAGGTTGAAATAAAAAACGGAATCAACTCCAAATTCACAGCGATTACATTTTATTTAACGTTTTTACCATCTGCACAGAAACACTTTAAAAAACTCGTCATCAGCTGAAAGTCGTGAACTGAAACCGACGTTTTCGTCTCGTTCTTAAAGTTTTTCTGGTTCACACGTATTTTTTGTTGGAATCGCTTCAATTCCTGAAGTTACTTTATAAGCTTTTAAATCTTTTTTTTTTGTGCTTCCCTTTTCTCTGCATCTGTTTTCTCATTTTGTCCTTTTGCAGCGACCGAGCAGAAGTCTGCGCGTACGATAAGAACTGCAGCCAGATTTCCTCCGCATCTCTCCGCTGGTCTAACCCTCAAGAGTTGTAATGAAGTGGAATAACCCTTTAACTCATCTCACCTCCCTCCCCCCGGCTCTGGATAATTAAGTCTATGTGTTGTAAAAAAAAAAAAAAAGAAGAAGAAACAAACAAAAAAAAAACCAAAAAAAAAAAACCATCACATTGAAAAGAGGGAACAATTAAAATATACATATATATAGTATAAATGTCAATACTCGCTCCGCAGAGCTCAGTCACACTATCGTTGGCATAAGAAAGGATGGATGTATGCGTGTGCGTGTGTGTGTGTGTGTGTGTGTGTGTGTGTGGGCACAAACACAGCGTTTGAATGAGCGTCACTTCCTCCCCAATCAAAGAAAAAACAAAAACAAAGAAGAGTACAGAAGGCTGGCACACAGGTGTGGAGTGGAGTACCAGCAGCCCGAGTCTCTTTTCAGTCTGAAACGATGATATTTACTCGGTGATAAAATAAATAAGCGCTCGGACTGAACCGCCTCCTCTCCTCGGCTCGCAGAGGAAGATGGAGGGGAAGGAAGAAAGGGAGGTGAGGTGAAGGGGAGGAGGAGGAGAAAGGGAGGTGAGAAGGGAGGGAAGGATGGAGGGAGGGAGGGAGGGAGGGACAGAGGAAGAACTAAGCCTGAGCATTGGTGCCGTTCTTGTCCGGGGGTCCAGTGCTGGCTGGCAGGTTGTTGAGTGAGGGCGGACCCTCGGTCTGCTTGCTGTCGCGGCGGGGGGGCATCCGCTCGTTGATCCGGTCCAGGCCTCGGGCCTCCTCGAAGCTCTGGATCTTGTGCTGCGGGTTGAAGCCTTGGATGGCTGCGAGGAGACGGGAGTCTTGTTAGAGAGGCGGGTCACTGAGACCAGGACCAAAACCAGAACCAGAACCAGAACCAGAACCAGGGGCAAATGCAGGAGAGTCAGAAAGTCCCCAAGTCTGAGCTAACGCTGCTTCGTTAGAGAGGGTACCACCTTCAATTCCTGGTTCTTATATAGTTTTTGGCATTTTTTAATACATTTTCTGGGATACGTTGTCAATTATTCTGAATAAATATGTAAATAACCAAAAGTATAAAAAGATTTTTGGTCATTTATCAAATGAAAATCGATACACATTGAATTTATAATAATTTACTCTTTAATTTTCTAAAATGTTATATTATAATATTAAAATTTTCCAGTAAATTAAATTAATTTGGCCTTTTATAAATAGCTTCAAGACATTTAATAATCACACTTTACTTTAAATTTTAGTTTTTTTTGTTATCAATTATTTTTCTGAATTTTCATTATATTTTCTATTGTCTGATTAATGTATTATACTTTTATTTTATCATAAAAATAAATACAATTTCAGAAAAATAAAGATGAAAATAAAAATACAGCAATAAAATAATAAACAATTGAAAATTAATCTAAAATCACTATAGAAATAAAATTATATTTGACACTTTTTTTACAAAAAAAAAATATTTTCAATACAGCTGGTTAATTTCTGACTCTCCTGCTTACATCATCATTATTATTATTATAAGTTGACATAAAACTGCTTAAAGGGGACCAACTGAACCAAGAGAAAAAAACTTACTTCAGAACAGCACAAAGATGGCATGAAAACAAAGAAACAGACTTTCATTAAAAGGAACATTTCACTCTAATCACCATCTACTGCCAAACATTTAACATCACAGTGATAAAAAAAAGATAACTTTGTTCATTACTCGCAGCTAAAACACTGTTTCTACTCTACATCTGAGGAATAAACTTGAAAACAGGCTGTGACGGGTGAATACTGAAGTTCAGGGTTAGAACAGCACGTTCGGTTCTGTGGGAGTCGTTTGTGCAGAACTTGAAGTTCAACCCAGAACGTTCTGGCATGTTTGAGCTGCAGAATGACGGCAGTGTCCTCATGTCGAGCTGCAGACACAGCTGCGTAGTGTCTTAAACTCATGACATGTTTTAATCCCTGGGATCTCTGCTGAACTGAAGAGCCCTCTTTATTTCATTATTTATCTATTTATTTGTTTACTTTTGTTTACTTTTTCTCTGCTTGATGCAAAAGGAACAAACTGGATCTCTGAACTTTTACTCTTTAAAACCATGATGAATGTCCACTGATTTATTTCTACTTGCACTGACTCAACCTATTAACAGTGATGTAGTATAAGTTCATATCGACACGGTCAAATGGTCCCTACCAGGTCAGTACTACGTCCACCTCATTTAGCAGCAACAACTTGAAGGAATCATTTTGAATCTGATGTTCTGAGTCTCCGACGTGGCTGTGGAGGTTTATTGAGGTTTTGCAGCATTTGTTTCTGCACAGTTCTCTGAAGGTCCCACCACCAGGTTGTGGTCTGGACTCTGACTGCAACACCTTGAATCTTTTCTATTTCCCTCATTCTGTTGCAGATCTGCTGCTGTGTTTGGGGTCATTGTTAACCTCTTAATCCCTATAGAAGCTGGAACTGTATACTTAGTTTTCCCACATACTGTTTCTGCATTTTGGCTTCGTTTTTGATCAATAAATAATGACACAGTGTTATATTTCATGTGTTGTTCATCTGAAGTTGCATTTACTTCAATTTAAGACCTGATAAGGACCAGAGGATTTATTTATTTATTTTTTTTTTTAATCCTGGTATGCAAAAACCTTATAACTGAAAGCAGTTTCTCTTGTATAAAATGCATTTTTCTGTATTTTAATCACTCAAACTTCCAGTGTTTGGACTCTAAATACCTCTCACTAAGCACGTGAGCAAGTTCTAAACTAGAAGTTCAGGGAAGGGCTAGTTCATTGTATTTCCACGGGCTTAAAACCAAAACTCTGCAAGAAAAACTCTTCTCTAGCCTCTAGTCTGTCTATTCCAACACATTTCAACAGTATTTTGTCCGAATGGAGCTGCTCACTGACACAACTGAACAGACAGACACACAGATGGAGACAGACGGACAGAAAAGGTTGCATACCTCGTGCCTCTTCTGCCTCTACGGTGGCTGTGTAAGCGTGAGTAGAAGTGCCATGCCCCAAACAAATGGAGAGAGAGTGGGAACGTTAAATATCAATGCATTCAGTCAGTCACGTTATCATTGCAATCAGTCAGTCCTGTTAACATGGAGTCAATCATCGTATGACCCCCACCCCCACCCCACAACCTCCACCCTGACCACAGAGGTTAGAGCTACATGATTCAAAGAGGAGGTAGAACAACAATTATCATCAACATCATCATCATCATGATCAGGGTTTATGTTGTTAGAGGGTAAAACAGGAGGACGTGTCGACACCGTGCTGCCCTGAAAAGTCCAACCAGCAGATTTTTTTTGTTTGGCTTTATTAACAAAGACTAAATATGAGAAATGATAAATATAAAAATCCCATCACTGAAAATCTCCTTTTGATCAGTTTATACTCGTACACTCATCTGAGAGGGTTGTTGTGGCTTTAAGCTTTTTTTATTACTTTTATTTGGCTTCAAACCAAAATGTGCCCACAGGGATGCTTTGGCGTTCAGAGTTGGAGAGAAATCCATGACACTAACGTAAGCAAACGCTTCATTAAGTGCAATCGGTTGAACATAAAAAGCATCTCGAGTTAAAACAGTTGGTCGTAAATATCGTCTCGTGTGTTATTAAAGGTGCAGTGTGTAATAAAATATGACAGAAAAATAATGTAACTAATCAAAAACTGTCTTTCTATTGGTGTCTAATCGCTTTACTAAAGTAACTTATGTTTTAATCCTCCTAGAATGATCCACTTATATCTACTTGCTGTGGGTCCATATACATAGAGGTTTCCATATTTATGCCACCATTTTTACTACGGTGCCTCTGAATGGACAAACAACTCTGTATGTGAAGCGAGAACCCTCTGAGCTTTAAAACTACAGTACTGGCTTTGTTTGATAGGAGCTAGAGCACCGATCGGGATAAGTAACGCCTTGAAAAGCTCCAAAAATAGTCGTTTGTGTTACAGTCATGGCTACACCTGGAGCCACTGGATCCACTCGCAGATGGAAACATGTTTACATCTGGAAGGATTTTTGACCACTGATGGCCACCGTCCATTCACAACAGTGCTCAGCATATGAAGTCATTTCCATGCCCATTTTTAACACTAGGTGTCAGTAACTCTCACACAGCGTAGCTTTAAAGAATAACAGGAGAAAATGGGACAACTACATATAAACATTAGCTTCATCAAAATTGCGGAAAACAACTTTCACTCATTAGCTTCTAGAATGAAGAAATGATGGCGATCATCTCTAATCATCATGTTGTCATGGTGATGGAATGTCTCCTCAAATCCTTTGTTTACTGTTGCTAAATTCAGTTTTGTTTCATTAAACTATTCACTTCAGGTCACATGTGATGAGTGATGATGCTGATCCCACCTTACAGGTTAGAGTCACAGCCGTCTAAGAGTAATATATCATATAGAATCTTTTCTCATCATTTTACAACTTCGATATCAGAGAATTATCAAGTTTTGAGTTTTCACATCCTGTTTAAAATCTTAAATGTTACTGCAATATAGAAAAGAAGAAAAAAGATTAAACATCCTTCCAGTTGTTTTGAGTTTTCTGGTCCAGGCTTCAGCCTCTCTGTGGGTCTTTGCAGGGCAGCATGGTGGAGATCTCTAAACACCACCTGACATTTGTTTGTGTGTGTGTGTGTGTGTCCCTGTGTGTGTGCTGCAGTGTTTACGAGGAGGGGCGGGTTATCAGCGGTTAGTCTCGGGGTGTGAGTGCAGGCAAGGGGCAGTTAGTGTTAGCTAGACTCTGGTTAGTGTTTGGTGGGATGCTGTCCGGCTGTTTACACTCACCGCTTTGAAGGGTTTGTCGACCTCCGGATAAAACCCCCATAGGCAGCGTCCCTGTTGGGGTCAGCCCCTTCAGCTGCAGCACACTCTCGTTCTCCTCTCTGAAAACACAAAAAACCACAAACTTAAGCTGGAGGTTTAGTTGATGATCCGTCAGCATCCTGATTGAAATTAAAACCAAGCTTTCCAAAAAGGGAGGACATTTAGAAGAATTATATTTGAATTGATCATGTTATGATGATTCCTACATATCTGTAGTAGGTCATCAAATACACTTAATGTTAAAAAATGTATGGTGTTTCACAGAAATTAGTCCCCCCCCCCCATCAAGCATTCCTGATAAAATATATTAAAATGTGCATTAAAAGCTACATTTAACCCCTTCATCACAAAAGCCACCTGTAGAGGGTGCAGCTTGAGGTCCGTGCAGAACGGAAGAGCTTTGCGCACCCTAGTGTGCAACAGTCCTAACATGTATCATACTAAAATCATTGGGGGGGGGGACTCAGCATCCAAACCCAAAGTAGTTCTATGGAAATGTAACAACACATGAGAACAGCACTGTCCACTTTACAGCTTCTGCTTATTTCTCCACTTCAAGCTAACCCCACCAACAAGGTGTCGTATGAAAGCAGAGACTCTGCTGATTGCAAACATGTCCGTCTCATCACTGTGGAACAGAAACTCTGGGGGCTAGCAGCCTCAATTAGAAATCAGGTCTTACTTTTATTGGTTTTATTCCATCTCGACTAATGTGCTTGAAATGAATCATGAAGGTCCTGCTAGTCTCGTAGGAGATGAAGGAGGTTTTATAGTGAAGCATTCGCTCTTCCTATAATATATTGAGGTTCACTTCTTTTTGGATCCTCATGGTGTTTCTAATATGAATTTGGGGGCTATCCCTCAACATCTGTTGATGGTTTCCTGAGATATTTACCTGCGTAACGCCTCTATTAAAAACATCTGGAAAACTACTCGGGTTCAGTTCTTTAGTTTCAACTTTTGCACAGTTCCTCATCAGACATTACTTTACTCATTCCTAGATGAACTGAGCTGCTAGTAATATGGTACATTACATTTTCTTATGTGTTCCAGGTTAATTTACTCTGACACAGTAACACACATCCTGATTGTGACACTTCTGTAGTAATCTCACATATCTCAACTTTCTTTTGCCCCCAGGATTATGCATACAGCCCTTGTAGTTGTGGAGATGTACTTAATTTATTTTGGGTATATCGTTTCAGACAAGAGTCTGAAAAAATAAGCTTTGTGATGAAGAGGGTAAATGATCCAAAACCATTGCAGCGGATATAGTTATAGTTTACAACTTCCTTTCTGTGCCGTTTCCTGCAGTCAGTTATGTGTTTACATGTTGACCCAGTCATCTGCACACCAGTATTACCCAATTTCTAAACTAAAAATCTGTCTGAGATTCCACAAGGCTCCATATTTGGACCACGACTTTTCATTAACTAACCATAAAGAAGCTAGGACTCTATGCAGATGACACAAAACATTACGTTTCTAATCTAATTAAGTTAAAGTGAAGACATAATGCTGCTTCTGCGGGAGACTTCCCTCTGACGGTTGCGACCGTTTATCACATAAAGCATCAATAGCTTGAAGCTGCTTCAGAGGAACTGAAAATGTGTTTTCTCAGGTTTATGATTAGATACTTTGCCCATGTTTGTGTCTGCGGTTTTTATCTGTGATCATGGATGTAGGTTTGTCACTGCTGTCACTGCGTGGGTGGTGTGTGTGTGTGTTTTTTTATCCTAGGTTTCACACGACTGTTTGCAGTGATGTTTAACAACTGTAAAACATATAATTAGAAACACTAACAAACTACTGTCAGCAGAATTATTGTCACACTGTGATGCTGATCAATTCAACAGCAATGTGTCTGTAATGCTTTTCTGGTCCCTGAACTAACCAGAACAGGAACAGTCACAATTTAAGGACAAATCATTCTGACACACTTCTGCAGGACTAAAGGAGGACACGTGTAAATAGAGAAAAAAGAAAGTCATTAGCCTTATACTAAAGTGGAGCAGAAGCTGGAAAAAGGAAAGCACTCTGTACAGGCTGAGACTGTATTTTCTGCCCAATAACCTCTTTTTTTCTTTACTTTTACTTTTTGAAACGAGTCTATCTTTCATACTCATTCATTCAACAGACCAGCACGATATAAAGCAGCAAATCATCCTCAACAGCAGCCAGACAGCGAACACACAACTAACCAGTGACGACGTTTTCTGCCTTAAAAATACATTTTCCCGCTGACAATCGGAGCCACGAAACACACCTGAGCACAGAGAAGACGCGAGCCATCTTTCCAATTGCCCGGATCTTATTTCGGATCACCTCCTTCCTGACAGCAGGAGCTCCACCTGAAGAGCAAAATGAGAAGAAATAAATGAAGCTGAAGAAAGGAAGATGACAATCAGTAGTTTTATTTTACAGCATCATCCGAGTAATAACACAATAACACAAACACACACAAAAAAGAAGCCGCGAACCCTTCACACATGAATCAATAAATGCAAATCAATAATATATATATATATATATATATATATATATATATATATATATATATATATATATATATATATTATATATATATGTATTTGATTTTGTTTGAGGAACAATAATTCTGCATATTATAATTTTTTTTTTAACCTGCAGCGTTTGATTTAACATTACACAGGTACCGTTCATGTGTGCTCATGATTTTGACGAGGAGATGCAGTGTGTTAAAGTCATTCCTCTGAGAGCTCTTTTCTTTTCTTTTTATCTTTTATCTGCTGTTTATTTCCAACACACTCATATCTGTTTCAGCCTTCTCAGTCGTCTGTTGCAGCGGATGCTCGACTCTTCAAATTTGATGAAAGTAAAACGCACAGCTACCAAGGCACCAGAACATTAGATCGTTAGAAGTGATTTCAGGATTATGCAAACGTGTGTCACGTGATGTCACTAAGGCCCCTTTCAGACTCGCTCTGGAAAGCGGTAATAGTGCGGACTTAGTCTTTTATAGCGTTTGCATTCAGACAAATGTTCCGCTCTTTTACCTCGGAGCAGTAGCGGACATGTACCGTCTCGCACCCGTGTCATAGGACTGGAAATGTTTCACAAGTAATGTTTTGGACAGGGTTGTGGGGAGGGCTGTCGCTGTGGGTGCGTTTTGCATGTGGTTTCTTCGTCAATGTCATTTAAGCGTTTCTTCAGTGCAGAATTGAAAATATCACCATTACAAGGACTCCGAGCACGCTCGCTGCTCTGTCGTCAGCCATCTTTGCAGGTCTGGTTTGTTGTTAGGGAAACGCCAAATATACATCGCACTACGATGACATCCTGTCCTTTTTCGATAATCAACCTATCCGGACTATTTCCCGATATCTGAACGTGGCCGGGAAGAAAGAAGTCGGCAAGGAAGCGATATGTTTGAAAAGACAATTCCGGTTAAAGAGCGGATGGACTTTACCGCAAATATTCTGCAACGCGAGTCTGAAAGCGGCTTAAGTAAAGGAAGAAAAGTCTGGACTACAATTGAAATGTGGGACAGAATAACTTTCCAAGATGCTAATTTCAATCTTTAAAACCCTAAGGGAAATAGAGAAACCCAAACTAGAGAATGACCCATTCAATACTGTTGGCTTGTCTCATATTTATGCTGGACGTTGGTTCACAAACTGTAAAGCTGTCTGGTCAATTGCAGAGCAAAATAAACAGCCAGGAAGGTTTGGAAAGTCTAAACCCAATCAGCAAGCACATAACACAATTTCCTTCATGGAGATGCAAGCTAAAACTTATCCCGGATGTTTCTGGTCAGAATCTTCTACAGCCTGCATGAAGTCATCAAGAACAAGGGGGGCAGAGTGTAATCAGATGATGCTGTCTAATGCTGGTGTGTCTGATACTGACCGTCTGAAAACAAAGGGGCAGTAACTCGCCTGTTGGTTGCATCAAGTCTATGCTTCTCTGTGTTACTACTGTTCACACCTCGTACAGCTACTACACACTACCTTTGAGAGACCTGCAGACTCAGAACTTGGCATCGAAGCAACTATGTTGTCACAGCAATCCAAAGGATTGTACCGTCAATCCATAATTGTGGAGCCGTTACAAACACAGAGGAGGGAGCGCTGATGGTACCATGAGGTAGAAACTACACAAACGAGCTGCAGAGCTCTGACACCGAGCTTCTGTACGACTTCAAGTTTTAGCAGCTTGCATCACACTTTGACTTTCTTCAGGGTTTCACTTCCTCCTCAGGCTCTACTGTGTTTGATTAATCACATTCAGTGTTAAACACCCACTGAGGGTCACCATGGCAACATGACAGTCTTAACACTGGGGCTTTCTCTGACTGCTCACTAGAGGTATTTAGAGACAACCACAGTACTATGCTGCAGCATGTCCACAATCTTTTAAAGACATCAATGAGATAAACCCTGTGACATGTCTCTTCACGTCCATGAAACACGCCGTGGTTTCATCACTCTGTCACAAATGTACCACCCTGCTCTCTGTAGAGATGTGGATTAAACTAATGCTGGACACACATTTGATAACAAGTACAGAGTTCATATGTATCAGTTCTGTACTTCGGGAATCGGGT
>JAOXYM010000020.1:2771436-2786961 GCA_028567055.1 Leptatherina wallacei
TTTGTTTGTGTGGGTGGGGTAAAGAGTGTGGCAGTCAGAAGGGCGAGGAGTCCAACAGTGTGTCTTTTATTTTCTCTTCGAAAAAGCTCTACAGTGCTGTGTAGACCAAACATCACATCAGGGTTTCTGGAGCTTTCCAAAACTAAAAATCAATATTTTTTAAATCCTCTAACTTAAAAAACTAGTCAATACAAACCATGTGTCATATTTTCAATGATGAAAACCCATGAATAATGGATTAATAGGACCTGGGGTTATATGCAAGCTTCCATACCCAGATACTCTGCATGAAGAGACTGCTGATATCTTTAAAAAAAAAAAAAAAAAAAAAAAATACAACCCCAAGAGACAAAAAAGAAAAAAAAAAGAAAAGCTCACTCCTTCCTGTTGAGACAGAGAGCTTAATGCAAATTATCTTCTTTTTCCTGACAAACACCTGCACCTTAAACACTACAAACAAGCGAAGGCACAACCTACCTCGATGCTGAAGTACCCTCGGTCCACGTAGTCTCCAAGGAACAGGTAACGGGTGTTACTGGGGGACCCGCCCACCTCAAAAAGCTTCATCAGATCAAAGAACTGGCCATGGACGTCTCCACACACTGGACACACAAACAAGCTAGTTCAGAACCTTCAGCCAATCGATAAGAAACAGAAAAATAGTCAATTCTTAGTGTGAGGAAGTAAATCAGAGATTAAGAGAGGTTGAGTGAGAATCTAACCAATATACTATGATGAATCATTGTTAAATATGGCTGTTAGAAAAGTTAAAATAACTCAGCCTTTTGGTAAAAGTGAATGGTGTTCCACAGGGTTCCATTTAGGGACTCATTGCATTTCCTATGTAAAGTTTTCATAAAGAAAACACATGAAGCACACCTGTATGCTGATGACACCCTTACTTAATCTATAACGTGGGTGTCAAATGTATGGCTGGGGGACCAAAACTGGCCGCCAGAGTGTCCAATATGAACCCTCAGGAGGATGAAATGGGTAAATGTGAAAACGACATGGAAGACATTAACTGCAATATTTAATTCTTTTTTTTTTTTTATACAAAACATTAGCAAGGCAGGGGGATAACGTGTTAAATCTTTCATATTGTTCTTGATAGATCTGACTTCAGTTTGTATTTTGGGGTGAGTCAGTTCAGGTTGCCAGGATTACTACACAGGTGTGTAAATGTACACGTATATCCATTTGAAATAACCTATAGCTCTTAAGTTTCTGTAATGTGAAATACTGATTTTTTTTGGTTCTGATACTTGCAATTAAATTTTTTTGTGTTTGTGTAAATCTGTTGTGATCTTTAAGTTGTAATGCACGGGTAAATGTGTAGATATTCAGTATGTAAATCAACGTGTGTAAATAAATATAATGAAGTAAAATAAAATACATTTATAAAGTAAAAATTTTCTAAAAAGGATACATTAAGTTAATAAAATGTACGATAAATTTATAAAACTGATCAATTTTATGCATAAGAATTGTTTTATTAATAAAATTTTACAAATAAGGAATAAAATCTAAAAAAAAAGTAAAATATCTGCATTTATTTTTCTAAAGAAACAGAAGGTTGTTCATGTTTTCTAAAAGAATAATTACATGCAAATATCTTGATGTTTGTAGCTCTCTGCACTAAAAGGGGAATTTGTAGTTTCCATCATTTACAGGCTAATATGCAACGTAGTAACTTCAACCTACATTTAACCCAACATGCTGCTCTACAGAGCTTAAAATTTGTGTTTATTGCTCAGAAACAAAGTTTATGATTCATGGTTATATGATGATTAGCAGTTTGATAAATCCACTGAAAGGTTTCCCTTATAAAGTATTTGGATGAATGGATAGACAAGGAGCTTTTATTTAATATTCATATTTCTAATCCAGGAAACCCTTCCCACTGAATCTTCCTCAAACACCTGTCCACGACATATCCACATGAACAGAGCTGCTCTAAAAGCATATGAAGTAAATTCACACACTAAACTTTAATTTCCCCTTGGAGTTATTGGGACCAAATTAGAGATGTCTGAAGACACACAAAAAAACAATAAATAAATAGAACATTTAAGTCTTTTTTTTCCTTTTTTGAGGATAATAACAAAGTTAATAATGCTTTCCTTTTCATAAATCTATGAATCTTTGAATAATGAAACATAAAATAAATCAAATCCAAGCCCCCTGAAATAAATAAAATCAGCCTGTTCAAAATTGTATTTTTCTAAATAAAATTTTATTAGATCAATTCCACTTGAGTAAAAGTGATTTATCGATTTTAGGGACATATTTAAAAAAAATATTTTTATTTTTCTCATATCTTATTGTTTTTAGCATTGTTTATCAATTTAAGATTTATTAAAGCTACATTCCACAGCTGCCACGACATCTGTCTTTAAACTTATTTCCTTGG
The DNA here is from genome assembly GCA_028567055.1 of Leptatherina wallacei. NCBI lineage: Eukaryota > Metazoa > Chordata > Actinopteri > Atheriniformes > Atherinidae > Leptatherina > Leptatherina wallacei. The sequence goes on from JAOXYM010000020.1 coordinate 2,773,850, forward strand.
TTTTATTTTAGAAAAGAACCGTGTCTAACTTTTGTGCTATTAAAAGGACGTAGGGAAGCTTCTGCTTTTGACTGATAGCACAAATACTTTGCATACGCATTCAGCCGCCTCCATTTTCAATGTCCCAAGCATCCCCACAGCATGTTCCATTACAAATGCAAAGCATGTTATTCATGACTGCATCCTTTATGACTCGGTGGACAGGAGGGGAAAAAAATAAACCATGATGCAGTTTATTGCAAATACATTTTTAAATATTCACAATGATGACAAGATCTTCAAAACGTCATCAGTTTCCACTCAAGTTTTTTCACATCTTTATCCCGTCTTATGAAGTGAACTGAAGGTAACTTGTTGAAACAGCTTTTGGAGGTTAAATGTTTGCTGTATGCAGCTGTGTGTCTGCACCTCCCTGCTGTCTAAGGCCCATTTATGCTCCCTTTATGTACATTAATAGGCATGTTAGTTTCAAACGTCACTGCCCTTATAATTCCATGCACCCTTTACATTAGTGTGTTTGTTAGACGATACATCCACCAGGGGGCAGGGTAGAGTTCAGAGTTCAGTTTTAGTCAATAGTAAACATGGCGACAGAGATGGAAGACTGTGCAGCCACTAAATCGCTACTTTTTCATTCTTTCATTCTTCTTCTTTGTTCCTTCAGCTAAACTACTCAACACTGCCCCCATGGTTTTCGGTGGTACGACTCCATTTGCTACGTCAGGATACGCATCATAGATTCATATAATGAAGGCTAGATGACTCACCCGCACTGCTGGCCAATGGAGTCGAACGTCCGCACTGGGCGGCCATCTTACCACAGTCAGCTCGCTCACTCATAACATCGTTTTAATGACACATGTACTTTCTAAATAACCACAACTTGCTCAATTTTCTACCGATTTTCAACCCGTTTGGTTTTTTATAAATGTCAGAGATGTGGTAATGACACTGCATACTTATGGATAATTATAACAATGGACTTTTGTATGAAAATAAACAAAGGTGCAATTAATATGCACAGGGACAAGACATTTATGTTAAATAAATATTTTTAATATGTACTAAATTTGGTTAATTATAAAACCAAATCCTAATTCCTCATCCAAATATAATAAGAATACCTCCAAAAGTTAATATTTCATAGGATTTTTGAGGGGGAATATAAGAGGGGTGATGGCAAAGGAAAAGACACACAGGACTCAAACCCAGCTCGGCTGTGTTGAGGAGTTTCAGTCTCTGTACTTGAGGCACATGTTGAACCAGTTGAGCTACCCAGCACCTCAAAACATGAAAGCTTTTATTCTTAATTTAGGGGCTTTAAGAGCTTAATGGAAACCTAGTCAGGGAAAATGTTCCTCACCTTTAGTCTCCAGGTATGCATAAGTTCTTCCAGTTAAATATTGACTGTTGACGCCTTTAAATGTCATTTGTTAAATTATTCCAAAGCGGTTCAGTTTACTGCGATGGTAACTAAGAGGAGCATGAAATCCTCCGCTCACGCTGCAGCTGTGGATTTAACTGTGCGGTTCACTTGTTCACAAAAAGAAGAAAAAAATCTCAACAAGCCTGTTTTCAACAGTAAACAAGGCTGAAAACAAACCGGATGAAAATAATGAAACAATACGTGACAATGAATGAGTGGAGGAGGTAAAAATAGTGGGAGGACATGAGTGTGGGGGGATACATATCAAAGCTAAGCCACATGTAAGGAAGGTCAGCAGTAGAAATAGACTGTTGGATCTGCTTCCAGAAAGCCAAGCCACATACACAAACAGCCTCTGAATGATCTCAGCTGGGGGGAAATCCATTCCCGACATGGGTGTCAAAAGTCGGGGTGGGGGGGTTTACCTGTGATGGGAGCTTCCACTTCCAGCATGCACTTCTCCTGGCGCAGGATGCTGGCTCCCTCGTTGATGATCCGCAGCGCCGTCTCCTCTTCCAGCCGGCCCTCCTTCACCAGATGGGCCTTCAGCACCTCCAGGCTGGGCCTCCCGTCCACGTACAGGTCTTTGACCGACAGGCGTGTACCAGGAGGATATGGCACGGCTGCAAACATAGAGACGGGCGGGTCAGGCATGACGTGAGCAGCATAAACACACCGATAAACTCAAGGTTCACTGTGAGGACAGAAGGAACGGAGCGGTTCCTGCTCAGATGTTTGGCCTATCGCAACCAGGAACAGCGCTGGTCTGCAGCCTTTAACAAAAGTGTGACCCTGGGGTGCTTTCATTTCTGCTATTTAGTTATCTGCATAATAAACTCCATTAAATAACTCATTTGGTTCCTCTTTAATAACTGGAGGTCTTCTGGTTGAAAGTTTTTTTATTTTCAAAGCAACATACTTCAAACAGACTCGTCTTAGAGATAAAGAAACTCCATATGAAGTCAGGTCTTCTTTGACATTAAACTTCCTGATAATATCACTGGTTGACTTTTAACATTTTAACACCAGCTTTCTCTACTGAACAGAAAACGGTAGGCCCTAATCTGTCAGGGAGGGGCAGCTAATTCACACTGTGGTACAAACACACAAGAATTTAAATGCATATCTGGTAGCGGTCCATAAACTTACTTTAAGTGATTCATTTCCAAGATGGAAGTCATATCCCAAAAGGTAAGACCATTTCCTCAGTATTTTCCAAAACTCTGTAACCAGACAAACATGATACGAGGGCGTGTCGAGACTTGACCAGACACTTCAGCAGCACAGCCCTTTCCCTGGAGGAAATACCAGGCAGCCTTATTCCAGGAAAATACCACAGTTTTACTGAAAAATCTGGCAGAGCAGAAAAAGGAGGTTGTTGTGCCATCGCTACAAGTTTCTTTTTTAGTCATACTGAAAGAAGAGGGGGGGGGGGAGAGCTGTGCACAAATGTGCTAGCAGATTGAGGTGGTTATTAGGCTGCACATACCAAACCCGAGGGCAGGAAAATGCGAAATATATCCAACACACCTTATTTTCATGAGCAGCTGACTTCAAAAATACATGAGTGAAGACAAATTGCTTTGTTGTCCTGATGTTTCCTTCATGCAGCTTTGACAAAGATCTGAACCCTAACCGTTTAATCAAGGGGATTTTCAATGAAACCTCTGTCTTCAGCTCTTTCTTGATCCAGTTCTGATTTATCAGCTTGTGATCCATCTTCGGTCCTTGTTTAAGACTTTATCATTCATCAAATGTCTCTGAGCCCTGACATCTCTGGTAGTGTTAACCAGTGTGTGGCTTGTGGACCTCATATGGCTCATCAAGTCTTAAGAAGGTTTGCGTGGCAGCTAATGATTGTAGGAAAATATAGCCGACACATTTAAGTGACAAAATTACCCCCAACAGTCACTATCTGTAGATAAGATGGCAGTAAAGGTTACAAACATGAAACACAACCTGTCCAGGCCTACTGAAACTTCAGAGTTGCCCTTTTTAGGGACTTTTATTGAGCAGAACAATGAGTGAAAATTTTAGATAGATGGATAACAGAGGGCTCCGGTGAGATCATTTATGGTGACTATTGCTAGCTAGGTTATCCAGATTTGCACATTCAAATAATGTAAAAAAGAAAAAAAAAGGAAAAAATTATTTAAAAAAAAAAAGGAGAGGACAAATTTGGAAAACAAAGATTCGACAGAGGGATCGAAACAGGCAGACAGCAGGTGTCCCTTCAGACGGATACCTAAATGTTCTGAAATTTGCAGCTTCAAGGGAGAGAAAAGCTTGCAGGCAACACGCTGAAAGCAGCCAGATCATTCCAACAGATACCTGACAGACAACTCATTCATACCTCAAAACTCAGAACCGTCATCACAAATGATCCAGCTCTGCAGAAATACTTCACTCACAGAGGATCTGAGGAGCTATTCAGTGAGATGAAGCGAGAGTCTGAATCAAGTTTCACAGATGTGAGGAAGCACTGAAAGCTGAGCGAGGGACAGATGTTGGCCACATCTGGGGAAACCTGCTTGAGATCCGATTTTGAACATTTGGTCAAATAAGGCTACATCCACATGAATATAAAACCGGTTTTGTTTTCAAAACTTTTCCGTAAAGAGTAGGGATTGACCGATATGGATTTTTTTGGGGCCGATACCGATATCAATTTTTTTGATATGAGATGCAGATTTTCTTTCCCTTAATTTACATAATAAAAATGACACAATGATAACAAATGTTATGAGTCCCATTTTTAATACATATATATACTGTATATATATATATTTATAGGATGACCTATAGTTGATGGCACAACAATTGACAAGACCTTTGTACCATTGGATGTGAATTTATTTTTATATGTATTATTCAACAAATATTAAAAACAATGGAATCTTTTTTTTTTTATTTAAAAAAAATTTAAATAAAGCCGATACCATGGCTTTGATAATGCAGATATCGGCAGTATCAGTGATATCGCAGAAAACGCAAATATCGGCCCGATATATCGGCCAGCCAATGTATCGGTCGATCCTTAGTGAAGATGGAATAATTCTAAAAGTGTGTATGCGCCCACATAAAACCCACTGAAAATGCTGTAGTACGTACGCCAGGCCTGTAAGTTGCGCTGTAACGCTGCAACATAGATACACCTAAAACATGCGGATGTGCATGCGGGTTAAGGGAAAGCAGCACTTGGAAAGTAAACACGGAAACAAAACGGCTGCCTTTTAAGATTTATTCCCTTTGGGACCTGGCTTTAAGAACGAGTGTTTTTGGGCTCCCAAAATGCCATTTCAATGTAGCAGAAACATCCGAACAAAAAAAAAACAAAAAAAAAAAACTTTAGCACATACAACTCAACTTGTCTCCGTGTGGACATGGTTTAAATGGCACCTGAACACACCACAAAAACCCCATCCATCTGGCAGCTAAGACATACGATCTATGATTTAACGATTTAACTCTCCAGTCCACAAGGGGGCAGTAATGTATTTACACTACCCAACATGACAAACCGGAAGACCGTTGAAAAATGGAAACAAAACAGCGTTAGCTTATTGCCACACCATTGTTATGCTCTTAAAAAAAGAAGTTTGTAGATCAAGGATATAATTAGTCAAAACTTTGTTGCGCAAGTGGCATCTGCATTACTTCACCTGTTAGTTGTGGAGGACGATAAGAAAACTGGAGGAGAAACAAAACAATGTGTACACTCTGAATAGACAAGAGTGTTCCCTGATATTCCACACATGCTACAGCGGATTGTCAGCTTGAAATATGAGAGCTTTTAGCCAGCAGAGTTAACAGCAGGTTTATAGTGCATTTCATTCCATCCCTAGCTTTAACATGTTTTAAAATAACCATATCTTATGTTTCACTTGACCTAAAGGCTTCAGTAATGAGGGCTGTGATTATTTTGGTGTAACAAGAACTTGGACGTGTGTCAAAGTGTTTCCCAATCTCAAAAATATCTAATTGTAAAGGAAGGTCTTAGAATCAGGATAATCCTATTTCAGATAATACAGTTGGGCCACACTAAGCCCCTTTAACAGCTTAAAATTTCATAAAACCTTCATATTTTAGCGAGAGTACTTGCAGTTTAGTAATAAATCCAACTAACAGTAGCCACAATCCCAACTGGACGGTAGAAAAGGAAATGGTGCCAGAAAGTCTCCCACCAGGACCAGTGTGACTGTGTTTCCCATCCTCAAAAACAGATGTGAGGGGGGGGGCTTCAACTGGTGAGAAATTGTTCTGCAGAGCTCTGTGGTGATATTGTCGTCCTCCTTTCAGACAATATGTAGATGCAGAAATGATAAAAGCTGATGAATGTGTAGCAGAAGAAGTAAATGATTGGTTTTTTACTTCTATAAAAACACAAGAAGGGTCCATTTGATGTCTGTTCTCCATCTTCACACTCGTGTACAGTGTATTTCTGTCTGACAAACACACGCACACTGACACACACCCGCTCTTGGCCCAGTGGTCTAGTTTAGCATGCCTCTCTAAAACCAAACCAGGTCGCACGCATTCAGCCAATCACGCCAGCTCTTCTGAATAAACTGGTTCATCAAAAGCAGGGTGGCAACCAGCGGTGCTGGAGACAGATGTGGGCCTGAACATGATCGATTTCCAGCTCTGAAGCCGGCCTTAAGTTTCTAAAGAGGAAAACAAAACCACAGCTGTGAGGAAAAGGCTTCACCGACCACAATAGGAAGTGGTAGTCAAATAATAAACGGCAGGAGGGACAGAGGAAGACTGACGACACTCGCTGCAACGGCTTCAGTTAACATCCACCTGCCAAGTAAAAGTCTGAAAGATGACATTTAATCCTGCTGTTTAACCCAGATTTCTGGCCTTTATCTTTTTGTTGAACTTTGTCCCTGTTGGCCACCGTACACAGCGTGGCTGCATTCCAGTCTGCGACAAGAGAAACAATGTGGAATCCAACAGAAGCCTGATTCAATTCTTTTCCTGCCAATGTCTGCAGAGTTGATAAGCAAACACCACCAGAAGCTTCTTACAGTTCCAGTCCAACTCATCCAAATCTGCACATCGCATTTTATCTGCCATGATGGAGGGTGCTGGCTTGTGGTTGACTCTCAATCCAGGAAGTAAGCTTTGGTTATAGCTGCCTTCACTACAGGGCAACAGAGGCGTTTTTAAATGTCTGATTGTGCTCAGGAAGCTCACTTTGACCTTGAAGTTACTGATTTTTGTAGCATCTTTTTACAGTGATGCAGACTTTTTTAAGCTTTTCCCAACACAGTCTCATTTATCCACCAGAAAGGGAAGCTCATTTGGACTAAAAACCTACTATTAGTCTGCTTATTTACCTGCTGAATTCATCCAGGAAGCTCATGAGTCTTGTGTGTGATATATACCGCGGCTCCCTTTTTAACTGAAACCTCCATAAGATTAACGAACAGGAACACTTAGATTCTGGTGATTTGTCCATGACGGCTGTAACATAAAGCTTTACATTTGGTCACTGTGGTCAATCTAAGGCGATGCCACCACAGCTACAGGCCAGTGTCTCAGACACGTCTATGATCCATCACAGGGATGCTCAGACTTATGGGATAATGTTGTTGCAACAGTTTGAAATATGAGATTGTAGAAAACTTTCAATAAGCAGTTTCCTGTAGGGGATGTCTTTTACTACTATTCTACTGATTTAAGTGTGCATTTTCCTCATAGTCAACTCCTTTTCTTACAGGAAGAACGTCAGTTTATGACAGATGGCTGCCTGGCATCATTGGCGACCATCACTCCAGTCATCCTCTCATGGTGCAGGATAATAAATTATGCGCTGTGTGCGTGGTTGGTGCTCAGTGTATGCATTGCAAGTGCAGAATATTGTAGCTTTCATTTCAGCTCTCAAGTCATCGGGAAAATGACTCGAAAAGCTACCGTTTTGGCTGGTCATCCAGTTGGTCACGTATCGGCGGCAACACACCTGCTATCTGTAGTTTCTGATGTAATTGGCCTGTTATAAGGATTTTATTGTAAGCAACTGGTTTTAGGTTACAACTGAAACTAGACATGGATTGCGCAACTTTATGCTCGTGGCATCACCATGTAGAGAATTTGCGTAGCTGCACAGGAGACGAAACTAACTTGGCAGCGTGAATAAACACAAGCAGCCACGATGTAATGCAACTGCTGGAAAGCTGGCAGAAATGTAAAATAACTAAGTTTTAATGGGTAAAAGCACACGGTTGTTAATCCAACAGTAGTTGTGTGGGACTGGCTGTTGAGCATAGTGACTGAAACATAGCTTCAGCAGTGACATACTAATGATGCCCAGTCCTGTTTTAAAAGCGATGGCATGACATTAAGTCCTGTAGGGGCATGTTGGACCGCAGTTTCTAATAATCATGATTTTCAGAGATAATTGGGACTACTTTATTATAGTTGACTGGACCGTCTGCCTGCACAGCAGGACTTGCAGTGAGCTGCCATCTGTCATGCAGAAAAACCCATCAGACTCTTTCCTTTTTCTCCAACTGAGACTTTGTTGGTGAACAGTAGTTGTGCCCACTCTTGTAGCCCTGAGTGCAGCCCCCTCACGTTGTGTTTCCAATACTGATCCCATTTACATGACCATCACAATCTGATAACTGGGAGTATTCAGATAATTGCATCGATATGCACTTTTCAAATGTGATATTTGGAAAACAATCGTCTACATTTTCCAGTCCATTGTTGGATTTATTTTAGAGTTTGTTTGTATGTAGTGGCGTAATACTTAAACTTCCTTTTATTTTCAAAACATCTGCTCCTTGTTGACCATGGCAGGACCCACAGTCTTAGCTTTAGCTGTGCTAATGTAGGAGCTAATAAGCAGTAAAATAGACCACATGTGAATGTTTTAATTAGCTTATACTCAGACTTCCCGCTAAATAGTAACAGTTAAAAAGATTGGAGCGATGCAGGTTTTTGCACATGCATGCACTGATGTAAAAAAAGTTAAATAAATCAAATAAACATGCATAAAGACGTCAGAATATGTCAGTGTGTTAATCCTATTTCTCATAATCAGATAACTGCCATTGGGCCTGTTTACATGCGCACCGAAAATCTGATCTGGAGTTATTAGATAATTCAGCTGATCATGTAGACATCATAATCTGATACCCCTTAACAGGTAATGGCAGTCATCCAATCATGAGGAATCAGATTAGCATACCTAAACTTTTCCCCAATTCTCTTTTCTTTGCGCACGTAGACCGTATTCCTAATTCCTAAAAAACCTGTTGCTTTGGTCTTTTCAATGTCTCCCATTAAAAAACCTGAAGTGGCGCCATCGCAACTTGAGCGGAACACAATACAAAAACACAATGTAGTAGCGAGAAGTCAGGGTATAAACAATGTAAGGATTATTAGCTCCCATATTAGCACAGCTAAATGCTAAGATCGTGGGTCCTGCCATGTTCAATGAAGACTGGAAGGTGCATGACAATGCATGTATCTAATCTGAAAGGAATCCTATAATGGACTGGAAATTGTAGACGTCAGACCAGATGATTACTCCCACTTATCGGATCTTGATGGTCATGTAAACGAGCTCATTATCAGATAAAGTATATCAGATAATGCCGTCTACATGATCGCCTCTCCAGAAGTTAGATAATGATCAGACTTTTTGGTGTGCATGTAAATGGGCTCAGTGCTGATCCATCAGATCAGAGCTGATTGATAACCTAAACAGACTGTTGCTATGACAGCCAAATGACTTCATGACAATTCAACGTTTTCACTTTGCATTCAAAAGGTGTTGGCAGGTTGTTTTGACCATGGCAAAAAAGATTTTAGATATTTTCTTTTGCCGCTGCCCTTTAGGGCCATAAACTACACAACATTCTCAAATACTGCAAAGTTTTTAGCATCAACTGTTCATTCATATTCTTGAAAAAAAAAAATCTATATTTTGGCTTATTTTTAGTCAAAATGGTTGGTTGCATCTAGTTAAACAAGCAGGACGCCCAGAACAGAGTGTTAGTGGACAGGACCCAGGGGGCAGTGCTCCTTGCTGGGGGCTCAAAACATTACACTGAACCTGCTCATCCTCAGGTCCAGCTCCATCAATCATGAATGAAGACACAATCATTACGCGTGGCAGGCAACGCAAAGGGCCGGACTGATTTGATTACCATCTGTAACTAAGCCAAAAGACCAAAGCAGCCAGAGCAGATCTGTCGGTGTGTGCACACCAAACATACACAGTCTGCAACCAACATGCAAGAAAACGGAATATTTCGCAAAAGCAAGGAGAGGCCTTCGTATGTTTCTAAATGAGTAATTTCTTTAATACAAACAGAAAACAACGAGCAAAAGAAACACTCCAGAATAAAATTATGTAACTGGTTATAATAGACTAGTTTCCAGTTTTTTTCTGAACCAGAAGTGAAGCAAACTTAATAATTTTATTGATCAGACAGCTTCTGTGATAGGAAAAGGTAATGACAGCAATCAGTAGCTGATGAACAAAATTACACAGTGTCTCATTTTATATATATATATATATATATATATATATATATATATTAAATGTTCCACGATTTCCCTGATGTGGCAGTGAAGGTTTCTGTTGTTATAGAAACAGGCTGCAGCTAAATAGACTGAATGGCTGAAAAGGTAAAGCCAATCAGAGGCGGTCCACTCCAAGTGACAGCATGTCGACTTCCAGACTGAGCTGAAGCCTTAAGAAGGCAGCTTTAATGACAAGATGCTCTCTTGCAGCTTTACACTCCTAAGCTTTTCTAACCCACTGAGCCTTTCATACCTGACCACTGCTGACACAACCTGCAGCCCCCAGAGATGCTCAACCATCACACCTTCGCTAAGGTGGAACCATTTCACTTTCCATGTAGGAATCTCCACAGCTGAAGACTGACGTGAATGAATAAAGCAACTAAATATTTTTGTTATGTGTGAATAATTATTAATAAATAACCCATTATTTACTTATTTTTAGTACAATTCGAAGTGATATGAACCTGTGTCCACAATAAGATTTAAAGAAAGAAGAAGAAATTCCAATCTTTCCAAAAAAACTTTAGTGTTTTCTGAAAAAACTTAATTCAAGGATTTTCCAGATTTGTAAAACCAGGTTTCTGCAGTTTTTTTTTTTAAACAGCTGTTGGCAGATAGGGTATTTTAGATTAAGTCTAATTTACACACATCGCCTTCATTCAGCCTCCAACACTGCTGATTGCATTTACATCCATTAGTTGCTGTGATAGTTGGCATATGAAGCCACATTCCTTTAGTTTTCATCCAGAAACAAGAGCCGTGTGTTCGGGTGAACCTGCGCGGCGAGTGTGCTTTCACTGCAGGATGTCAAACATCTGGCACTCCGGACAGCTAAGCTAGAAAAAAAAAAAAAGCTAACTCATTAGCTGCGGCTGCATTGATTACCTGTCTGATTGATAAACCTGTCGGCCTCTTTCCGCTCTGAGCAGGCAGCGCCGATCCGCCCGGTTCAATATAAAACCCTGAGTATACGAGATGTTAACGGGGTGGACTGGTTTGACATCCAGCTGCTCTGCTCACACTTAGCTCTCCAGTTAGCCCTTCACCAGCTCCCGTTAACTTCCTGCACCAGGAGGGACGTTTACATAAATAAATGCCACGTACCTTTGATGGGTCGTTCAGTGGTGGAGAGTTTGTTTTGGTCTTTGGCCGACATCCTCCCTTTATGTGGGCTGAGAGCAGAGAAGAAGCTGAATTCCGAACCAAACTTGACAAATTCCTTACTAGCTAGCAGGCTAGCTGGGGTGAGCTAGCCGCGCTAGCTAGTGGTGTGGCTCGGAGCAGCAGACAGGGCAACCGGACTCGGCTTCCAGGCTGAGCTGGAGTGAACCCTGACGGGGGAAGGGAGCAGGGAGGGAGGAGGTGTCCTTATCCAGCAGATTCAAGCTTTTCGTCTGCGCTGTGCTCCGCGGTGCAGTGATGCCGAGCCGCTGTCACTGTGTGTCAGATGAATCGATGGTCCAGGAAGCGGCCCGGGCAGCGCCGATCACTGGCTCCAGCAGCACCGCGCGGAGCGTCAGATCATATCCCGACTTTATCCCTTTATTCTCGGACGAGGTGCATCTGTTACAGGCCGCTGCGCTTTGGTTTTTTTTTTGTCGTGATCCGATGTGTCGTTCAGACCCTCTGTCGGATTACAATAATCCGCCGCAAGCGGATTTCCTACAACATGGCTCAACGCGGAGATTTATGGGTAGTGTAGTTTAAATGAGATTTTAACGCACCTCCTTCACAGCCACTAAGCCGCGAACATCCAGTTTAAGAGCATTTACTCAACCACACGATTGAGTTGCCTCTACTTTACTTATCTCTGTGGAATGTCATTTAATTCAATATGAAGTAAATACCAATATAAAAAAAACATCACCCGAAATAAATAGGCTACATTTGGCGTAAGCCCTTTTTCTGCCATTTTTAAATATTTTCGCAACTTTTTATTATTATTTGTTGATCATTTTGACTCTGTTATAGCATGTGGTATCAATTTTTGCAAAAAAACCAAACTTTTCTTTTTAGTATTTCTTTTTTATACCATCCTTTTCTCTTTTATATACACCTTCAATAAAAAACACACAAAAAATGCTATTATTAATTCATTATAAATCAATAATTTTTTTGTTTTTTTCCTCATTAATCACTTAAACAACTTTAGATTTCTTAAAAACTAATCATGTTCTGGATTTCAATCATTTCGGTACCAGCTTAATTGGGCAACTTGAACTATTTATTACAAAAACTGGGATGCATATTGGAGGTGATTAGAGTCATACAATGTCAAAGATTAGCAGCAAAATCGATTTGATTGCATTAGTGCTTTTTATGTAGGTTCAGAAACTCCTTCTGGACACCAGTTGTGGCCAGAATGCTTCATTGACTAACAGTAAAACCCCATTTTTTATGTAATTAGAGTTTATCTTACAGTTTGAAATGATTCATTCTGTGATGTCAGCATATCATTCGGAAGTAAAATTAGATTTGACTTTTTTTTTTACTGCATTCCACCAAATTCAACAGTTTTTCCAATGTGTACGCTATAAAAGACAAAAACTGGGTTATTTCACTAACCCGAATGCTGGGTTTTGGATCCCATAGGTTGGGTATCTGTGACCACAACATGGATCACACGTTATGAGCCAGTGCATTGAGTTGGAGGTGACCCTGAAAAAGAGCCTAATCATTCTTCTTTTCAGTCCACCATCTTTAACAAGACAACAACCTGATCAGGCTGGACTTGTTTGATATACAAATTTCTTCATGCAGATCTGAATTAAACGTCAATTCAAACCCAAGTGTCTGTTGTTTAATAACCTAGATTTGTGATTTTTCTTTCTAGTCCACTTTTGGGTAGCTGTAACTCCACAACTTGGTCATTCTAACCTATTTAAAAAAAAAAAAAAAAAAAAACTAACCCAAAATGCAGGGTCAAACCCACAGTGTCAGAATAACCCATGGCTGGTTTGGTCCATATTTCACCCAGTACTTGGATAGCATGACAACCCAAACTGGGTTATTTATTACCCAGGAGATTGTAGCGTGTCAGCAGAGGCATGAAGTTCTTGTATTTTTTCCAGTTACATTATGGCTCTGTGTGACTACCAGGGGGCCCAAAATTATGTGTGTGTGTGTGTGTGAGAGAGAGAGA
>JAOXYM010000020.1:2794804-2823125 GCA_028567055.1 Leptatherina wallacei
TGCTGCAGCCAGGGTTCTGATGAGAACCAGCAGGAGAGATCATATTTCTCCAGTTTTAGCTTCTCTTCATCGGCTTCCTGTTAAATCCAGGATAGTTTAAAATCCTTCTCCTCACATATGCAATCCGTTGGTTTTCTTAGCGAGGCCATCTTTTTTTATTTTATTTTATAGGCTTATAAGAATACCGACTGGATCTCAGTGAATTGGCTTGAATTGATTTTGTCTGGGATGACTTTGTTGTGAATTGGCGCTATACAAACAAAGCTAAAATAGTTCCTCATGAACTGGCTGACAGGGGCTGCAACATTAAATGAAATGGCAGATTATATTTTCTTTTTTTTGTCCAGTGTTTTAACATTGAGTTACTACATCTGGTGTTAGTTTTTTTATACTATCAAACGCACAGATGAGCCTTGTTGTAAGCAAGCAGCTGAATTATTTTAAGATTCATCATGAGACCGGGGCTGCTGGGTAATAACCAGTAAACTCAATTAGCCCCAGCTGAATAACTCAGAGACCTAACCGAATCATGGCCTTGTGCTCATGTCCTGCTGTCCATCCGTTCTCCACATACCTGTTAAATTGATCTCTGCTGCTGTTCTCTTCAGCCTGAGCCGAGGACGCGTGTGTTCGTTTCTCTACATACTGAAGCAGCGAGCAGCGAAAACAATAAGTTAAACATTTGCTCTGTTCAAACATACCCTCCCTGTGTGCTTATCCAGCAAACTAACTCGTTTGGACTCATCTGGATCTCAAGTCACCTTTTCTTTTGACTCAGATGGATTTTGATGTTTTCTTTTATCTTTTAGCTTCGATTCCCTGCTGTTTTAAGACTTATTTCATTTAGATTCATGTTCTGTTGTGTATCAATAAGTAAACATGTACATCAAAATATAAATCCAGATCATTTCAGGCAGAAAAAAACAAAAAAACATACATCCCAGAAACATGTCAGACTTAACTATTGGGTTATAAATACTTTTTGTTTAACTTATAACTTAATCAATAACTCAACACACAGAGTGTATGGTTGTAACAAGCAGTTATTTCCACCATTATTATTCAATCTGACTTTGTTTTGATTTATTTTGGACTCACATGAATCCTGCGACGAACGTGTCCGACAGTCCCAGCGCTCCTCCTCCGTACGCCGAGCTCGTCTCTCCAAGCCACACCGACTTCCCAGGAGACACCTGCTTCACCGTCTGAACGAGAGGAGGAAATACCCACTGACTTCACGTTCAACATGCACCGAGGCTTTAAACTGTGTTCTCAGTGCCACCACCTCCAGAACTTCATTGGTCTTTAAGGCCAGAGTGTCCAGAACTTCCGGATCCAGAAAGTCCTCCAAAGACGTGTCTCTTCCATTCACATAATAACTACAGGACAAAGGACATGGGCTCGTTAAAACTAAAGGAACAGAGTGATGAAGCAATATGAAAACATGAAGACGGTTCCTGCTGTGAAAGTTTCAATAGTTAAGTTAATATGGGCAAAAGGGTTCGGACTAGATAAGTATTTGACTTCATCCTTCACCCCTTTCTAACTTTAAAAGTTTAGATTTTGTGTAAATGTCCACTTTTTTGTTTGAAATGAAGATATAAAAGAAAAAAGAAGAGATCCAGGTGTTCCACAGGGTCCTGTTTTAGGACCCCTGCTGTGAATTCATTTTGCTATACGACATGCTAGATTTGCACAAGATATTTCAGTGTTTTCAAGTTATGTAAATGTTTTATTAAATGAGTGACTAAATCAGAACACAACACACACACAGACACACAAAATAAACTTTTACCGGTGGGCTTTCTGGCCCAGTTTTGGATCTAGTACCAGTACATGACTATTTAGGTTTAGCTTCTATTAGCTGCAGGTTTAGCAGCTCAACTGAGACTTCAGAGTTTCTACCACACTGGTGGAAAATGTTTTCAGTTTTCTGTATTAAGGCTTTAACATCTAACTTGGACGATCTGTAAGTTTCCTTTTTAACCTTTCCATTATGTTTGTATCTGCTCTAAATCTTAGACACAGCTGATTGGGAACAAAGGACATTTATAATCCTTTCCATCATTTCCACTGACAGCTCTCTACTTTTAAGCACATCTATCCTCCTAATCAACCATAATAATCAAATTCCATCATTTTTTCTTAACTTTATCTAAAAAAAAAAAAGGAAAAATAAGGCAAAACCTTTTATTGCTTATTCAAGGTATATTTTACAAAGTTAGAATTTTCTGTTATCAAGTGAAATTGTTCTTGGCCACATCTGAGATTTGCTTATTTATTAAATAAAAACAACTAAGTGAACGTCCTTTAAGAGCGGCAATTCTTATTTTTTGCCAGAAGTTGTACAAGGATCATAGTTTTTAAACAATTTATGACTTTTTACACTAAATATCTTCACAGATTCCATTTTGTTGTGAAAACTAGATTAAATATGACTGATGTGATAGTAATCAGAGCATGATTATGTTCTAACATTGGCTGCGAAAGGTGAACTCACTGGTGCCAGGTGCAGGCGTCCACGGCCTCGGCTCCGCTCTCCAGGAAGCTGCAGCAGAACAAACAACAAACATCAGTCACTAAAAGAAAATCCAGTCTATGTCAGGTTCCCACAGCTCTCAGTTATATTCAAGCACTTCTCAAGTGAATTTGAAAGATTTCCCAACGTCTCACCGTGGTGATAAATTAAACAGGACTCATCGTTTATACTCAGAATGATCATTTCACCTCCTCATCGTATGAAATTATCTGTTTTTGTGCTATAAAAGACAAAAAAATATGTTTTCAATATTCCATAGGAGGGTAAAAAATGAAAGAGAAACATCCCAGTCTTATTATACTGGATGTTTAACCTGTCAAAAAGTCTACTACCTGTATAACCACCAATAATAAATCAATGCAGTTTCAATCAATTTGGAAATGAAACATGATGGATATAAGAGCATTTTTATTTAAGGACTGCATCACCTGAATTTTTTGTTGTTGTTGTAATTGAACTTTTATTTTTAAGCTTAATTAGATTAACAAAACAAAAACAGACGGTACCGTCATTACATTGTTGCATGTTGACTGTCCAATGAGCAACCACAGCGGCATGTCAGTAATTCCGGCCAACATCTGTTCAGAGGAGACTATTTCTAGTACAGAATCCAACCAGTTTTGGGTTGTGGAGAGGTTTTATTTTTCCATAATTTGAGGATTGTTCTGGCGATTGTAACATTTATAACTGTAAGGTCATATTTAGATTCATTTGGTAGCCTTGTATGATCCCCTAGAACAAGGGTCACCAAAACTGGACTTCTTGGACCAGTTTCCTGCTGGATTTTATTCTTTCCCTGCTCCAACACACTTGACTCAAATTAAATGGACAGCCTATGACTCATTATGTTGAGTCAGGTGTGTTGGAGCTGAGAAACATTAAAAGAAACCTGCAGGACCCTGGTCCTAGAGGTCCGGATTTGGTGATCCCTGCCCTAGAAGGTAGAGTCTTGGTGATTTGGGTATCATAATACCGAGCCGTTTTTAAATATATTGTACCACTTTTCCTCGAAATGGTTGTATGTGTTCTGATTTGACCAATAAGCCAAAAATATTCCCCTTAAAAATGTCAAATGCTAAATATTATTTTTTTTGCAATAAGTATTTGTGTATTTATACTTTGAAAAATGGCAAATTAAATGTAATGTATTAGTTTCTACATTTACATTCAGTCATTCCACACATTTTTCTCAATATATTTTTAATGATAAAGATCCTGAAAGTTTCCCCTTTCAAAGTTTATTAAACATTTCATTTTTTTAAATGCAGATAAAAGCAGATTTAATCACCAGTTTATGATCTAACTGTCCTTTTTATCAGAAGTGTTGAGCCATAATCATGCAGCAGAAATATTCAATGAGATATCTGAACTCTCACCCCTCCAGTAAGTCTGTCTTGTGGTCCCTCGGCTGGCCCACGTCCGGCCCGAACAGCCCGGCCTCCCGGTACAGTTTGGACTCCGACATGATCTTTCTGAGGTGAGCGAAGTCCAGCCCGAGCTGATATCCATCCACCCGAATACCGGCTTTCTTCTCAAAGCTGTTTGGCTCTGAGGACACAGATGACAGTTTGTGATGCGACACTGATGAAACTTCCTGAGATAAGAAACCGCAGACTCTCAGTATTACTTCAACTTCACTGTAATAATCAACACAAGGTGAAAAATGAAAGAGGAAGTAAATCTGTTGACGATTTCAACAGATTTGAAAGTCAAAAAATAACCAAAACACAACAGTCGAACAGAAAGTTGACTGACTCTAAAAATAAACCCCTAATATGTTCATTTAATTACTTTTTATTTCCTATTTTTTAATATAAATCTATAGATTCTTTAAATCAATCCTTTCGAGCATCTTTATATTTCTAGTATTTCATTTCATTAATAATTTGTAAAACTTTCCTTTTGTGATTTGATACTTAATGTTTATCAGTAACTATTTCTAGTCTCTAGATAACAGTACGTACCATTTCCCAGCTCCCAGGACATGCTGTACTGTTTGGACTCGCAGTACTGCAGCAGTGAGCGAGCGTTGCTGCTGTTCCAGCTGTTGTCGGCCGTCCTGAGCAGAGCGTTGAGGCCGAAGATCAGATCCAAGCCGGAGCAGTTGCTGAAGGAGTTCAGCAGGTCCACAGTGAGTTCTGAGGCAGAAAAACACAAGTCAGAAGGGGCTCCGAGGCTCTCTGAGGACAGCTGCTGAACCAACAGGACCCACCTGAGAACTGGACCCTGTGGTACTTCCTCTGCAGCTCCTCTCCCCTCAGAATCAGCTGCTGCTGAGTCCAGTCGTGCTTCAGCCTCTCCTCGACCCACCAGGGCAGCTGCATGCTGTTGCAGGACTCATCTGAGGACACAACGACGTTTCAGACATTTCAGATGCATCATCTTATTCTCTGTCAACAGAACCAGATGAGTCGTTTCCGCCAGCTTTAAATGTGTGAATGAGGTGAGCAGTAGAGGGAAAAAAAACATGATGAAAAGGCATGAAAAATAATCTACAGAATAATATTCCCACTGCAATAAAAGCCCAAAAAATGAATAATTTTATACCTACCAACAACTTTAAGGAATATCTTCCCCAAAAAATAAAAATAAAAAAGTTAAATGTTGGGAAAAATAGACGAAAAATATTTATAGCAATGGTTTCCCCTCTAAACGGAAAATAAACATTTCTTTAAGCTAAATAAAATGACAAAAAGTCTTAAAATGCTAACCAAAGTTATACTACTACTAATAATAATAATAATAATAATAATAACAATAAAACCTGTGTCTAAAAGTGTAAATATTCTTTAAATATTGAATAAAATAAAATGTAATAAAAATACGTAGAAATAATAATTACTATAACAAAAAAAGAATTAACACAGAACCCAAAAAGTGTGATAAAATACACTGAAAAGTTTTTTGCAAATAAAACATAATGACAAGCTTTTGACTTTAAATGCTGCTTTCCAGCAACGAAGATGAGCAGATGCTCGGGAGACAAAAACCGTACCTGAACACGTACGTATTTACCTGCAGCGAGGCCTCCGTCCAGCTGCCGGCTCTCCTGAGGAGTAAACACCATGAAGTCTTGTCTCGTCCCTCCAAACCTTAAAAAAGCTGGACTCAGAGCTTTGGTGAGAATCTGGATCTTCTGAGATCTGCAGAGGAAACAAAACAAACGAGTCCAGTGTTGCTCACACGCCGATAAAGATGAAGCTCAGAGTTTCACTGCATATCAAACAGCACAACACGGCTCCCCTCCTCACTCCCACATACAGGAAGTTAATCATGTAAATTACACAATTCTAACTTCCTGTTTTAACAACTTTTTGAGTTTCAGGTTCTTGGTTACACACTTCTCAGATGACATCAGACACACATAATATCTGGGACTGGATTTCTTTCAGGAAAATCAACTTTTCCCAGTAGCTGCTGATGTTTTTCTCCCACTGCAGCACTGAAAGCGGCCTCATGCATCATCTTCCTGGGAACAGCTGTGCAGACCATGAAAAAAAAAAAAGCTGCACAAAGTATGACCAACATTCAGCTGCATGCTCCAACAGATGGACCTTTACCCTGCTTCCTTATCTCACCATACTGTTTGCCATAATATAAACATCACTGTGTGAACTAAACAATGTAAACCATCTTGGAAAGCAGCAAAAAAAAACCAGGAAACAATGCAAAAAAGCAAAGAGATAAAGAAAATAAGAGACAGCATTAGGTGTCATCCCTCCTTCTCTCTTTCTTTCCCACACTTGTTTTTGTTGTTCTTCAGCTTTATAAATGCACGTTTTTATCTCAGAGTGCAGCATTTTAAACATATACCGACACTCTTAAGAATAGAAATCTCTGCCTGTACCGCTCGTCCTTCATTTCACTGATAATCTAATCAGGTCAGCCGACTCTGGATCTCATTAAGACCAGCTTTGTTTCCTTATAGCTCACAAATGGGACTTTAAACAGGAACATTTTCAACAGAACTGTGGCTGAATGACCTCTTACAGGACATATTCTATTCATTTTATCTTTTACACATGGTTGTATTGTTGATGTTATTGTAGACTTTCAGTGAAAACAAATCCATCAGTGATCTTAATTATGGATTTTAACTTTTGTTTCAATTCCTGTCGCTTAATTTCTTAATCACGATGGAAATATGACATAAATCTGAAAGACTATAAATAGCTATGACAGAATTTATGAGACTGCAGCTTTCTCTCTGTGGTTAAGTTTCCTGCTTCTCTCATCGTGTCTTTGTTAAATAAACCGGATTCAGGATCAGGTTTTTAGGGTAAACGTGTTCTGGGAGAGAAGTGGCGCAGACCAGCGGACCCAGTCTGGGTGTAAAGGAGCTTTTCTGTGGACTTGGCGCAGATCTGCGGATAATGAGCTCACCTCAGCAGCAGCATGAAGCGCTCCTCTGTGGCCAGGCTCGCGTCGATGGTGACGGAGAGAAAGCGCGGGTCGACCCGGCGAAGCACCGCCGACAGGTCCAGATCCAGGTCCAGGTCCAGGAGAACCGGAGAGCTCCTGTTAAAGTACCAGTCTGCTTTGTTTCGGGCTCCATCGGTCCGGTAAAAGCAGAAAGTCAGAACCAGAAGCGGGACCAACTTCATGACTCAAACACACCAAACACACACTTCCTGCACCGCCTCGTTCACACCGGAGTCGTTCACCCCCCCCCCCGCAGGGAGAGGACCGGTCCATCCACCGGGACCACCTCCGGGAGGAGGGGGCACTTTGATTAACCACCAAGAGGTTTTTTTTTTTTTTTTGTAAGTCTTAAATTAATTAGTAAATAAACTGATGAACAAATAAAAGGTTAAAAAAAAACAAGAAACCCCAAAATAATGAGAAAAGTTTTTCTTTAAAGTAAAATTTGAAAACATTGAGGAGGAAAAATCACTAAAATATCCGGACAAACAAGTATAAAAACAGATTTAAAAAGTCAGAAGTCTAATTAATAACTGATAAAATAATAAGATACTCCCAAGATATTAACTTTACAAATGAAGAAAATATTAACGTTAAAAATGTCACCAGTCTGTGCTGAAAAATATTACAAATTAAATCAAATAAAAAAATGTGTGAGTGTGTTAAAAACATTTTTAAAGTCCTTTAATTTGATTTTATGAATAAATGCTCCAAAACATAAACTAGGACAAACATTTCTTTTAAATAAATAAAAAAATCAATAGATACAAATCCTTAAAAATTATTTGTTGAAAGTTTTAATGAAATATCAAACATGTATAAAATGTCCACATGATTTTAAAGAAATAGCACTGAACCATAATCAGGAGAATCTTTACGAGTCAAGTAATTTATTCATAATTTGTGTTGTAAACATGACCCAGTAGATGGGAGTCCTACACCACACCCCTTTTCAGATGAATCACATCAACATATTTCTTCTAAACTGACATAACAAGATAAATAAATAAATAAATTTTAAAAATGTGAAGCTGTAGCTTATTTTAACTTAAACATGCTGGAGAAAAAGTAGTTAAGGTCATGTCAGCTGAGGGGAGAAGGCCTGCAGTAAGACTGCACAATCATCACATCACCATCAAAGCTTAGAAAGATGGAAAACAGGGAATTGGATCGAGTGTCTCCATGCCAAATCCCACAGGACATGGCTCTCAACAATTACAGTATTGATGTGTGAGGTGGGGAGGTCATTGCTGGGTCTGTGAGAGAGCTGAACGTAGGAGACGGATTCTGTTTGGATGTGTTACCTAGAAGCAGGATGAGATCAGAGCGAGACTGTATTAGACGTCCCCGTATGATGGGTGAGTGCTCTTCTCTCTCAAAGCTTGATCATTCGGTTAAAACTAAATCTTTATCTTGTATCTAATCTTTGTAATAAACTAAAACTGCGATCCAGTTCCAGTGATCTCACCGAGGGTTCTGTAAGATCTGTAGATGATCTCATCTGTACCACATATATTTTACAGAATAAGATCCCTTATAACATAACATAAACTAAGGATTTAAAATCCACGACATACACAGAAATGTAGATTCATCCATAGATGAAAAATAGTCCAGAATATAAAAAGCTTTCCTCCAGTTTGTTAAACGTTCAGCTGCTCCAGTAAAAACCTCTGAGGTGTTTCTACCTGCTCTGGGTTCTATAAGCTGAAAAACAGCAGACTGGTCCTTTAAACCAGAGCAAAGTTCTCCATCATTTATAGTTTATCTCTAGAAATCTAAAAAACCAGGGAGCAGCGTCTTTGTTTGACCTCATTTTAATAAGACAATGTTTAAAAATGAACCGCCTGCCGACAGAGGATAAAACGTCTCCGCTGACGTGTTTGAGGGTTCAAATCTGCGGCAGGTCTTCGGGCAGCGTCAGCAGCTCGTCCACTTCCTCCTGAAGAGCTGCAGCTTTTTCATTCACAAGCATCTGGAAGACAGAGAAACGTCATCTGATGGACACAAACGGTCCAAAGGTTGTTTCTACAGCTGGACATGATGTCCTGGTTCTGTCCTGGTTCACAGAGACACTGAACCAGGATTAGGCTGCAGGACCTTCATGTCTCCACGAGGGCAGATATCAGACTCACTTTGGCCGAGGCCACCATCAGGGTGGCTTGTTTCTTGAAGAGGTTCTCTATCGTCCTGCAGAGGACGGCGGGGTCGGCGTTGGCGAGGTGAGTCGGCGTCTTGTAGCCGGCGGTATACAGCTGCTTCGCTCTCACCTGGAGACAAGAAGAAGACTGAAACA
The DNA here is from genome assembly GCA_028567055.1 of Leptatherina wallacei. Taxonomy (NCBI): domain Eukaryota; kingdom Metazoa; phylum Chordata; class Actinopteri; order Atheriniformes; family Atherinidae; genus Leptatherina; species Leptatherina wallacei. The sequence continues at coordinate 2,804,062 of JAOXYM010000020.1, forward strand.
TTAACCACAAAGAAGAGGGAGCAGATGAATCCAGATCGGGCGGCTGGCACCGACCTCCGTGACTCCGGCCACCTCCATGAGAGGAATCAGCTCTGCCTTCACGCAGTAACTCAGACGCCGCGTCAGCTCCGTCAGCAGAGCTTTGAACGGCCATAACTCCTCCAGCTCCTGAACAGACACAACTGGGATGATTAACTATCGGATCTGAGACTTCCAGACAGACTCTGACTTACATACGTCACATTAAAAACGTCTTCAGCTCCCGGAGGGAGAATTCCTTATGAATTCTGGGGAAGTTAAGCGTCAGAACTTTTAAGTTGCAGTCCGGATACCTCGGTGAAATGCAGCACGCAGGAGCAGAAGGCGGAGGCGGAGCTGAGCAGCATCTGGATGAAACCTCGGCTCAGCTGGAAGCGGTCGGCCACGCTCCAAACGTTGGTTTCCTTCAGCAAAGAGAAGAGAACCAGAGCCAGGTACATCCTGTTCACCACCACCAGGTTCACGTTCTGAAACAACAACAACAACAACAACCAGAGTGAGTCAACACAGAAGCTGATGATGATGAAGGTTCTTGTTCCCATATCAAAGTCCACAAATGAGAAGATTGTAAATGTTGCTCCCTCCCTGTGATGTGATTATGACCCTTCTGGTAAATTATCCACACGAACAAACGTCCATCGTTTCTTAACAGAGATAAAACTTGAAGGATGAGTTGTGGGTTTGACTTTTTCAATGAAACACTCACAATCAGCCGCCCTGGACACAATTTGAGGGAACTAAAGATCTTTATGATTTTTAAAAGAATCATGGAAGAGTGTGGCCCTAAACTTCACCGTCTCAATCCAAGTGCAGAACAAAAAAAAAAAAAAAACTAGAAAAACTTCAGAAGTCTAAAACGTTTTATTAGCCGAGTTTTAAGTTCCGACCGGAGATGACCTGAGTCTTTAGCCTGAAACCTGCAGGTGTGTTTGTCTACAGTGTGACGTCACGTGTGTTACCTTTTTAACCGTCTGCCCGGCAGCTTTTCTCGCCACAAAACTTTCAGGCACTCCAACGGCTGCGGACATCTTCTGCTCGGTAGCGGACAGCAGGGTGAACTGCAGACAGAAAGCAGCTGGTCAGGTGAGGATGAGGATGAGACTCTGCCATGTCTGACGGAGATCCTCTACCTGTCTGAAGTAGATCATCCAGTCGGGTTTGCACTGAGAGATCAGGTCGTACGGAGTCACCAGGTAGACCAGGTGCAGGTAACTGTTGAGCAGCAAACCCTCCAGACCTTTACACAGATCTTTGTATAGAACATCACAGCAGGTCAGATCCACGGAGCCTGAGGATTACAGGAGACCAATTCATTGATGTTTTACTTCACCTCTGTGCAGCAGCACCCCCTGCTGGATGGAAGCTGGCATCTTACTACCAATTATACCCAAAGAAGAAACCCGTAACTATGACAACATGAATAGAATAGCACTTCATTGCATCCCATCAGGGACCAGTTTCTGAGATAATCAGACTAGTTTATTTCTGACCAAACACACAGTAGGACACATAGTAAAATCCATCAGTCTCGTCTCTTTTTGTATTAAAGTTGTTACTGAACTTATCGTAGACTTAAACTAGACTTAAAGTACTTAGTTAGATTATTATGGAGTCGTAAGAGTACACATGATTATACTCTCCTTTACACCTCCAGCACAGTTCTTATTACGCAACATGACGACACATTTGTGAAGACGGGATGTACAAAACTCGAGCATCACCAGATATTCAGAATACATTAAAAAGATACATCGGTGGAGATGTTTAAAGTCATGTAATTATGATGCTTTCTTGCTGTGAAAATCCAAACCAGTTCTTAGCTAGATCCAGCTTAGAAGTGGCTCTCGCACCAGCCCGAAACCAACCTTGGAACCACTTTGCTCAGAAAGGGGGTGCATGAAAGAGAAATCTAGTACCTTTGAAAGTGGCTCTCCCCAGCTTGGTGATCTGCAGCATTGGCAAGTCTGTCTCTGAGATGGTGATGAGGTCTTTCTCCTTCAGCGTGTGGACACACTGCTGCACAACGTCCCCCAGACTCTTGTCCACACACAGCTGCTGCTGCTGCACGAACAGCAGCGTCCCGCGCAGGAAGTCTTGTATCTGCTGCAGCGACGTGGTAATCTGCAGCAACACGGTACCAATTCATCCATTCACACTCAAAATATTCCGTTTCCAATTAAATTTGGACTGAAATAAAACAAGATGTTGCCGTCTTTTCTAATGTTTTATGCCAGGCGTCATCAGATGAACAGATGTTAATGCTCACAGTAGATCAGACGTCATAAACTGGTTAAAAGCAATGAAGAGGAAATAAATAAAAATGTCTGATTCTGACTAATTTGCTAAGATCTGGACATAAAAGCTAAAAAAAAAGGATGTACATTTAATCCAATCAGAGAGAGGATGAGACTCAGGATGCCCTTTCCATCACCCTGCATCAGGTTGCTATAACAGTTCTCCATCGGGGCGCACACAAGAGCTTTGGCCTGAAAGAGAAGGAAATAAGTCACTTAGAGCAACATCAGGTCAATTAAAGGATAAAAGTACAATGATGATAATTTTTGCTGTTGTAAGAAACTTATGTTGGTGCCTGTGGAAGCTGAGAATGACAAGACTTTAACAGCTGTTTAATGAAATCTCAAGATACCAACTTAATTATCCGATAATAATAATAATTCTGCAGCCAGAGTAATTCTTTTTTTAGCATTACTGCATGTTACATACATAAAAAAGAAACTGAAATAAGCAATCAGTGTATGCAGACTATTTTTCTCCATCTGGTCAAATCTTTGTGGAAAGTCGTGTCCATATTATGGCAAATGAACGGTTCAATAATTTCATGCAGAAATCTTTCGAGTCAAGTCTGATCATTTGGGTAGAATATTGGAATTCATCATCCTGAGATGTGAAAATCATAGAGCATCATTTTTCATCAATAAGTTGAGAAGCATTTTTACTTTTTTAAATTTTCCATCAGGGTCAATAAACCATACCGTATGAATCCATGTCTGGTTCGCTTTGCTGCTGAATTATTTTGCAAATAAAGTCAAAAATGTGAAGTTACTGGGTTTTTTTTTCTTCCTTTTTTGTGGTAAAATCTTTCCTTGCTGTTTAAACCTTTTAACTTTTTTATTATTTATGTTTATATCTACATATAAATTGATACTAAAAAAGTTTTAACATTTAAAATTAAAATCATGCTCGTATAAAAAACAAATTAAAAAAAAAGGGCAGATATGATGATTCATGATACCCAGATCATTTCACAGGTTTAAAGGTGGCAGAAAGGTGGAGTTACCATGTTCCTGTCCTTCTCCTGCAGGATCAGGATGCTCTCCCCCGCAGTGTCGATCCCGGCTCGACCGGCCCGCCCCACCATCTGCTTGTACTGGCTCCTCTTCAGGAAGTCTGTGGCGACGTACGGCGAGCGCAGGATCACCCTGCAGGCAGAACAGCCAGGCTTGTTCAGGTGACGTGAAGCAGGGTTCAGAATTTACTGGAATAATCTGGTTTTTCAGTCTTCACGTAAGACATAGTTGTCCATTCTTCAATTTGTAGGCAAACAAGGTTCCACATTAGGAAATATGAGGATTATTTATGTGTAACAGGAAACGGTTCAAAAACAAAACGACACATAGATGCAACAGGAGGCATTAGACGACTTCAGAAAGAGATACGGTGATAAAACCCACATCTGACCTGCGGGCGGGAAGGTTGATCCCTGCAGCCAGGGTGGAGGTGCACGCCAGGAGGCAGAGCACACCGCTGGAGTAGGCCTCCTCCACCAGTTTCCTCTCCTCAGACGTCAGTCCACTGTGGTGGTAAGCCACGCCGTAAGGCACGGTCCTCCTAAGGACCGGACACACCGAGCCGTTCCCGCTGTCCTTCAACTCTCTGAGGAGGACGGCCTTCTCAGCCTCACGGTGCTGCAGGAACTCGCTGTGAGAGAGCAGAGAAGACGTGTGAAGCAGCTGGTGCAGCTGTGGTCAGCAAAGCAGCAGCTGGACGGACGATTCACTCACTTCTTCAAGTATTTGCAGATCATCCCAGCTACATTCTCACAGTTCTTCTTGGTGGGACAGAAGACCAGGCAGGAATGTGCTGGGATGATTTCGGTCACCAGAGCGATGATGTGATCTGGGTCGATCTTCTGCATGGCGCTGGAGTACTGCAGGTTAAAGACAGACCAGTATGCTTATAGACACAAGTTCGGTCATGTTACTGCATCTAATGCTGTGCAGGTACCAGGCTGGCTCGGCCTCACAAACCTGGCAGGGTTATTTAAAGATGTCACGACGCGGAGATGAAGAGGTTGTCATAGAATTAAACATTTCATTTATTCCAGCAGCATTTGGTCCAGAGTGGACAGATGAATTGAAGTCAAACATTAAACACAACACAACATTGAGTGCCCGTGACCTTCGATCCCTGCATCAAAAACCGACATCAATGTGTAACAAAGTTTACCAGTTTGAACATTAAATATCTTGTCTTTGTAGTGAATTCAAATAACTCTTCATTACTTGGTCCCATCATAACCAGTATGTCTTTTAAATGTTGTGAGAACAAATGGACACATTACAAAGCGGTAAATCTTCACTGTCCCAACTTGTTTTTGGAATGCGCTGCAGTCTGAAATGTAATAATGGATCTGTATCAACAAAGTGTGTGTAATATAAACACGGCACCGAGGATCGTTCAGGAAGCAGACTGAAGAACATAAACAAAGACAAACTCACTTTAAAGTTGAGCAGACGTGAGAATCTGAAGCAGCTCTCCTCCTTTGGGTCCACTTCATAAATGGTGTCGTTGAGTTTAACAAATTCTTTCAGCTGAACCTGGAAGAGACCGAATGAATTTACAATAACTAACCAACATGGTTTACGTCCATGTTGGCAGATACAAGTCAGCTTGTGTCACCGCTTACAGGCCTGAAGTCGTTTGTGTAATTCTCTGCCCTCAGAAACGTCTGCAGGTCCTTAATGTTTCCTAAAGTGGCGCTCATCCCAATAATCTGCGTCGCTTCTGAACACAAAGACCAGCGTCATTGGTTGTATTCAGAGGTTTACAGCCTTAAAACAGACAGGACGCACTTACTGCTCATATACTGAACTTTGGCCAGAGTCATTTCAATCACAGCCCCTCTGCCACCGTCACCCAGCATGTGAAGCTGCAGAGGAACAAGAAAAACCTCCATTAAACCCAGTTCTGCCTTTCATTTCACAACTGAAACAGCTTTCATGCAAACGGAGAGGTCTACCTCATCCACCACCAGCAGCCCCAGGTTGTCCAGCCTGCAGGTCTCTATCAGGGAGTTGACGAGGCTGTGGGCCTTCTCTATCGTAGCGATGTACAGAGATGTTTTGTTTCTTCTCTTCATTGGAGGAAACCTGCCCTTGCTGCCGGCGTACTCCTCCACCATGAAGTCCAGCTCCAGGCCAAAGCTCGCCAACCCACGCACCTGAAGAAAAAGCCAAGCACAGGGTCTTCAAGTCCTCATAAACATCAACATGACCACTGGAAATCTCATCTAACTAACAAAAAAGACAAAAACACCCCTGACAGGTTTTTCAATCCACTGAGCAGCTGCAACCTTGTTGCACCAACAAACGGGCAAAAACAAGAAACCTTGGTTGTCATTATTCATATTAACTTATTGAGGCCATTACTTATGCCCACACGGGACACAAAGGTCCAGGATCCAGGGTCCCCAGGATGAGAAATCAGCACTTCAGGCGGCATCCGCTTCAAAGACAATTTGGTGTTGTGTCTTCGGGATAATTTAGACACATTTCTATCGAAAACCTTAATCCGCTCAGGCTTTTATGAAAGAGCTAAGGATTATTTCAGCCTGACTTTTCTCAATTTAAGCTGGGGTAAAAGATGGAGATAAAATATGTGCAGACCTACACAGAACACAAAAAAATGGAAAAATACGGAATTATTTGTTCATTTTTTTTCTTTATGAATAAATTAATGTATGAATAAACTGATGAATGAACAAGTAATTGTGGCATTTCTGGTCTTTTAAAGCAGCACTAATGGACTTCGGCGGCCCCCAAAGAGGACTGATTCTGTATCCATCTTCATCCTGTCTCTTCTCTGAGATCTCTCCAGACAGTGAAAGTTAGTCTGATGTTGACTCTTGTCTTATCTCCTGCTCTGTTACTTTCTTTCTTTTCATCACTTCCTCCAATAATGTCCTCTTGCATTTCTTTGCTGAATCAGCCATGATGTGTGTTCGAAATACTGCAAAACACAGGTGTCATGTGAAGTGAAGTTTCTCAGCCTTGAGATGCTGCAGGGAAATGACAGCTCCAGTAATGTACATACTAAATGCCATCGTGCCATCAACACGAGTCAGCGCAGAGTTTTAAGGTTGAAAAGTTATGTAGTGTTGCTTTAAAGATGTGAAACCCAACATTCAGCTCAGTTTAAACCATCTTTACACCCATGAATGTATTCATTGCTTGTTTTAAGTCTTTAAAATAAAGGCTTAAATTCACTTTTAGTGATTTGGGATGTCCACCATAAATCTAGCTGAAAAGTGATTAAATTTTTTTTGAAGATTTCCAAAACTGATACTTAAACTTCTTTCATTAATGTTGTCTGTACAATAAAACCCATATTCTGAGTTATAATTCATGTTGAAACTGTCCCTGTAAATAAACAGGTGTGTTCGAATACCTTCTCCTGCACCAACGATATGTAAGGTAAGATAAACAGACAGTCCTTCTTTCTGCACAGCAGCTCTCTGAGGATGAGGATCTCTGCTACCAGAGTCTTCCCTCCGCTGGTGGGAAGGGAGTAGATTAGGTTCTTCCTCTGCTGAATGCAGTCCAAGTTCAAGCACGTCTCCTGCCAGTCTGACACATAAACACAAGAAATAAAAACTCTTCTTCGCCGCTACATCAGTCTGAAAAGCACTCGTTGCTCTTCAGGGTTATACGTGAAGATAAGAGTAAAAATGACACACCACATCACTCCAGCTTCGTAATGAACAGCTCTAATGTGTTCTTCATATTCAGATTCAGCTGAGTGATTGATAAAGCTGTCCCACTGAATTTAACTTAAGTGAAGAGCTATAGTTTCCCAATACTGATAATTATTCATATTAATGGTTTATGTTTTAACATGTCGACAGAATGATAAAACATGAAGAAAACACTCAATTTAGCTCTCAAAAGTCCAAAATAAAGTGTTTTTGATACAGTTTTCTGTCTGATAAATGGCTCAAAATCAAATATATTCCATTCATTTTGATATAAGACAAACAGAAGCAACATATCAGAGGATATTGGATGGCTGACTCCATCAGCAGCAGGAAACAGGACAGAGCATCTCACCATATAACTTCTGGATTCCTCTCAGTTTGTACATCAGCTCCTTCACTTTGCTGGGCAGTCCGAAGAACGGTCCCAGGTCGGGCGTGTCGGCAGATATCGTCTCCATGGCCTGCATGGCGACACTGATTTCCTCAGAAACCACCGCCTCTTTCAGCACTGCAGTCCGTGAAATGCCAGCAGGAGCTGCTGCGTTCCCCAGCATCGTCTTCTTCAGCTGGTCTGCTACGCTCCTCCTAGCTCGGCTGTCCCTCCTGGTTTCATCCGCCATGTCATGCTTTAGTCCAACTTCAGCTGTCCGTTTGGCGCTTTGTAAAGGTGTGGAGGTTTTGTCTCCATCCTGCAGTCTGCTCCTCTTTGCTTGTTCTTGGATTTGTTCTTGAAACTGCAGCTGGCTGGACGGTAAGTCCTTAAAGGGCTCATCTCTGAGCTCGTCCAAGATGGAGTTGCTGAGCGAATCCTCACAGGATCGTGTCCAGACAACATCCTTTGGCTGTTGCAAGGCTGTGAACCGTCTTTCATTTTCTTCTGCATCATCCAGCTTCGCCAGGAGAGAGCTGTCCTCCAGGATGCTGTCATAGTCACCGAACAAATCCTCGCTATCGCTGGCGTACTGAAAACAAAATGCAAGAACTTCATCAATTCAAAAGCTGCAGCACCAACACTAAATGGGAAACAATTCCCATCTCTAAATCTATTTAGATCAATTAATCCAACTTTTTGCTTCAACCTAAGTGGAAATGCAAAAGCCCCAGAGCTGAAATAATCTCATAGCTTCTTGATTAAAGTCCAAGATCGTTTAAGTTGTGGAAAAAATCAGCTGATTACATTCACAAACTTTGACCAGCTTATCCAATAATATGTGGAAGTGTGTGGTAATATTTCTGCATATCAACAGAATAGTGGAGCACACAAATCAGTAATGCTGCACCTTCCTACAGGGTTGTGCTCTGATGGGGCTGTTTTTAATGTTAGGTGCACTTGTTTTTCATTCCTATGATGGAAATGTAGCTTTTTTGTTGTTCACTATGTTTCCATGTGACAGACTTCTGCGTACCTCCGGAGCTGGATTTTCAGCCATGATGGTGCTGATCCTGCTGTTGGAGGGACATCGCGGTGAATCAACACCCCATCCTATCTTTCTTGCAGGTGTCAGGTGAGTCTTCAGAAAGTCCCGCGATCTTTTTCTCGCGCAAACTCGTTTTATTTTGACTTGGAGCTTCCCGGAACTCATCCCTGTCCAGGTTGGGGCTCGGCTGGAGCTACATGTCAAACAGTTGGTAAACAAACGCCTCTGAAACTGAAACACAAAGCTAACACACACTGTAAACTCTGACTCCTGCACAGCACCGACTACATAGACACCAATAACTCTGGTTATTACCTATCAACAACAATGTTAAACTGGTTAAGATCGAGATGAAAGGTTAAAAACCAACCTTAATGTTACAACGTTCAGTCAGGAGTTAGCTAACAGTAATCGTTGTCCCCAACCGCTTGTCCTCGTTGCAAAGTTAACTATAAACATAACAAATAAATCACAACAGTTCATGAAATGTAGAAAGTTCTGCGACCAAAATATTTAAACGAGAAACAGTTTTAAAAAAATAAGCTCACGAGGAGGGTTACAACCACAACCATAAGCTCAGCGCGCACCACATTCAAAAATGATCACTGTCACCTTTGGAGCAAGAGACAAATCCGACCATCATTTCCGCTTTCGTTTTCCTGGCTAGCTGGCTAATGCTAATTAAACTAAAACAAATTTTTTTCTAAATGTAATTTTTAGCTGGCTGGCAATATGAAGCGTCGAGGTTCAAGTGATATTCATTATTGTTAAAAAAAAACACTGACTTCTGTACCATAGCATACATAAGCGTCATGTTATAAGATTACTTTTGTGCGTATTATTTATTAAAATCAGTAGCAGACAGTATGGTAGACGAACTGACAAATCTTCTTCTTCTCCCTTGTCTTCCTTTTCTTCTTCGTCATTATTGATGTTTTTAGCAGTTGGCAAACAAACCTTCTAATGTTAATGATGCTGGGGGGAAAAATCTTGCACACAAACAAGTCTGTCATGAATAATGAAACATTGCTTTATCATTTTTTATTTATATTTTAGTAAATCAATAACACCCCTCTATGCAAAGTAGACATTAAAACTGTTGTCTACAAACCTAAACTGTTCTATTCTATTTTATTTATCTTTTTCATTTTCATTTTCATAGATAAAATAAAATTCATGATTTATTTCACATCAAAATCTAATGTCAGAAGTGGCAGGCGTGCTCGGAACTAATAATCCCAGCGACCCAGCAGTCGGAATTCTTTTGCTCTGGCACTACTTCCTGTCCTGTGTCAGGTCAAAATGTTGTGCTTGAGGGGACTCCAGAGGCTAAAACCTGCTTTGTATCTCAGTGGAAACACGGGTAATTTCCGACTTTAAGTTAACCGTGAACTTGCTTGATTATTTAAATGTAAAATATGGATGTTTGTTGAAATTCAATGACATTTATCTGGTAAACTCGACACTGTGATGCTAACACGCTAATGCTATGTGTCGTAATTGTGCTGCTTTGCAGGTTTCAGGGGTGTCACGACAGGTGTAGTTCCACATGAAGATGACATGGTAGGTTCAATTTGAAAAGTAAAATGAAATAAATAATGTAATGATGTAAGTGATAACAGAAACACCCCCAATGATCGCTTAACGCTTGTGTCTTTAAGCTTGTGAACATAGATAATCCGTACAAAGAACCTCAGAAAGGCTGCATCCTGTGTAACGTTACAGTGGACTACAAAAACATCCAGGTGAGTCAGGTGTAAGATTAAATAGTTCAAGTTAAATCCGATGGTTTACTAATCCCCCCCTCCCTGACCTGTCCTTCTCAGCTGCTGTCTCAGTTCATCTCTCCACACACAGGCAGGATTTATGGCCGACACATCACAGGTGATCTGCTACATGATGCCAGTTGATTTTGCACCGAAATTTGTACACACACTTATGGAGCTTCTGTTTCTCTGTCAGGTTTATGTGGGAGGAAACAGAAAGAAGTCTCTAAAGCCATAAAGAAGGCCCACTCAATTGGTACGCTCTTTCCAGTTCTTTCAAGATAACTAAATTAAAAAGTTAACTATCTTGTGATTTTGCTTTGTTTGATTATTTTCTTAATTTCATCCTTTACTGGTAGAAATGAATTGTCAAAGTCGTTGGATTAAGATTAGAGCTGCACTTGTAACTTTGTTTCTGCTGCAGGTTTCATGTCGGTGACCCACAAACATCCACAGTTCATGAAGGATCCCAACATCTGTGGCATCAAACGTCTGGGTTAGAGAATTAGTGTGTGTTCATTGTGTGTATTAAAGTGTATTTGCTGTCAATATAAGTTGAGTCTCAATCTGTTTGTGATCTGATCTCCGTTCAGTTTCTTAAATCGGGACACAAACTGTTGGTTGTCTGAAATAACCACACAGAGAAGGAGGGGGGGGGCAGTTACAGTACTAACTGGAACATTTCAGTTGTTTTATGCCATTTGATTTATGCACATATGCACCCATTCTGGTGAATAGTTCCCATTTATTTAATAGACACTAATCCAAAGAAATGGGTTTCAGTGTCTTTACAGACCGAATTAATTTATTTCATAAAATGAATTCATCCAGAATTTGATGCAGCATCACACTCAAAAGTTGGGGTATAGAAAGGTTTATAGATTATATGAGGAACACCAGCAGAACAGGACAGAAAGACATTTTATCAGATGTTTCAGGTCTGCCTGCAGAAAACATGTCTGTTATTGAACATGTTTGGAGCATCATGAAGAGGACAATCGGACAATTTCAGACTGTTGAGAAGCTGAAATCTGGGATTCAGCAAAAAAAGGTCAAAGATTTCTCTGAAAGTTTTCTGGTTTAGATGGATGGTAAAATATCTGTTCTTAAATCTCAAACAGCTCGGTGTCGCCTTAAACCTCACGACTGTCTAAAAACATGTCATCTTAAGACTTTCCCGAAAAACCATATTGCTTACTTTAGTTCTTTTTCCAGGCCTTGAATATCACTGTCAGATTTTCCATGTCGGGCAGAACTATTCTTTGTGGCTGCACTTCAACGTAAAATCTTCCATTTTTCTTTGTTTTGAAATAAGTAATGAAGAAAATCTCAGACTGATGACAGTTATGTAATCATTTACAGGGATAAATTGATTAGTGGGGGTGGTCCCCTTGAGGTTACAGGAGTGGTCTTGGGTCTGGAGGACCTGGGTCCTGGGAGTTCAGCATTTAGAATTAATAAAATAAATTAATTGTTTAAAGGAGGATTCTACTTTATTTCAGGGTGCTGATTATAGTTTATGAATCAGGCCAATTTTGAATTCTCCACCTTCAGTAGTAGATGGTCAGAAAAACGAGGAACACATCAGTGTATAACCTACAGAAAAGTGTCAACTCCCTACAACTTCCCACAAAACTTGATTCTATTCATTTTAAATGTTTGTTTTTGGTCCTGAAACAGAAAGAGAACTACTGCAAAGCTTCTGAAAGTGCCGCCTGACTCGATAATCTGCTGGTCATCTGAGATGAATCAAGATGACCAGAATGGGGTCTCCATGATTTGTTTGTTGGTGCAGCTCTGTAACATCAACCATTAAAGCTAAATAACGACAAGGACCACTGCAACACTTTTAGAGAAACATCTTTATCAAAAAACATTAACAAATCCCCAAAATATAACAAATAACTTTAAAAGGCTTTTTAAAATCAATATTAAATACAAGAATATGTACATTATAAACAGGTTTCACTGAACATGACGTCAGCACCGGCTCCTCTTCCGTTTCTTCTCCCTCACTGGTACGGTTTCTTGCAGCTGTTCCTGTGTTGCCATGGAGACATCTTGCTCAGGGACAGGGAACGCCTGCAGGTTTAACTTCTGCGTGAGGAACAGGGGAGCGCAGCCGAGCAGTGTTTTGACGGCCTCCAGCAGCAGCAGGTTGTTCCTCGGTTGGGTCGAGTCGTTGGTTTCTGTTGGCAGATGAAACGCTGAGTGAGGACGAGCCTGAAAACGTGACGCCAGCAGATTGTTCGGCATCTTACCGCCACTTGTTTCTTCTGTAGTCTGCTGCTTCTCTCTGAGTCTCTTCCTGAGAGATGAAAGCTCCACCTGCAGGGCTTCAACCTGCCGCTCGCTCTCCTCCACGTCTCTGCACGCTTTCTGTCCACAAACACAGAAATGTTGAAGCAAAGTGCAGAAGCAGGAAGTTTAAATCCTCCTTTACCCTCCCGTTACCTGCAGCTCCGCCTGCAGAGACTCGTTCATTTTATCAACCTCGTTCACCTCCTTCAGCAGCCCGTTGGGGGAGAAGAAGTTGGACCTAAAACAGAATCGCAGCTATGTGAGCAGGAACACGGATATGGCGTGTAGATGTTGGCGTGAAGCCGGACAGCACCTGTGTTTCTTCATGGTGAGACTGTAACCTGCTGCAGAACACGGAGCCGACACCTTCCAGTACGCCTGCTGCTCTAGCAGACCCAGGTTGTTGACCATCACAGGGACGTTCACGAAGCAGCTATAAAAGAAAAAAGCGTTGTGTTGTTGCATCAACAAGTTCAGATTCTTCTGATTAACTGATCCCTGACCTGATCACAGAAGCCCTCATTTATCTATCGTTGGTAAAAACTGCCACAAAATTCCACATTTTGCATGAAAATATTCTCAGGTACAAAATATGCACAGAGAAGCAACATGATCTCTGACTCCTCACCTGCTGCGGAAGATGAAGGCGGAGAACTCCATCTTGTGAGTGGAACCTCCCGGCGTCACTTTGCTGGGTGTCAGCAGCATGAAGATCATGTGAGGGTTGGACAGAGCGCATTTCAGCTTTTCATGGACTAGCTTCTCCCTGAACGTCATGTTCTGCTCAGTGTTCCTGCGCTGCCGGTACCAGCCGATCACGCTGTCCTGCATTCACCAAGCACGCCACGTCAAGCATCAACTAGCCACGTTGACTCAACACACCTTCGTTGCTCACCTGCTTGTTGTCTGCCAGCATCTCCTGCAACACCTCCAGGTTCACCTCCCCGGAGCAGCTGCACAGACTGACACAGCAAAATCATCACACAACAACAGAGTAAAAACATTACAACAATACCTCATCATATATGCAGTACTCACGAGTTCAGTCGGTGGCAGGTGATGTACTTCTGGACATCTGTCAGAGAAACTTATTACACACAAAACTCGCACCTTTAAGTATAGCGGAGGACAAGTACTTTTGTACTTACTGTAAACTTCTTCGATGTGAATGTTTTCAGACTGGGAGTCGCTGATGGTAACCTGCTCATCAAACCTGCTCTCTCCGAGCACGAGACCTTCCTGTCAGACGCACACAAACAAACAAAAAAAACAACTTTACCTGGATGGACACCCAGGAGCCTGGAGCTGTGTAATGTGGCTGTACCAGGATTATTTAATCATCAATGAGACTCCTAAAAATAAAAATAAATCCACTTTTTTGAATGAAATACCCGCCGAATTTACCTGCAGACCTTCATGGCCCTGAAATTTGTTTAATCATTTCATACAATCAACGAATTCTTATTATTACGTGGTTTCTCTTTAATTCACAAGGTATTTGAATGGAGTCCGGCGTGTTGTAAATAACAACCATTAGCTTAGTTTTGAAAAGTTCCAGTAACACAACTGTTGGAGTATTAACTTCACTTAAAATATATATATTAGTTTACCGCATCCAACTACATCATAAAACTTTAATAAATTAAACATTAAATAAGAAACTACACATCTTCAAAGCAAGTAAATGCTGGAACGCTGTTGTTGTGTTTGCTAACTTTCCTCAGTCACACTTGTCTCGCGGGGTCCAGATAAAAAAAACACGAAATTTTAAAAGTAATGAAAGAGCTTCTCACCACGTCTGAGTCACTGTTGAAATGTTGGAACATGAGAGAAGCTAAGACTATCCCTGAAACACGGACTGTCGGCTCCGACATGATAGCTTACTGATGCCAAACTAGCGAGTTTGTACGAGGCGACTCCTTCTTCTTCTTCGTGCTCATTGGCGCTTGGAAGATGGGTGGACTACGGTGGCCCCGAGGGTCAAAAGACTATTTCTAAAAAAAAAAAAAAATGGACAAAAGCAACAACGGCATTAGAAAAGGTAAATAATTAAATAAGCCATGTTTAAAAAAAAAGATTTAGACTTGATGCTACTATTTCAAGATAAAAACTATTCTGTGATCTTAAGAAACAGAGCTCGTTTTCCAATTAGCAAATTTTTAATTAAGTAAATTTTTCATCCATCTTTTCTCAAGATAATGACTGGTAACAAGCTTTATTTTCTCAAGACCATGAGATGATCAAGGAAGGCTAAATGAAAGAGCGGTTAGCACCATATTTATCCGGTCATTGTAAGAATTGCTATGATATTTGCAAATCTATGACAATAAGTTGAGGCCATGTGTTATTCTGTTAACTTCCTGGCAATGGATTTCCTGAAGTTAAACAAGTTTCCTGTTTTCTTGAGATAAGAAAACAATTGATCTCATTTTGTCGAGATAACAATTTCATTATTTCAAAAAATATGGCTAATGAAAGATGTCTTAGTTAAAATTCATGAAAGTAATTTCCAGGAAGCGACAGAATAAAGCCTGTTTGCCTCAACTTACTGTTGGAGAAAACAAAGCTTGTAACCAGTCATTATCTCAAGAAGATGTCAATTACTTAAGATTGCAAGAAAAATTTATTTATTATGTGAAAACAGGTTTTGTTAAAGATCACAAAATAATTAACTTGTGATCTCAAGACAATAGTATGGAAATAAACAATTGCAAGAATGAATGCTCTTGGGTTTCTCTGTTTTATGAAATGTAGTTGAACTTTTTATCTTTTGTTTCTTTTTCAGTGTCACTTTGTTTTCTAAAAATGAATGTCTGCAGAAATGCTACATATAAAATGACTCTGTCTCATTTTCTATCTTCTTTCACCTTCTACTTGTCACTGTTAACAAAGTAAAAGCATGCACCGAAGGCTGGACTCAAACATGTGTAGAATATTAGAGAGTTAGGTGTATTTACCTCTTGTCACTTCTATCCTCTGCTTGTTGATAATAGCACAATATAATGGCCTGTATCTGTTGCAAGTGCTTTGTTTACTAATGGAGGTAGACTGGTAATATGCAGCATAGATTAGTTCCCTGACTGGAAACTGTTGCAAAGCAGTCCTATCTGCCAGCTATGTGAGAGGAAGGGATGAGAATATGTTGGTGTTCCTGGCTTTATTTGTCAGTTTATGATATATAGGCAATTTTTTATTTATTTTTTATTTTTTCCCGTGTCTTTTTGTTTTCCATTCTCCAGTTTGACAGCTTTTTGGACGTCAGAGCCACCGTAGTTTAATGTTTCTTTTGTTTCTGCTGCGCTGTCAGTCAACGTGATGTCACCAGTGGGCGTGGCTTCAGCTGACAGTCAGACGAAGGTTTTTTTTTATCCGGGAGGACCAGATCCAGATCATCTGTCTCAGCAGGGCGCTTGTCACGTCTCTCCGCTGTCAGGTAACCGCTTCATTAGTAGCACACGTGTCCACGGAGTCCCCAGAACCCGGTCCTACCGGTACCGGGCTCGGATTAGTTTAGAGACGTAACAGTAACTTGAGCTAACGGACCAGCAGGAAGCTGTTTTCCATTAACGCTACAGTGAGTTTACTGGGACTACCTTGATGTGGATCACTTAATACCATTATAATCTATGATTTCAGTTTTTATCTGCTTTATCTAATTATGTTTTATATGATTATTATTATTATTATTATTATTGCTGCAGTTACCAGGAAGCATCATTTTAATGCTTAAGGAGGCAGAGATGGAGTTCCTGACCACTTTACATGCTGCTTGGTTAAATGCATCACCTAAATGAATAATTTTAGCTAAAATGTTAATCTATTTTAATCTCTTTGAAACGTTAATCTCTTTGTCGTGCAGGAACAATTTCGGATTGATTTATCTGCCTTTAATTGAATCGGAGTCACCGCTAAACTATTGTTATATTGGTGTTAAAATACTTTTTTCCTGCAAGTAAAACTTTGTGTTTGACAAATAGTCATAAATCTGACTGAAAAGTTACTCTTGCACATTTTCCTCTTATTTATGAACCTAGAATCCTAAAAGTTGCTGCCATATCAAAATACAAAATACAGTTGTTGGCTGTATAAAATTACTCAACTGAATACTGATCAATATATTTAAATGTTTTAAATAAAATAAAATCGGGCAAGTTATTTACGAATGAGTTTTTACCATTAATAAGTAAGAAAAGTGTAATGAAACAACAAAATGATACACACAATAGTTTAGAAATATTTTAAATATCTTATATAAAGGATTTACAGAATTAATTGTTAAAAAATAAAACTTTGACTTTCAGGACTGTATCTTATTTCCATAATTAAAATTGTTCTCCTCTTCCTCCCCCCATAAATGACCGTCTGTCATGGATCAAATTTCTTTTCAGAGAATTACGATCTTTAATTTTGTTCAAAGCGTTTTTGACCTCTTGTGGTAGTGAGAGCAATGGCATGACCAAGAGTCAAAAGTGACAGTGGTATGCCTCTGTATGGGTAACATTTATTATTATGAAAGTATAAATGATCCAAAGGGCGTATGGATTTGAACACTAGCTGCATCATCAGTTTTTCTTCATTTATTTATTTAAGAATTTCAAGAAAACTGCAGAAAAATGTCAGATTTCCTCATTAATATAGGAGAACCTGATGAACGACAGCAGATCTGCATGTTTCTTTGTTTTTCTTTGTTTGTTTTCTTTAAATACCATAAACTGCATTGATTAATAAAGAACATACTGAATGATGAAGGACTGAAGGAAACCGAGTTATCTCATCACCACCGTCCTGCAGCTGAGGAGATTCAGTCGCATGAAGTCGTATCTAAACTGTTCGCAGATGATGAGGTGACCTTGGCGCTGCAGTGATGGAGGACCTGTACAGTGTGGCTTTGGCTGTTTTCCAGCTGTGGATGTTCGTGGTGCTGTTCCTCATCATGCTGCCCGCCATGTTCGGCCTCTCTCTGGGGGTCACCGGGGTCTACATCCAGATCCTGGTCAAAATCCTCGAGGTGATTTCAGTTCATCTGATGCAAAAGAGACTGTCATCAGGAGAACTTCAGAAGTTAGGAAATGAGCAGCAGTGTGTTGAAACTGTGTTTTCTTCTTTAGTGGGCAACAATTCGCATCCAGAGAGGACGGCAGGAACGACCCAGCGTACCTGTCCCCCTCCCCACAGGTGAGTCCGCTCTGAGGAAATTATAATGCAACAAACTGAACCTTAAGAAGGGATGATTGTCAGCTTCATGTGAAACTACAGCAAAACAAAAACGGACATATGTGGAAAACCAAACCTGCAACTTCAGTCAGTCAATAATGATCAATAAGAAAATAATCTGAAAATCAATAACAACATCTGACAAACACCAGATCGCCAACGGACCTGAACATCTAAAAATAAATTAGATAAAGGAAGAAAGAAAAAGTTTAGATAAAGAAAAATGTAAAGATAAACTAATTAGAAATGGAAATAATGTCTGGATAAATGGTGAAAAATATATTATTATTAAAATTGCAACAGTAAATGCAAATTACTCTAAATAAATAATAAAGAAAATACTAATATATTAGAAAATAAAACAACAAAAAATGCAACACAATTCCTGCAAATAGAATAAAAAAATGAAACCTTTTTAAACAAAATGATTAAATTGGAAATGAATAACAATCATTAAAATGACAAATATTTATAGAAAATATGCTGAAGAAATACATTTTGATTTAGTGGATGAAGGAAATTATGATGTAATGAAGCAGAATGAACATGAGATAAATATTACAGTTTATACAAAAGTAAGTTTAAGAAATCCAAATTAGAAGACTTTTAAATAAGAAACTATTAAAAGTTGTATAAAATGAATGAATGCATTGAAAGGTTTTGTATTTTGAAGGGACGCCCAAACTTTCTAAACTCGGCATTATATTTGTTTTTTTTCATGTTTTCTGTCATCAGATCAGATTTCAGGTAATAATTAGTTCCAAAAGCAGCAAAAATAAATCATAAAACCTTTTTTCTCTCAGGTATATGATTTACTAAAACCCTTTCTCATGTTGCAGTCGAACATATTTCCCTGCATTTAGTGAACGTTTGAAAAAGTTTTGAAAAAGTTTTGAAAAAGTTTTTTTCTGTGGGAAAGTGTCTCTGGATACAGTCGGACTTTTAAAGTTCCAGTTGCAACAGCTGGAGAGTTGGTTTGTGTGGACTGTGGGGCAGACGTGAGGCGGTCTTTGGCAGCTCGCTGCTTGTGTGTCAGTACACAATGTCCTGCTGCATGAGGGATTTGTTTCAGCTGCACACACAGATCATGTGACGCTCTGTGAGCGAACATAGGGCCTCCACATTGGTCAGCTGCTCTCTGGCTGATGTAGGGGTGTAGTTCAGTTTGAGAAAACACACGACTCGTCTCAGGATGATGATGCAACAGCGGATTGCGTAACGTTAGCCAAACAGTCCGCATGGAGTTTGAAATTCCCCACTAACACACACACACACACACACACACACACACACACACACACACACACACACACACACACACACACACACACA
>JAOXYM010000020.1:2834610-2868280 GCA_028567055.1 Leptatherina wallacei
ATCTTTTCTTTTAACAGGAACAGTGCTGGAATATTGTGGCTGCTTCAGTTGATAAACAAGCTGATGCATTTTATGTGAAAAAAACGATATTAGTATTAAAGACCTGTTGATCGTGTGGAAGAAGGGTCAGTTTGTGTGGCGGTTCGTCATGAATGCAGCAGGATGTGATGTGTTCAGAAGCCAGATGTAGGGGGACGAAGTAAATAAAGTAGATAAAGAGGGAAGAGTGATGCGGATGAGGAGGGAAAGAGAAGGAACAAGCGAACAGGGATCATGTGACATTTTTCACCACGACATTAGTCTGCAAAAAGTACATGTGACAGCATGAAAAGATGGACGACGTTTAAGCACACACACACACACAAAAGAATCTAACCAAGTTTTTTTCAAATTAAGATATTTATTAGTCATTATGTGACAGGTTGAAATAGATTCAGATATCATGTTATAGCTACATGTGTAAAGTGTTTATGCTGAAAATAATTCAAATTCATTAAAATCTAAGATAAAAAGGCCAAAAGAAAATAAATCTTTAACAAACAGAAACGTCCAAACATGACGTGTGTGTAGGTTTGGGCTCAGAAACACAGGATTATTTGGTTTTCAGGCATTTTATGAATTTTTTCTGTTTAACAAACAGGATCTTTTTTAATAGCTTTGTTTCAATAAGTCACTTTGTCTGGACTTAAGTGAGCAGATGGCTTAATTTATTTAACAGGAACAACAATTTTACATGTTGGGTTGAAATAAAATAGAAAATATATCAGTATGGTTTCGTCCTCCAACTCTTTTAGCTCCTAAATCACCAGAAAAAAATCCAAACTCTTTAACCTGGACAGGCCTGGGAACGGATCTGGTTCTGATATCATGTTTCTCACTTTATTTACACACATTCAAATATAATCAGTGCATTTTCTTATTTTAAAGGTAATAAAAAAATCCAGATGATGTTCCTTCAAATATATCTGACATCTGAGAAGGTCCAATACATGGAAATATTTTGCTGCCGTGTGGACATTTATTAGAGATACCAAACTTTTATATTAATTGTTTTTAACACATTCAAGCTAGTTTAATGATTTAAAATGCTCTACACTTAAGGGTATGATTTCAAAACAAATATATTTTCTTTTTTAATAGTTGCAATGATGCAAACTTAGAATCATAAATAACTTTTTGTATGTTTTTCACAAACTTGCATCCCTAAAAATGCTTTAGACTCATTTAAAAAGGAGAATAAAAGAAAAACGGCTGCTGTTGTGTGAATATATGTCGGTAAAGTGAATATATTTGGGCTGAAAATAAAAATCAACACCCCGAACATGTATTTGAAAACCATTTCTCGTTTGTTTCTTGGTTGATTGAATATGGAGTAATTGTTGGATGAATCCTGTAAAATCTGGGGTCCGTCCTTCAGAGAGAAAACGTCCTCGCGTACGGGGGGGGTAGTGGATGAGACAGAAGAGAGCTGCAGATCAGAGTCAGGCAGCGACATGTTTACTGTGACGGCGCTTTAATAAAGAAAGCAGAGAGTGTGAAATAGCATGGAGTTATTCTTCCACACACAGCCAGGCTTACATTTCACAGCCTCTCCTCCTCCTCCTCCTCTTCCTCCACACGCCTGTAATAACAATCCCACAACTCAAATTGCTTGAACAGAAATGTTTGTTCTCTCCTAACAAGATTGTGAATTATTAATAGGATCTAAAGCCGATTCTATAACCCGATTGTTGAGGTGGGATTCTTGGCGAGCGATGCTCCACCACACCATTTACTGTGATGTATGTGTCTGCACATCTTTATATCCAATTTAATGTGATTCAGATAGATTTCAGAGAGACATCATAAAAGGCATTGGAGTGACCCCGACTGTGGACTCCATACAACCACCACCCTATGTCCTGATATGTTGATTCAATTTGCTCAATTTTACTTTTACCCTCAACTGATCTATACAAATGCAATGCAGGTACACTAAGTAAATATGAATACATTTCCAAATTGAATCCAAGTGAATGTAGTCTGCAGAGGACATCATTTTAAATCCTGCTGTGCTGGGAACTGAACAGTCTGACCACTCACAGGGTAAATGACTGAAGCTTCTTCTGAGACTTGCCATTAGTTGGAGTGTAATGCCTTTAAATGCATTGTTCTGCCATCTATTCTGTGCTGCTGCTGTAATGTATGTGATGCTGAGGAGGGACAATGCAGCTCTGAGGGGGAGATCAATACAGACATCAGGCCTCACATCCACTGAGCTGCTGTTTCTGTTTAACACCGAGGTTACACGGTAACCAAGTACTGCACGGAAAGTGCTGTAATGAAATATTTCTAGTCATGTGGATGAAAAAAGGAAGAAAGCCCACGTTTTAGTTCTAGTGTTTTACCTGTCAGGATGTAAAAACTCTGATCAGGTCTTGAAATTATGGAGAGAAAATAGACTCAATATTATTGTGTGTGTGTGTAATACATGGTAATTTGTGTGTAACTTTGGGTACTTGTATGTGTAACTTGTGGTTTGTAAACCAAACCATGTGTGCAATATGGAGTATTTGCAAATGTATGTTGAAATGCACACACAAACATCCAGAAATTACACATGCACAAATTACAAAAGTGCACAAACATTCAAATTTTGGTGCACAAATTTCTTCCCTTCAACCTCACAAATCTCATACTTTCGTGTTGAAAAGGGCTCCTATGCAGACAAATTGTTGAATACGTGTGCACAAATAGCCCAAGCAAATAAAAAACACAGCACACATTACGTTGTCATTATTTATTGAACTGAAGATAAATTGCAAAAACCTGCAGCCAACATTTCTACAGCTTGTAGAACCACAACTTGACATAATTTCTGTGTGACGTTATCAGTCTCTCACATGATTGTGGAGGAGCTTTGTTCCCTATTCTTCACCATGTTGCTTCAGTTTCTGCACAGCTCTCTGAAGGTCACACCACAGCATTTAAACAAGGCTGAGGTCTGGACTCTGACTGGATCATTGCAACACGTTGACTCTTTTCTATTCTGCTGCTGTGTTTGGGATCATTGTCGTGTTGCATGAGCTACTCTCAGCTACAGTGTTGACACATTTAACTCTAGAATACTTTGCTATCCAGAAGAGTTCACGATCCACTCAATGACTGCAGGGTGTTCAGGTCCTGTGGCTGCAGAACAAGCCCAGATCATCAGCCATCCACCACCGTGTTTGACAATTGGTATGAGGTGTTTGTTCTAATATGCTGTTTTTACTTTTCTCCAAACATCTCCACTTTGGTCCGGTCTGTCTGAAGGAAGTTGTTCAGTTGCAGCTTTGCGAACCCAAGCCGTGCTGACATGTTGTAGAAAAAGTTGAACAAGAAACGATAAAGAAAGGAAAGAGTAAGATCTTGTCCTGAAGTGTGATGGCTGCTGACAGGAATAATCTGTAGCTTTCTGTCTTGCGGATACTTGAACAGCCTCTCACTGAACACATTCTGTTGTTTCCTGACCGTGTTGTTTAGAGGATGTGATTATTTTAAGCAGCTTTTTTTTTCCACTTGTGAATAATCTTTCTCTCTGTAGAATGATGGTCTCCAGATAGTTTAGAAATGGCCTTATGGCTCTTCCCATTTTGATTGACAGCAACAGTTGCTTCTCCATCTTTGCTAATCTTCCTCCTTGGTAATGCTGAATACTGCAGAGCAACAACCTAACCAAACTTCTGTTTTTATAGAGGTGCTCACACTGTTTTAGATCACTTAATCAAGTGCGTTTGATTAACAGCTCCTGGCTGCTATTTAACCTCTTCATTTGAGTGGGAGCAGGAAGAGTGCAGCTTTGGTTTCCACACACTGTCTCTGCATTTGGACTCAGTTTTTGTTCATTTAACAATGAAACAGTATAATATGCAATGTGTTGCTATGACAACATTGTAAAGCACTTAATCCTTTACACTATAGAGGGAAACACCAAAAATCCGATCAAGTTACTGGTCAATATTCTAACTGCTAACATTTATAGCCATTTAGTAGTATATTCATAAAGAAGCATGAATAAATAATGAAAGCAAACACTGATTCTAAAGAGAGACGTCCATATTGGCATCCTCCCGACAGGGATGCTGGAGAACATCTGGCTGTCTTCTTTCTGTTTTCTATACCAATTAATCAATTACCAATCAATTAAATTTTTTGCAGTGTGTGTGTGGGATTTGACTTTTTTATACATCGAACATGGTTTCATTTTAAATGCTTTTCAAGTAACTCGTTGTTTCTTAGAATGAAATAAAACATTCAGAGCTGTGGGTTTTCTTCAACCCCTTCAGAGCTCATAAGTTTATCTGTTGTGCTTCAGGAGGAGCTGGGACTCTGGACTGGGACACTTTTAATTAGATCATCATTAAAGTATAATGTTTGATAAGATTTGTATTAACAATATTTATCAAAATTAATAGAAACAGAAACAAGGAACATGAAGTGAATCGTAGTGGCTGGAAGTTTAAATGTCTCTAACCCTTTTCTATAAGCAGATAAATCAGTGAAGCTGCTGATGGTTGCAGATGTTGCTTCACCTACATCATTAATCTGAAACAACAACAGAGTTTGCAACACTGTTGTGGTTTTAGCTCATTTATCTAATCATTAGGGATAACTGATATGCAATTTGTTTACTCCCTTTTAACGATGATTGATTAAAATGTTTTATCTGTAAGGAAACACTGTTCTGAAAGCCTTTTGTGTTTCAAAATTTTCCAGAAAAATGCGTAAAATTTCCATTTGAAGTTTGGAACAGTAGATGTTTGAAATAGTATGAAAAAAAGAACTTTAGACAGATGCTAAATGGAGAGAAGCAGAACAACACATGTAAAAACAGAATAAAGCATTGGCAAAGATACAATATGTTTTTTTTTCTGTTTTGTGTGTGTTGTGTTGTTTTTGTTTCTAATAGTTTTTTATTTTAATTTTTTTAGTTTTTGTGATATGGATCCCCGGGTCTGACATAAAGACTTAACTAACTAACTAACTAACTAACTTTAGATGGAGAAGGATCTCAAAAAGATGCTTAATGATGACAAAGGCAAGCAAAAATAACCACCAAATAATGATGAACCATCTTCAAAATACTGCACAGACAAAATATGATTCTAATATAGAACAACTAAAAAGAGACTAAAAAACACTCCATAACAGCAGAAAACCAACTACATTTATCTGGAAACATAGCCAAAAAAAAAAAAAAAGAGTCAGATGCAACAACCATAAAAAGATGCAAAACTATGGAAGCCCATTCCTGCCTCTTGTAAATTAAAAATATTGATAAGGTGTAAAATGGAAAGGTACTGGAGATCATTCCTGCCAGCAGCTACACCCTCCGGAACAAGGCCCTATCTTCATCTTCTAATGAATTTTTTTTGTATCATCATTATTATTATTCAAAAAAACAACAACATTTTGTTACAACAATTATTTCCCTCTAAGAGAGATAAATAAAGTATATTTGATTCATTTCATAAAGTATCTCATAATTATAAGGTTTAAAGTCATTATTATAAGAATTAAAATCATGAGACTCAGCCATTATTATAAGATAAAAAGTCAAAACTATGAAATAAAAAGTAATTCATATGTCATTAAAAGTTATAAGATACAAGTAAATATTTATGTCATGATTATGACTTTTATCCAATAAAAATGATTTTTTATGTAATAATAATGATTTTGAATCTCATGAATATGACTTTTTAAATATTTTAACAATTTATCTCATAATTCTGACATTAAAAGTCAGAATTATGAGATAAATTGTTAGAATATTTAATTGGCAGGGTTGGGTTTCCATACTAAACAACATAGCTGTACAACAAATTGCAGAAAACTGAAATGAGACTCAAAACAACCACAGTGATGTTTTGTGTGCAGGCAGAGCAGCAGGAGATGGATGCAGACGTTGATGGTGTAGTTTGTGTCTCGTGTTTTCAGGTTGTGCGGTCGAGAGCAGCTGCAGCACCGACTGAACAAAGTAAAACTGACCACAGATCAGTCGGTGTGCAGCAGCCTCCTTTGTGTTGCTCTGACCAGATGAAGGAAACATGAGGCCAAGCGTTTGTCCCGGTGCTTTTCCATTTGCCTACTCTAATGAAACAGGCTGCAATTGGTCAGAATTGATTTTTTTTTTCCTGCTTTGATTGAGCTACAATTGAGTCTGAAGTTCTTCAAATGGAGAACTGATTGATTTGTGGTTAAATTCTAGTTTATTTGGTTTAGAAAATAATTACGCAGTGATTGGACGGCAGAGGAGGGCTGCTGACCTCCTCACCCATTTGCCTCATCCTGTTTGTTATCAGAGGAATCATCTTCAATCTGGACAAACTACTTGTTACTGAGTGAGAAGGTGGAGGCGCATGAAAAATGTCCTCCGCTGAGGTACATGAAGGTGTGAAATTGCAGACTCCTCTTTGCCCTCGGCCCCGAGCCTCAGAAGGTATTTCTTCTTTTATTGACAAGGCAGCAGAATTTCAGCCTGATGGCGGCCGTTGCTGCTACTGCTGCTGCTGGTACCCCCCCTTCCCTCCAGCCTTGATTGCTTTTGTTTCCAGGTCACCTCCTATCTATTGCTGCAACTTTTCCAATTTCTCAGGCTCCTTGTATGAAGACATAAGGTGCCGACGTCCTCCTCGGCTCTCTGGGAAATGTACATAAAGCTCACTAGAAAGACAACACAAAGGAAACCTCCTCACTTTCATGCTCAGTGGGCATCACACATCCCATCGACACTGCTGCCGACACAACTTCATCAAAGCTACAATCAAATAAAAGTCGTGCTTCATTAATATGGAATTATCTCAGCATTAAGATTAATTGCATTAAACTGATGAGAGTGTGTTCGCTGAGGATGGAAGCCGCACAAATGATGGATGATGAGAGGCGTGATGAATGGAGAGAGCAGCGGAACTAAATTGAAAGTGTACTCATCCGTTCTTCCCTCACAACTAATGATAAATTGAGCGTGTCACATCCAACAATACATGTTGAGCTTTAAACATGGCCGCCTCCTCCACCGCTTCGTCCCAGCGGGCGAGCATGGTTGGCAAGTAGCTGCTTCTGATGGGAGGCCAACGTCCTGCAGAAGTCCTGCTGCAGGGTCCTCATGTTGTCAGAAACACTTCAAACTTAAACATTAAGTTGCTTTGAAATCTAATTTCCAATTAGTTTGTTTTTGGCCGGTTTGTGTCTTTTTGTCCACTATGATTGTCACATTTTCTTGCGTCTGTGATGGTTTTATGTATTTGTTGTTGTTCTGAATGTTTGGGAGGTCGTCTGGGACTTCTTGTGTTTTCTGTGGGGGTGTTATGTCTTTGAAACTTTTGTCATTACCTGCGCTGATTTTCAAACTTTCTTTGGTTGCTCCACATCTCCTTTCAGTTGTGCATGCATTTTTTGCTAATTTTGCATAATTATTTTATACTTATGATGGGCCTGTAATCAAGTCTTTTGTCCCCTGGTGAACAAATGTATCCTAATAGTCTCCATCATATCCTCCTGCAAGAGATAACTTTAATAGGTTTTGCAATCATCCATCAAAGCTCTAAATGTTGATTTAGCTTCTTTCTTTTTTCTTTTTTTTTACAAAAAGAAAGTTTTATCTGTTTAAAAACCAAAACAAGTGATAGGCAGCCAAAGTTACAGATGATCAAACTTCTGTTAAGACAGCGTCTGGCCCGGCTCCAGCTGACAGCCTCCATTGTAAATGATATTGCCATCTGTGAGATCACAGCAGTTGGGGAATGAAGAAGAGGATCTCTATCAATCTCCAATTGGCTCTTTCATATCACATTTCGGCTGATTTGAGTGATGCAGAGCAGCTATTTGTGCCGTTTGCTGCATTATGCAGCATTAAATCAGATTTATCTGTTTCTCTTTTTTAACCTTCTGCTAGCAAGTTATATTTTCATTACGCCCCCCCCCCCAAAAATTCTAATGTCATATCACAGTAGCCCAGCAGACACAAACCAAACACTGGTTCTAGAGCAGGACTTTTTGAGAGTTGATGTGGGTATTAAATTGATTGTAATTGGAGGTTTGTCCAGTTAGATGTCACTAAATCTTTCACACTGGCCCTAGTTGAACATTTAAAGTATCATAATAAATGTCACTTTAAGCAGATAAAATGTGTATTTAATGACAAAAAAGATAGAAAATTTACCATTAGCAAACTACTCTTGCTGTGTTGATAACTGACATGTAATCTATTTCCTGTCGTTACTTCATGTGATACTTCACCAAACACCACCCAAAATACAGCTGTAATACTGGCCATGCCCCCAGTAACTGAAGTAAGTAGGACACAATTACAACAGGAAACAGCAAACATTTGAGCCATTTCAGCCTCAAGTTAAAGATCTAACGTGTAGAATATAGTGACTATTGGATCAACTGGAAAGAAAAACAGCCACCGTCCTCCCAAACTATAGTAGCTGTAAAAACTGAGAAGAAGAAGAAGGTTTGTTTATTCTGGGCTTCAACATGACAGCAGAGGGAACCTGCAGATATTAGCTCCTCGTTTCTAGTGATTCCAACAAAAAAACTGTCATTTTCTGTATACATTTAAAT
The DNA here is from genome assembly GCA_028567055.1 of Leptatherina wallacei. Classification (NCBI taxonomy): domain Eukaryota; kingdom Metazoa; phylum Chordata; class Actinopteri; order Atheriniformes; family Atherinidae; genus Leptatherina; species Leptatherina wallacei. Next base: position 2,843,203 of record JAOXYM010000020.1, read on the forward strand.
ATACCTATTAATTGCACTTTTGTTGAATGTAACACTGTTAAAATGAATGAAAGTCAAGGAAAACAAAAATCAGGCAAACAAATTAAATTCAAAATGTTAAACAATCCAAAGAAGAAAAAAACCCATCATGATTTAAAAAAAACTCTACATAAAACAAATTTAAGCTAAAATAAAGGATCTAAAAAACACAATTCTCCTTCTGTACTAACCCATGAAACATTTTTTATCACACAAAACAACTTTCAAGGAAAATTACGGAGCTTGATTTAATTCCAGGTTCATATTTGCCAAGTCCACATTGACTGTCATCCATCATGTCCTCCTGATCAGCGTCTCTGGGGGACCAGGTTCATCTCTCCTTTTCCTCCATCCTGTTCAAGCAGAGCAAAAAGCAACAGCGTCTCCAATTTCTCTCTCAGCAGCGATGCAGAAAAAAAAAAAAATCAGTCCAGCGGAGCAGCACGCTGTGCAACTTCTCTGCAAAATGAATACTTTTTAATTTGTGTGCCTGGGATGGCCCCGGGCCCCAGGACAATGTTGATGGATGATGTTTTAATGCTGCTGAATGTTATTTTTACTGAACAGGGAAAACTATAAATTTTTACTTCATTGGCAATGATTGTGCCCTATGCATAAAAGTGCGGCGGCTGCGCGTTGCCCATGAATAATCGCCCCTCGCAGCAGATGTTACTCTGCAGAAACCAATTCCTCGGATAAGATTTGCACAAGATTAATTGTCTACAGCTGTTTCATGGCCCGCTGCAATCTTAATACATTTATGATAAGTTTAAAAGCTCACCAGAGGCAGCAGAGCCTCCCGAGTGAGGAGGCGCTTTATTCTTACATCTGGATTCATATCCTCTGTCAGATTCATCATTAGCTTTTATGCAAGACGACTAAGAGGCCGGCCGTCATTACCCCGCACGTGCAACAGTGTCTCCCTCCTCTTTCTTCTCCCTCTCTTCAGGCCCATATTTCCATCTCTTCCTTTTTGAGTGACTGAATTATTCAGATATGTGCAAATGACTTGTTTTCATTTTTCTCCCCTGGAAGTGGAAATTGAAAGTGACCCAGCATGACCTCCATCTATTACTCAAGCTAAATTGCAGTGAGTGTGCAGTGTGGCTCATTGTAACCGCGGGGGTCTTTGTTAACGCCGCGCTGTGACCCTGCACACGGCGTAGCATCTGCAGCGGTGCGGAAGAATCGCCGTGTTATGACCCACACTCCCCGCTTTTTATAAGGCTCCATTTGAATATTCTCCGCAGAACAAAAGCAATCATGTCGGGCGCGCGGGCCGGGTCAGGGGCCGGCGCTCTGCGGGGGCCACTACTTTAAGGTGAGTTTTTGAAGACCCATTTGGTGCTTCAAAGTTCCTGACACCAATGGAGGCGACATGTATGCTCAAAGGTTTTAACCCCCCCCACCTCCACCCCCTCCTCCGCCCCCTCCTTGCTCATTGTGTGCTCTGATCATTTAGCTCCACAGAGCTGCTCTCTAAAGCGGCAGCCAATGGATCCTCCATTATTTATCACGTGAATCTTCTCTGTGATGGAAAGAATCAGAGGAAACCCTGCAGCCGCCTGCAGGGCAAATCCTGCCTGGGATCACTTTCATTTCATGCAACAGCGACACTTTAACCCTTCTTTAGCACCCACTCTATAATCAATATGTTCAGATGTGACAGAGGCTTTATAACACACAGTAATGAAGATGTTCATTAATAAACACTGAGTTCTGTTGGTTATAAAGCTGTTATTACAGATTTATATGTCTCTGCAGTGAAAAAATGAGTAAAAAAAGAGTAAAATACTGTATGATCAGAAGCAATAGCAGTATTTAACAGTGTACCACTACATATTGGATTAAGGACAGTAATATCTTTAGGTTTTACACCATTTTACAGTATAACACCACAACTTTGTGCAGTATATATTTGATGTGCAATTCTGTTTAAGCAATAAGATAAAAAAGATTTAATGCGCAAAGAGTTAATGTTGTTTTATGTGTTGTTGCTCTGCAGTTTTCTAACCAGCATGCATTGCTTCAAGGCCATCGTGCATCATAAATCAGCACTGCAGAGAATCCAGAACACAACATCAAATGGAGACTGATGGAAGATTTGTTTTAAATATAATGTTTTTAAGGAGAAAGGCAGAAGAAAATATTTGAGGCTCAAAGGGATGATCAGGTTGAGTACTTTCCTTCACTGTGGACTTAATTATCAGTTTTGCATGTTTTATTTCTAACAGATTTTTCTGTGTTCAAAGTATTTCTCAGCCACCATGAATATTACCATTTGAGGACAAATACATTTACAATGAAACTGACTTTTTTCTCTTTAGATTTTGGTTGACTTTAACATAATGTGACATCATTTTTTATGGTCAAATGATGCTACGAGCCATACCTGGCCATACTCTATATCTATTCTAATGGAACAGATCACTTATTCAGACAATTCAAGAACTGTTACAGAATAAGTCTCAGATAAAAGAGCAAAATCAATTTTACTGTACTGATTTCAGTGCATTTTGTCTGTTTTACATTTATGCAAATCAGGACGTACCCAGTTTGAATGCAAAATTCCTGAAAAAATAAAAATTCTCCAAAACAAAAGATATTAAAAAGTGTGAAACAAATCTTTACAGTCCATATTTCACAAAATATATTCTAGCTCTGAGGGCACAAGTTTCTATTTTCAGTAAGACAAAATGTTCTGCTTTTATTCATATTCAGAAATGTTAATCCTGTCTTATTTAAAGCCTGATTAATTAAACATTTTCCAATTAAAAATACAATAGAACTGATTTTCTTTTTCCTGGTTGCTGATGGTATTTTCTGATTTGTTGAGAGATTAAAAAGAAACGCCCAACTGTAAATGGTTCTGGTGCAGCTGATGGAAGGGCGAATACCTCAGTGGCTCAACCCTCACAGTGGGAGTGGACATGGGAAGGATCATAAACACTCATCACACACACAGCTTGCTGTAACACAGCTGTGTACAGGCTGACAGGAAGTGGCCATAAATAATCCAGATGAAGCGCCACCAGCTCGGCCTTTACCTCCTTCCTGCCACAGCTCAGACATTGAACATGACATAATACGCTGTAATAAAACAAAACCTCCACTTCATAAATTTGCATGATTTATTAGGAGGATGTGGAATGAATTCATCATTATAAATACGCAAAATCATAGAAGCATTGCAGCTTCTAATTTATTCCAGTGTGATGCTGGGACTTAATCACTAATTGGTTTCTCTTTCAGCTCTGTGCTCATTAACAAATTTGTGTTAATGAACTGAGCATTGTGCCTCTACCTTTTTCTTCAGCTTTTTAATTCAGAGAGCTCGAGAGTCTGCAGTGCATTTAACACACATTTCACACAGTTTTTGCTCAGAGGAGTGAATTTTTGTCTAAACGCAGAGGCAAAACACAGGGCGGCAGCAAGATAATAAGAGTCCACTCACGTCAGGCCTCCTCCTCTTCCTCACACACCTTCCTACTCTGTACAAACAGATACCTGTCACATATGAAGAATAGCACCGCTCCTTAACGGATTATTTACTTTTAATGGGCGGGGGCGATGAGGAAAGCACTTAATATGTGCTCACACGAGGTGTGATGTATGGGGTCATCGGAACACCGCCGGCTCCGCCCTGAGCTGCTCGTTTGAAATAAATCTGTGGGCTCTGCTGTGCTGTTAGATCACTGAGGTCCCACAGGAGTTCAGTGTTTAGCTTCTTTTATCATTTTAAGTGCAAGAAGAGGGTTTGGTTTTCAAAGTCAGTGCAGAAAAAACATGCGATGATGGATTTAAAGAGAATTTTTTAGGTGGACTTTGCTTTTGTTGTGCCCTCAAATTGTCTGTGATTGAAGCCTTGAAGGCCCATAAAGGTACACATGCTTGCTATCATTCTATGAAATGTGTCTTACCTCCCCCTCCTTGTTGTACTGACATGTCTTCATTCTGCTGCATGACGCTCCAGACTGAAGCTCCACCTCCGCAGAGATCCAGACTGTAGCTCCGTGTCTACAAAGATCTGGTCAATTACATTAGCCTTTAAAGGAACAGATCACTGGATTGTAATGTTTCCCCTACCAGCTTAACGTAGAAATTAGATATTTAAGAATACTCAACTTTTTTTTTTTTTAACAATGAAATCTTGTTCAAAGCTGCAATGAACATGACAGAATTTGATGCGGCAACACAGAAAAATTCTTTGAGAGGCAAAGAAAGACAAAAGTTTGTAGTATATACAGTAACAGTGTTCTGGAGGATTCTTCAATCAGCAGATTAATTGGTGAAAGGTAAGGGTGTCATGATTGGGTATAAAAGGAGCATCACTAAAGGCTTTGTCTTTCCAAGCTAAGATGGGCCGTGGCTCATTAATTAGGCAAGGGACGTTTATTTGCATAGCGCATTTCCTATTTCCAAGACAATTCAAAGTGCTTTACAAATAATATTAAAAGCATTACAAATGGTACAAAGAAAGCATTAAAAAGTAGTAAAAGGCAGCAACAAATTGCAAAAATCACAATAAAATCATTAAAAAAATCTTAATAAAATCATAAATTAAATTGATTAAAAGCAAACTTAGCGCCAAACTCCATCAGAGAATCGTCTATAAGAGGGTAAAGAGCTTTGATCTTCTAGAATCTGCAGAGCAAAATATTATGAAATGATTCAGCGAGTCTGGGAAAATGTCAGGATGGATGGCCTTTGAGCCCTCAGGCAACACTGTATGAGAAACCGTCATGCAAACAAAAATGAATACCATGAATACCATAAGACTGTTATTAGAGGATTTGTGAAAAACAACAAATAATACGAAATAGATCAGCATGGCTGATTCTTTACTAAAAAACTAAGATCTAATAGGTTTGTTTGTTCTTACCCTTAAATACAGCCCATAATAGCCGCATCAAACTGCCACTACTACAGGAGGCAGGGGGGGACTAAGGGCTGAAGGCTGTTATATATTGCTGAAGTGACAACTTTTCACTTCCTGCATTAACCACGCCCACTTCAAACTTCTGACCAATCATGCAACAGTTGTCAGACCTGCATGGGCAACAACATTTTTTCAACAAATTTTTTTTCTCATATATAGTCCTGGGGGAGATAACAAATTTCAGGCCTTGATATAGTGTTGATACCTCAACGACAATCACAAGTTGTCTCAAGGAAGAAGGGGGGTTGGGGGTTGATGCCATCAAAGCATCATTTCTGAAAGCCAATGGGAAGCAAATTTGACAATAACTGGTTTTAAATTTTTGGTTTATGTTCATACAACACTTTAATAAAAACACTTCATCTCCTGGTAGGGTTTAGCCAATTACACTACTTGGTCAGGGTTGAAGATGGAACTAAAATACATTATTTCTACTGTGCCACCATCCAGTTTACCAATCAACCCTTAACATGCACTTCTTCTTATAAACACTTCACTGAATATAATTATAGGTCTTCATTAATTGCATGTACAAATGATCTGTGGGGATGGTTTTACTTTTCCAGGACAAAAGGGAAAATTTAGTCCAAACCAGTTTATATTGATCTTTTGCTGCCATACAAATAAATATTGATTAAATGATTGGTGGTGTCTGGTTGTGATGGGAATGAAGATTGTTACTCAAGGTGGTAACCTGCTGTACTCAAACATGATCTCATTGAGGTTTTATGGACTTTTTTTTTGAAGATGGAATAAAATTATTTGGACCCTCAGATCGATGCGACATGAAACCTGCACTACTGATTTTCAATTCCTTTTCTTTTCAGCTTTTATTTTGATTTATTTCCTCTACTACTGTACCAGTACATTGAAAGTACTTGGTTCAGTTAACGTCTCCTACACCTTTTTTTGCACATTTCCTGGACACATATGGGAAATAGTTTGTTTAATCCCATAATCAAGATCAACAGATTGTTATTCAACATGTCCAGACAACACTAAATATACAAATTGTCTATCCTAAACTGAACTCTTTAGCAAACAAACATTTAAGTTATTCTTTTAATAAGTAATATAATATTTCCAAAAACAATTGGCCAAAGCAGGATTTTGTATAGTGAGGTGGACGTGTGCCCCTATCTTCATTGTAAATGATGCTCTCGGCTTATTTGACAGCTTTTCTGGATGAAATATGTTTCCACTTTTGGCACAGCACGTCCATGACTAGACATATATGGAGGATTTAAACGGTGCCATTTATTTGCCATTTGTGGTCGTTAATATTCATGATCAATCACCAGCAATGAGGCCCCCGAAGAGCCACATCTTTTGTGTTTTATGATGGTTATTAATGACGACCTGAGCGCTTACTTCTCCCACTCACATAGCTCTGAACCCTTAATGATCAAAAGTATTAATTCCCACAGTATTCCATTATTAATATCCTGGATGGAGATAAAAGGTAATATTAATGTAAGGCCAACATAAAGACAGAGTCATTATTTAAGTCCTGTCATCGTTTGTCTTATTTAAATACAACGGTGATAAGGCTTTCTTTTAATTTAAATAAAGACATTAATTTCTTTAATGCTGAGCAATCAAAGCGATATTTTACAGTTTAACTCAGAAGCTTGTTAAATCGGTCATAAATCTTTCTGGGAATTTCCGGTTGTGGATCACCTTTGATTACAGTCATATCATGTGTCTTTACTTGTGTTGTCAGAGCAGAAAAATGGAGCGCTGTCTGAATAAAAGAACTGATACACTGAATAACTAAAGTATCTTTCAAGCATGCAGCACCAATTACATCAGACTTCCATTAAATTAGTCAGCTCCTGAAGCTTGAGACAAAGGAGCCAACAGATTATTTACAGTTTTCTGTCTTTATTTGATTCATGTTGGATGTGCCAAATATTTTAAAATTTAATGTATAAAAGCTGCACATCATATTGCTTTTATAAGGATTTTTCATTCATGCATTAAACACACAGCCTATATAGATGTTTTATGAATTTAAACTGATCCTCAGTTAATTAATTTTGTTAAATGTTTGAGTTTATTCAATAAACAACAGTTCAGTCATAGATATTTAACCATCAGATTCGCAATACCAGACATCCTTTTGTTCACCATAACCCTAACGAGATCCTTTAAAAACCTTCAACATTTGATCATAAGGGTAACAAATGATAGCTTGTAAAAAGTCCTGTAAAAATATCTAATATCAATATAGTCTTTTAAAACAACTTCAGCCTGAAATATACATATCAGATGAGAAGACTAATTTCTTTACACAACTTGAGTTTTTAAGAAAAGGAAGGAAAAAAGCTAAATAAAATAAATGTATTAATGTTAAGATAAATGTTGCATCAAAAATCACATTTACAGTGGTTTTCAATGGGACATTTTTTTGTCCTTATAGGCTCAATTGTGTAATTTTTTAGCCATTTTAAGTGAATTCACGGAACTGAGATAAAAATTCTAAAATGACCTAAAAAAGAATATCCATCCATCCATTTTCTGTACCGCTTAATCCAATCAACACAACCAAAATGATATGAAAATAATTATGGCACAAATTGTCACAAGGATCTCTGAAAAGTAAAAGAATGAATCTAAACATAATCTCCTTACTAGAAGTTGTATTAGCAAAAATGACATCGCTTTAACTGTCATGTTTGCGTAAGTCTAAACAAATAATGTTCCATCCTGAATTCTCTCTTTGATTCTTGACTGATGATATTCATCCGGCACCATCATAGCAACTTGTCCTCAGTCCATATGACCATATTGGTTGTTTCTTCATAGCCCTAAGACATAGTGTGTCCCTAAACTAGCACCCAACCGGCAGAAACAAATCTCTATGGAGTAAAATTAGTGCCATGAAAGTTGCAAACATGTTTTAGCCTACTTGAATTTCCTTGCGAATGTATGTTCAAATCCACACACAAATATCAAGCAATTTGAACACATGTAAATAATATCACACATGCACGCATTACAAACTGAGCAAACGTAAATATTTTGCATTGATTTTAAACTCAACCTCAGAGTTGTGATTATTTTTGTGTTCAAAAAGCTTCCTGTGCATACAAATTATTAAGTGCATGTGAACATACAGTATGACCTGACACAAATGGATCAGACTGTATTTGTGCATGGATCAGCCTGTGGGTTAGGGTTTTGCTCCCTTAAAGGCAACAACTCATAGGTGTTTGCTTTATCAATTATTATCAATTAAACCAATTTTCTTATAGGAAGCAATTAAAAAAAGGCCTCCAAGCAAATCTCTTAATTTAGTATAAATTCTCTGATGTTATGTTCCTGCTTCCAATATTTATACGTTGATGTACTTCCATTTTACAGAATTTTCCCATCATTTATTGATGTTGTGCCTCGTGTCTGTGAATCAATGCATCGGAGTTCATCACCTTCACTTTTTCAACCTTTGAATTTGATTGTAACACGGAGAGAAATTAACCTTTTTCTTTTGATCTTTACAGACAGTAAAGACGAGAGAAGGGGAAATGTGGTTTCCAGGTAGGAGACCTTGAGATGACACCTGTAGCTGTTTGTGTTGCGGTAAACCTGGAGAGGAGATGGAGGCGGCGGTGCTTGTTGACGGAGGGAGGCGGGTGGATGAATCACTCGATTATACAAAGAAAATGAGAAGAGGGGCCAAAACACAGCCAGCTGCCTCGTGATCATCCTTTTAATAACCTGTAATCTCGTGGCAGGAGATTTGTGCCCGGATGAATGTGATTGATGACACATCACAAGAGTGAGGCAGATTGACCAAACATCTAAACACACAAATTATTAAAAAAGGAGGGGTCACCCTTTGGACCCTGGGAGGAAAGTGAATCACCTTTAGTTAAGATGATACCATTTTCCGAGAGCAATTTATAGTCTATTGACTGGAGAAAGTGTCTTTTCAGATGTGCGGAAATTGTCTTACATTGCAGATGAGATCTGCTGCTTGACACCGGATTCAGGGGCCAGGCAGACAGCAAATATCACATTAGCTGCCAGGAGCTGCACAGATGATATCAGACTGTGTTTCAGCTCTGGACAAACACAAGCGCATATCAACCCATCTCCCAAACAACCTCAGCGCAGACACACAGACACAGAACAGACTACTAACCTGAAGTGCAGCGCATCGGGAGGTGTTTGGGTGTAAAACATCTGAATGCAACAATGTTAAATTCCTGTGATTAAAAAGTGCAAATCTGTTTTAGTTTCCTCTCACAAACAGACCTTAGCGTGCCAGCTGAATCACTCATGTGACTGTTTGTAAAACTGTCAATCCTCAACTGTGTTTTAAAGTTTTAAAATGTGAAGTTCTTCATGTAAATGCATGTAGGCGTACAGTCTCACTGCATTTGATTAAATTTTCACATAAAAAAAGTCAACATGCATCCATTTTTCACTGCTTATCCGAGTTTGCAGGGAATCCCAGACTTCCCTCTCCCCAGCCACTTCTTCCAGCTTGTGGGGGAGTTGCGATGTTCCCAGGCAAGCCCAGCAAGTCCCTCCAGCATGTCCTGAATCTTCCCCGTGGCCTCCTCCCATTGGGACGTGCCTGGAAAACCTCAATTCATGCTAAACTGGTATCTCTAAGGCCTCACCTTGGGGCAGGACCTCGTTGCTGACTTGGAGAGGATACTCTATCCTTTTCTGGCTGAGAACCAAGGTCCCAGATTTGGAGTTGCTGATCCTCATCCTAGCCGGTTTCAGACTTGGCAGCAAACTGCTACAGTGAGAGTTTAAGATTGTGGCCCCATGCAGAGAACTCCTGAACTGGGGCCAGTAATTGAGGACAGATTTGATGCAGAATATCGCAGGACTCCTCTACCAACCTTTTCAGCAGCTACAGCTTTCTACTTTCTTTAGAAAATGGCTAAATTAAAAATTCAAAAACACCTGGTTGGGGTCAGAGGTTAGTGCTTCATGTACAGAAGCCACAGTCTTGTCACAGCCAGCTGAGGTTTGACCCTGTTACCAGTCTAAGTTCTGGACTTTTGGATAAATGAACATGATGAAGTCCTCAAGTGGTAGAGCAGGTTGTCCAATGACCAGAAGGTTGGCAGTTCAAATCCTGCTCTCCCATTCAACTGTTGTTGTATCCTTTGGCAAGACACTTACCCTCATTGCCCCCAGTGTTGTCATTATTGTGTACTTAGATGTCAGGCACTTTAGATAAAGTTGTCTGCTAAATGACTGTAGAATAGAGGAACACTGAAACTCTGCCACGGCTGCTCTTTGTCTCCAATTCTGTTCATAACTTTTAAGGACAGGATTTCTAGGTGCAGTCGAAGTGTTGAGGGGGTCTGGTTTGGTTGCCTAAGGAATGGATATCTGCTTTTTGCAGATGATGTTGTTCTGTTGGTTTCATCGGGCAGTTGTGGTAAAGAAGGAGCTGAGCCAAAAGGCAAATCTCTTGATTTACTTGTCAATCTATGTTCCTACCCTCACCAAGCTGTGGGTAGTAACTTAAATAACGAGATTGCAAATAGAAGTGGCCGAAATTAGTTTCTTCCGCAGGGTGTCTGGGCTCTCCCTTAGAGATAGGGTGACAAGTTTAGCCAGCTGGGAGGGACTCGGAGTAGAGCTGCTGCTCCTATGCATTGCAAGGAGCCAGATGAGGTGGCTCGGGTATCTGATTAGGAGGCCTCCTGGACGTCTCACCTGAGGACACGCTGAAGGGATTATGTCTCTGGGCTGGCCTGGGAATGTCTCATGAACCCCCCCCCCCTTGGACAAACCAGAAGAAGTGGCTGGGGAGACAGAAGTCTGGACTTCCCTGCGTGGGCTGCTGCCCCCGCGACCCGACCCCAGAATGGATGGATAGATGGAGAAATAGAAAAATAGCACTATATTAGCAACTCATAATAAATCACTTTTTTTATACTGTTGACTGTACTGCAGCCAGATCACATGGAAGAGACTAACTCATTTTGCTGAAAGAGATTTTTCTTTTAAAAGACACTTTGGCAGATTTTCCAATAACAACAGCCAATTCAGCATCCATCTTGCATTCTCCCTGTACTCTGAACTCTCTCCAGCCAGTAAAAGTCAGTCTGATGTTGACTCTTGTCTAATCCCTTGCTCCGTCCCTTTCTCTTTTTTTCCTCTCCTCCTACATTAATGTCCTCTCATGTTTCTTTGCTCAATCAGCCACGTTGCATGCTGGCGTGATTGTATCTGGATGCTGATGTGTGCACATGGCGAAACTCAGCTACAACATCACGAGGCATCCTGAAAGCAAAAGTTGTGAAGTATAGTTTCTCAGCATCAGGGATCTACTGGGTGCCAATGCTTCCATAAATGTACATAATAAATGTCTCAAGCACAAACGTGGAGTTTTAAGATTGGAAAAGTACATTGTGAATTTTTAAGAAAGACTTCCTGCAAAACCTTTTAAAAATCTTTTCTGAATAATAAAAACATAAGATTGAATGGTTTATATCAAATTTAAACCTATGCATCATCAGCCATTTCATTCTGACTTTAGGGTTTTACACCTTCGTGTGCAACAAATTAGCAGAAGATGTGGACCCTCTTTGCTATCATTCTAATATTTTATCATGCCAATGTTTTGCACTCGCCTTTATATTGATATTGTGACATTTTCTTGTTTTACATTAACATCCACTTTGAACATTGTGCATTCTTGTTTGCACATCTTCATATTTTTATCCCCAAGCATAGATTTAGTTGACATCAGATCCATATTTCAGTTAATATCCTCCAATGCTGTCATTGTGCTGGTGTAGTGGAATTTAAAAAAGGCTGGCAGTCTGTGAGATGTTGTGGGATGCTCCGGTATCGATCGTTTTGTACACACACACAAACACACACACACAAACCAGTCCTTCACAGTCGCACAATCCTGATGATTAGATGAAGAAATCCGGCTTCTTGTAATAGTTTACACTCAGGTGGCGTTCCTCATTACATCTCAAACTGGGATTTTTTGACAGCCAAGGATCCTTCAGTTGCCACTCAAGTCTATCAATGTCAGCAGCAGGGCTCAGCCACACACCCATATATTTGGATTAAACAGTCAGAGTCATTACAGCCAATGTTATTGACCTTTTAAGATACAGCTTTAATAGCTTTTCTCTCCCCTCTCCGTCTGTCATGCTGTGAAGCGCCAGAGGTTACCAGGCTGATGAAGTCCCCCTCAGGGTTTGCCTGGAATTGGAATCAAATACTTTAGATCCCCTCTTCCTCGGAGGTAATGCCGCTGGCTTTGCAGCACAGAAAGGAGAAATTAAAGGAAAAGCACACAATGAGAATGAGGAGCAGGCGATCAGGATTACCAGACGGGAAGCATTTTCCGAGAGGCCAGCCAAGCAGACGAAGCTGAGAGCAGAACTAACGTGGTGTTTTTAGGATCTTTTTGCCCTGAAAGCATGAGGAACATTATCCAAAAACGATCAAATTAATAACCACGTGAATACATAAAATAACTGATAAAATATGCAGTAATTTATCTGAAAATGCAGACAGTCAAATTTATGTTTTTTGGTATATTGTACATTTAACTGTACACTTTCTGAAAGCGAGAACAGCTTCACAGTCTAGGTTGCAGCCTGCAGCTTAAAGACGCCCTATGTAACTTATCAACCTTGAAACTCCATGTTCCTGACTCGACTGATGGCACAGTTACATCTGTTAGGCAAGGCAAGGCAAGTTTATTTGTATAGCACATTTCCTGTACAAGACAATTAAAAGTGCTTTACATAAAGCATTAAAAGCATTACAAATGGTGCAAAGAAAGCATTACAAAGTAGTAGAAGGCAGCAACAAATAGCAAAAATCACAACAAAATCATGAAAAAAGAGGGCACATTTCTGAACACAGCATCCCGAGGTAGAGAAACCATTCTGGATTCTGAAAACCTTGTGCTTTCAGGAGAACCAGCCGGCGTTCACACCAGTTTAACTGGAACTAAAGTGACGTTATCACGTTGATTATCTGCAAACATCTGTCCTGCATGAAGCCAACTTACAGTCTTCATTTGTGGAAGATCCAGGGGGTCGGGGGGAGTTGGCTGCTGCAGTGGCTGATTTCTGCATCCCTGTTATCTGGTTTGCTGGTTGATAAGTTGGACATCTTACACCATGACCAGCTCCAAGTCTTTTCACTGTTCCAGTATTTCATCCATTCATCCATTCATCCATCCATCCATTCACCCATCCATCCATCCATGAGTCACAGCAGACATTTAGATAATAATAATGCATTTCATTCTTTAATCACTTTACATTGTAAGATAATCTCAAAGTACTACGGCACAAAACACAACTGGTGTTTGTATTCGGACTCTCATTTAAAACAAAACGCCAATTCTTTTCTGACATAACCTACAAGTGAATCATATTATTTTAACTGTAGTTGTATTTTAAGGCTGAACTCATCTTCCATTCTTAAAAATAAAGATGTTAAAAAGCAGAAAAGTATGAGGTTCCTATCTTTATGTAACAACAAGACAATGTGTAGGAGTTCTGATGTGAACGTGTAGAGTTTGCTCATCTCACTCAGACAGTGTTTGGTTATTTATGCATCTGTGGAGCTGCAGAGTGAAGCAGTAAATTCAGTCTCTTTGTATTTGTCTCCAGGTGTGTTTGTGTGCAGGCCTCTGAGGTTAATATCCTGCTCTGTCTCTGCTCCTATTTATCATCTCAGGTGTGTTTAAGTGCTGGCGTATGTGATGGAGAATGACTCACATGTACTGACAACAGCCATTTGTAAATCACAGCGCGGCGCTGGGTCGCAGCATAATCCCTCCTCTCACTTTATATAAGAGGAAGATAATGTGATAGAACTTTTCTAAACTCGTAACCTTTTATCACCGCAGCGTCGGTGCTCTCTCACCTGTCCAGATGGCTCTTATTGTTTTTGTGCTCGTACCTGCCCTCAGCAGCCGTGTCCTCATATTCACTGTCTGCAGCCATCAGCCTTTTCCAATCTCACCATCAGGGAAGTCACAGCTCTTTGTACAAGTGCCTTCAGTAATTGAATTTGCTGCAGAAATAGCGGCCTAGAAAATTTCATTTTCGCTCCTGGTGGGTGTGTGTCTGAATGTGTGTGTGTTGCACTGGAGGCTCATCCCCTCCTTCCTAACTGATATATTCTCCCCTCCATTTCCCATTCTCCATGCTCTCTCCATTTTGGACTTTACTGTCCCTCTTCAGCTCACGCTGTCTTTCCTCTCATCCACCCACAACACACACATTGCCGCCGCTGTGTTCACCCACCTGACGTGTAAATCTGCCCCACGCTTTGTAAAACCTGCTGGTTTTCAGCCCCACACAGACTCAGGCAGTCCAGCAGTGGCTGTAATTGAGTGTGCAGACAGAATATTTGCTACAACATGAAGCTTTAATGCCACAAACGATGTTCTGCCCACTCTGAATGATGCTCACACTTGGCCTGAATAACCTTGCTTTCCTTAGCAAACCAGGAAGTTAAAGATAATAAACATTCATCATTTGTTCAAATCATTTGACATTGAAAGTAGAAATGATACAATGTGTGGTTTCTGTGTTTTCCCTCCATCAGAGAGGTGAGGTGAAGGTATTACTGCAGGATTATTTAAAAACAACAGAACTGCATTTAATGCTTAATTTGTGGTAAGAATGGTGAAATACAGCATTAGGGGTAGAAAAGGAACTTTTCTAATTGTTTGCTAAGCTGCATCATTAAAGTGGAGCTATTAAAAGATGTAAATTCTTCTCCCCACTTGATTTAATTAGTCTCATTATGTTGCTCTACTTTTTAATACAAAAAAATAAAATTAATCTGAAATAAGATTAAAACTAATCGACTAAAAAACTAAAATTATATTTAATCAGGATTTGGTAACAAATTGTGTTGGTATTGTGTCTGTTAGATTTTTGTATATCATTTTCAGATGGTAAAATCTGAACCTAAAGCAAATATACGAAACTCTATGATACTGCATCTTTTTTTTCATTATGATTAATGATTTTTTTTTTCAAAACAGCATTTTATTGGTGCAAATTTAATTTTAGGATTTGGGAAATAGAAAAATTCAAGTTTTATATTTAGTTAATTTGCCTCTCTGAAGTAATATAAAGACTGTTATGAAAATATAAATATGTTAAATGGACTGTACCTACTTGTATAGCGCTTTTCTAGTCACATGACCACTCAAAGTGCTTTGACACAACATGTCACACCTATATTAAGACTGAGTGCTACTATACACATTCAAACCCCCGATCGGGAGGCAACGTGGGGTTGAGTGTGTTGCCCAAGGACACTTCGCCATAGTAACAAAACCGGGAATTGAAGCACCAACTTTCCAGTTGGTAGACGACTGCTCTTCCTCCTCAGCTAGGATTTAAAAGAAATAAAATAAAAAGTTGTTACAGTTTCTGGGTCTTAAAATTCATTAATTTCATTTATTTGTTTAAAAGCTGCATTTGAAGACTTGGCAGATTTAGTGTATGATTCTGTTCTCAAATCCAATAAAAAAAATATTAGTATTTTATTATTATTTTACTAAATGATAATTTCCACATGATAATAGCAAATAAATAATAATAAAGTCTAACACAGGTTGAATTAATTCTATTTGTAAAATCCCTTGTAATGTTTTACGACGTCCAGGTGATGCACTCTTCTGCAATGAAAAATGAAAAGGACACCTCTCTATCCTCTTAAATTTCTAAGACTTGTATTTGTATGATGCAGTTAAAGAGCAACATGTTTACGTGTAAACAAGCTGCAGGTGTTGGCGTCCACACAGCAGGGGGCGCTGCAGATGTTAACATCTTAATATGAATAATAAAAGTATTCGTCCCTGCAATACGGATGCTGAGGTGAAACACCTGATACCTCCTGTCCAAACCTCCGACCACTGCTGGTTTGCACAGCCCTGCTGCAGACCCAGAGGGGGGAGGAGGCAAGGGGAGCACTCCAGGGTTTGTCACGGTGGCAATTTTCTCCTAAATACCTTCCACAAATAATGGTTTTCAGAATGAGCATTAACAGGGTTGATTACACGAAATGGCCCTTTTAATTTACAGCGGGCTCCTATTGATCACAGGAGTGCAGATTAAAGCGTTCA
The DNA here is from genome assembly GCA_028567055.1 of Leptatherina wallacei. Lineage (NCBI taxonomy): Eukaryota > Metazoa > Chordata > Actinopteri > Atheriniformes > Atherinidae > Leptatherina > Leptatherina wallacei. The sequence continues at coordinate 2,859,267 of JAOXYM010000020.1, forward strand.
ATGAAGCCGGTGATGAGGTATTAACCAGCTGGAGCCCCCTGGGGGCCTGGGAGGATCGGAGGAGGCTGGCTGGGGCTGTGCCTGTGTACAGTTATTCCCCTGTAATGAAGTGCCTCTATGCAGCGGCATGGAGCCCCGGCAGGAAAAATAGATTGAAGATGATGAGCTCTTCAAAGTCATTTCTTGCTCTCTCATTCCACCTCATGCCCGGCGCCTCCTGCCCCACCGTCCCCGCTCCTGAAAATGCCTCGGATTTACTTAGCCGGCCGGACTGATGCAATTTTTATGACCTTATTGCTTTTTTACCATGGTAATAGTTTTGAATCAATTTATCAATCTGCAGGAGCCATCAGGCATGTTGCCCTCAAAGATCAAGTCCAGGTCATTCCATCATTGCACTCCGGAGCACTGAGATGGAAAGATACCTCCCTGTCCCCCCTCCCCCTCGACGTACCCCATCACTGCCACCGGCCATATGAGAATGCTCCTCAAACAGCTTAGCAAACATGCTCTCACCAGTTTAACCCCTCATCCAGAGCCCCCACCATCATGCTCCCTTTAAAAGCAGACTGCAGGGATTTCTTATTATCTATCAGAGAGGAACAGAGGTGCACCATAACAAAAAGAGCCTCTCTACTTTCACAAGTGTGTGTGTGTGTGTGTGTGCCAAAACAGCAGCTCCCTTAATTCTGCTCTGGCATGAATGTGCTCCCCTAATCAAATGCTGCCGGTTTAAATAAATTCACATAAATCTGGACAAACGCTCGTCCCAGTTGGTTTTCTGTTTTCTGGATTGATTTAACTCATTTTCAGATCAATAACGGATTGAAAAGGACAATTTATTCTGGGGATTAATATGTTTAAATGAGCGTTACGGCTCTACTGTCCTTTGTTCGGCTTCAGCAAATGTCAATTAATGTTCCATATCCTCGGTGAGATCAGGCCTGAGAGCTTTCATTCAATTAGGCTGAATTATCTGAGGCTCTGTCTACTGTATGCCACATAATGCTACATCAGTAATGTGATAATGGCAGCAGGCTTTGTTTCACATAACTGCACCGCAAGAGCTGCCTATAGATGCAACAGTGCAAAATATTCCAGACTACATTTGTAATTATTTCATTTTAAACATGAGTGTGTGTGTGGAAACAGCTAATCTGTTCTTTAAATTTGGAGAAAAATGTGTGTGTCAAAGAGACCAGATCAGATCTCCCATCCTGAGCAGTGCATGGGCTTCCAAGACACCTTAATTGGTTTAATGAGGTTTCATATCTGAGTAACAGAACTTTTCCTTCTGGTTCAGCTCTTTTGACCTGTGGTGTACCCCAAGGATACATATTGGGACCTCTTTTGTTTTAACTACTTACTCACTTGGGTCAATCTTAAGAAGATATAATATTGCCAATCATTTTCATTCATTCACAGTAAGGACACATATTTACCCAAGCATTTGCCTGGTATGCCTGTTGGTAAGCCTCAGTCATAAACATTCAGTGTTATTTTTTTAGATACGCTACAGTTTTTCTTGTTAGTAGTTTTGCCGACAACAATTGATATTTTTTCCACCTCAGATCTTTTTCAGGACAGCCTCCAGGTGCAGCTCAAACACTCTGGGAGGGATAGATGGAGGATGCTCTTGTTTTCTGGCTCCTCCTTGTTTACCAGTCAGTATATTATAAAAACCAGCAAGAATTAAGTCAAGACCAGCATGACCAAGGTCAAAACTGGCAGTCTGTATCGGCATATCTGGAATCAAACATTTTGGACCAGTTCAAAATCAAGACTGGCAAGACCAAGTCCCTTGTCAAGACCAGCAAGTCCTAAATTAGGATGAACAAATTCCAAACCAAGTCCAGCAAGTTCTGGGACAAGAACCCCAGCTCTACAATCAAGACTGGCAACACTAACCAGTACCAGTTTAAAACTAAAAATTCAACACGTCTGACGATGCAAGACCAAGGAGACTCAAATGAAAACATGAATCAACAGCAAGTTCTGAATCCAAACTAATATATTGTGACTGTAGTCGACACAATCTGTCACCTTTAGATAAATCTGGACATCAGATGTGGCTGAAAGCAAAATTATCACCTCTTTTCAGGTTTGTCTGACTTTTGGTAAAAGATCCCGATCCTGGACCGATGGTGGTCCTTCATGCTCATATACCTTCTTCGCTATGCAGCCGCCTGCTGCCGGCGTGACTCCACCCAGCTGTGCAGCTCGGTCCATGTTCAGCTCAGCGTTGCGTCAACTCTCCATGTGACGCTTCCTGCAGGAGACCTACTCCTGTGGCTTTATTTAGTCTGGAAGATTTCCACTCTGGGTCGGTTATTCCCACACCAGTTTGGGTCCAGTAACAGAGGTAGATGAACAGTTATACAATCACTTTAAAGCATTATGTCATAATCAATAGCAGTGTGTGTTTGTTTTGCTGCATGTTGTTATTGTTTATGACTGTAAATAGCCTCCTGTGAGTCTGTCTCCACAGATGTGTGCAGATGTGTCTTCGTTGTCTCCAAGCAGAAAGAGGCAGCAGATGGTTTTCACAGGAAGCTAAATATAGAGCGTCTGTGTGGAGCCTGTGTTCAGCCTGTGCGGTGGACGGCCCCCCACCACTTCAGAGAAATCCACTCTAACACAAACACACTTTTACTGAAAATGAGTTTGTTTTCAGTGTGGCTCTGCAGGGGTCCTCACTGAAACGTCTCAACAACTACTGAATAGATTTGTGTGAGATTCTGCACACACATTCATCCTCCTAAGAGAATAAGTCCTGTACACTTTCATGATTATTGTCAAATATCAATAAGTAGAAATGAAACACTGGATTATTTCAGAAAAATTCAAAGAGTTTCTTTCTGCTGCAGCGCCCCCTGGTGTGGGGGCAGCTGAAAATAATTTGCATTCATGTAAACAAGGATCTAATTTAACACCTGTTTGAAAATGAATTTTGAGAAATGAAAATTTACTGCCAGGCAGTGCTATCACTACATTTATGAGCAGTGTTCCGTGACGTATCACACGTCCATTGGCTGCGTACTTATTTTAGCATGGGAGGTGCCATTTATGTTGTACTGCTTGTCTGAACAAAGTGCAGCTGAATAGGGGGCGAAATTTTTAAAAAAGAGTAAGCGATGTGTAGAATGAAAAACAAAAATGTGGTAGTAATGATGTCAAGAACAAGGCTAGTCAAAAGAAAAGAAAGGATGTAGGGGAGAATGCCGACAAAGAAAGAAGAGGTGAGCAAAATTGGGTGTCTAATATAAAATGGCTTTCAGATCGTTAGTGGCTGATGTTTGACTAAGAATGTTTTAAATGAATGTTTGCAAATAATTTCAGAGTTTGAAGTCCTAAATCAAGCTTTTCCAACATGTGGAAAAAAAGTCTGCCAGAGATACTTAAGTTTTTACATGTAAAAAATTATTTTGTGTGAGTGTAAAAATAAAAAAATGGATGCACTTTGGCAAACGTTTGTTCACGGATGCAAAGCAAAAAACTGTGCAAAACTTGAAAGTTTCAGTTGAGGATTTTTGTCTGTCTTTACACCCCTAAATGATTGGATGGTGACAAATCAAACTGTCCAATCAGAGAGGCTTCATTGTTTAAAGGGGAGTAGATTTTAACGACATGATGGTGGAACTTCTGCAGCTCAGGTGGGTTATAATATATGATATTGTGGGAAATAAACCCTCAAAGCCCTTCATTAAAAACAAAATGTTCCTCTTCGGGCATATTGGAAAAAATATTAAACATGAAAGCTTCTGTCATCATCAACAGCAAATGGGAATATTTTCAGATATTTTTTCAACCCTCTAAATGCCAGTTCAACATCTTTTAAACAAACATTATTTTCTGTTAATTGATGCACTTTATTTTATGCCGGTATTGGTATAGAGAAAAAGTGCAACCCTTAAAAGGAATTTTTTTTTAATAAAACATAAACAATAAATACAGATGATAAGAATTAAAAGTCTACAATCCGGTGATCGTGCAGGTGAATAATAACTGATTATTTGTGCTCTTTGTAGAGTTTGATTGCTTTGGGAAAAATAAGTGATGGAAATTCTCCTTTTTTCCATTGTGGGTTTAGGAGTCTTTTCCTGAAGTGGCTGCAAGTTGCTCCTACAGTATCAGGGACTGGTCATGATGGCTGTCAGTCTAGTCAACATCCTCTTCTCAGGAACTTATTAGGGCAAGGAGCAACAAGTCATCACTAAATATAGTTAGAAACATTTTAAACTAACTCCCTCACCCAAAAAATGTCTCCATTATATCTAAAAAAAAAAAAAAAAATCAGTTTTGGTCCTGAATGTATGAATATATAAAATCAATTTAAAAAAACTGCCAGACCCTATTGTTTTTCATTATGTGTTCTGCACATTAATAAGTTTAAAGGTTTCATTTCCAATTTAAGCTATTAACTGTGACACTGTAATGTTTACAAAAGTTTGACAAAATAACGGTTTGTAAAGATTTCAAAATGGAAATACAACTTCAGGCCCCAGAACCACAAATCTTTGAGTATATATCTGGAGGGGAAAGCCATGCAAAGGGCAAAAGACTGTTGCCTGGGCAACAATAGCCCATGCCTGCACATCCTTGTTACTGAATATTAGATGACCATCAGTATTACTAGCCCTAAATCCCAGTCAAACGCCTCTATTTTTCAGCTAACGCAGTGCTTCAAAGAGCGCTGACCTTGTGCAGAGCGTCTTGGTGTTTGATATGGACCCGAAGGAGACTCGGTATCAAAGGTTGCTTCATATGATCCTCATTAGTTCGCACAGCTGAATTCATCTACTTCCAGTAACACCAGCCTGTATTCATTCCCTCCTAATATATTGAAATACTATGCAACACTTAGGTAACAGATGAGCACAATCACAGTAGGGGCGTATGATTGATTATTTGATGACACTTTGTGGTGGTTTTTAACTCGTCCTCCCCAGGCTGTGTGTAGGTATTGGACACGGAGCACAGTAATGGGTTCACAAGGCCACATTTGATGAATATTTAAATTGTAACTTACATGTAACTGTGTCAAGGGCACGGACTAAATTATTAGTTTAGTATCAGAAGGATAAGTGACGACGAGTCTATAAACAAAGCATTTCTCTTTGTCAGACTTCTTTTTACAATGATTGTGTGTGACTTTAAATAACTTGCAGTAAACATAAACAACATGCGCTCTTCTGCTGGTTTATATGATAGACAAAACGTAGCGTGCGAAACCTGAGGGTCAGGACTCCAACAAAAGGTTGCATGATCAATCTGGGGAGTCGTGAGATGATTAACAGGGTAAAAATCAAGTGTCTGCTACATTAAGTCATGAATATTTGTCTCCAGGTGTCTGACAAAATCCATCTAATCAAGCCTCTAAAAACAAGGGAAAAAATTTTATACACTTGAGGACACGATCTGATGCCAGAGAAAGTTCAGAGAAGAACAGAAAGACGTGAAGTGGTGAAGAATGCCTTTCACTGATTTAGACTCATCTTCACAAATATTGAGTTTGTTAAAGCAAAAAACGTAATCTGACAAACTCGAATCAAAGAACGTTTCCTTTTGAAAAGTAGAATAATTGAAATAGTTGAGATTCCTCCAAAGCAAAACAGCTAATCTCCACTGCAGACTGATACAGTAAGTAGTGGATGGATGGACGTTTACATCGTGTTAGTCAAAGATGTGACATATGGCCTTTATTACTGTGTATCAAAGCTAGGTTTTTATAAAATATGAAATGTCAATTAGAACTCAATCTGTTCTGTAAAAAGGGGAATCTTTAAAAGAGGTGTCCAGTTAACTCATGTATTGATAATGCTTGAGATGCAGTTGAAACTCTTATTTAATCAATTAATCATTCAGAATTTATTGTTCAGCACTTTTCAGACAAAATGAATGGAACACAAATGGCTTGAAGAGAGAAGGGAAAAAAAAAAAAATCCCACCATCCCCAGCTGCAACCCACCTCCAAGTCCAGTTCATCAAAGGATTGTGATCAGATTTGAAACTAACAAACAAAACCTCAATAACAGGGACTAAAGACTTGTGGAACTTTTATTAGTTTTTGTTGATTTGCAGAAAATATGAGCAAAATGGTTCAGCACAAACTTCCTAAAAAGGATGCAAATTAGATCCTGTAAAAAACATATAAACTGCCCACTTTTCATACACATATAAAATAAAACAAAAAGGTTATAAAATAGTAAAAATGAATTGATAACATTCACTTAGAGATTAAACAACAAGTAGAATCAAAATAAACACATTTACCAAGAAATTCACCCAGTTAATTCATAGATAGAGACAATTTAACCAACGTAGCTGAGCAATGAATGTCCAAAGTTATTTTATGTACTTATATGTAAATTCTCATTATGCAGTGTTGAAAAAAAATGTATAAAGTCCTTGCTTGGGTAATTTTGAAACTTTTGAAGTTTGAGTTGCTTTAGGCAGAGAAAAAAACAAAAAGCTTTTCTGGTGGCCCTGATCTGAAGTTGAAGCACTTCTGCATCAGACAAAAGTCTGAATGAAAAAGTCTGCCAGAGTAAATTTGGAAATTTTCATGTTGCTCTTCAACATTGTTAACATGGAAGATATTGGTTAAAACATATATAAGTGGGACAGAAAAGGAACAAAAGGGACAAGCATGGCTTGCATGAAGCTTAAAGGCTTTCTATTCATGCTCACAATCAAACCAAAAATGCTGGATATTTCTTCTCAAACTCCCGTCTATGTGTCTCAGACTTTATTAGCTCCAAGAACATAAAGAAAGAAAAAGTAAAACAGTTGCTTACTGCAAACAAAAGACCTGATATTCCCTTTCCAGACTGATCACAGATCAGATCCAGACATAACTTCTTTTCATGGGATTACAAGCTAAAAGGTAGGGTTGCACTTCTGTATGCAACGGTCTGGACCTCTTTTAATTGAATGTCATGGCAGTAAATAGGAATAATGAAAGGATGAGGTCTATGGGATCACAACAGCCAATCAGAAGACAGCGTCCAGAGTCCTTCTGCTGCCCTGACCTACAACATTCCCAGAAATAGGCTCAGTATTCTGACCAATATCGGACTAATCCTCCCCCCATCTCCCTGCTGCTGGAGGTCAGCCTTAAAAAAAGCATTAAGCAAACAGCTAATGGAATTAAGGCTATAATAATATAGGGATATAGTGAGACAATTCTATTAACAAGATATAAATCATGTTGAGTGTGAGGTAAGTGTTTTTTAATTGATTGATGGAAACAGCGATCCATAGGTTTTCTGGAGACTAACAGCCATTTACCGTCTCCCACAGAGTAAAAGAGGCAAAAAAGGAGAGATAAGAAAATTACTCTGGGCCAAGGAATAAATTATTCAGAAAAGATAATCATTTTGTGCTGACATTACTAATGTGAAGAAGCATTTAATCTCCCTCCAGTGGGACAAGGGAGTTGGGTGAAGCCTTTTTATAAAGATTAAAACTGCAGCCAGAACGCTGCGCTCTCATTAGCCACGCTGCTGTCCTCTAATCAAGGAGAGGGAGGTTCTGCAGACGGTTCAGAGAAAGTTTACCCACAAACACATGCAGCACATACAAACACAAAACACCCTGCATGAGCTCACGTCATGCATGTCCAATGGCACATGCACCGACACACAGCCGAGTATACAAAATCACCTGCCAGCCACAAGCAAGTAGATACAACTAAAATAATACTAAACAGGTTTCTTCAAAAGCAACATGTTGGTTAATTTATTCATGAATTTATTTGTAAAAAAAAAGAAAAGAAAAAGAAAGGTTAAAACAAAGTTCAGACTAACAGGAAACACCAGTCACACAATGAGATACAATAATGTGCAAATACAATCTACCAATATATATAATAGATAAAACATGGAAATGACAAAACCGAGAGTAGGAAGGCTGGTTAGACTGTTACAGTTCCTATGAAACCCCCAACAGAGGAATACACTATTTTCCTCTCCGTATTCATACATTTTCTGCCCTGATCAGGCACCTCCAACCAGACTCCACCTCAGGAAAACAGGTGATTTATAATGCAAGACATATAACATAAAAAACTTAAATATTAAATGTAATTTTATGGAGACTTCTATAAATCTCAGTTACATCCACAGACTGTAAATAAAAGATGGATACAGTCATTTGTTGTCAACATTGGGCAGTGGTTGAGGCCCCGAGGCCCCCCCCCCCCAAGAATCAGACAGAGCTGGTAAATAAGAGATTCCCTGAAAATGTTTTATTTTCTTCCCTCAGTGTGTACTACTCAGGGCCGTATGCAGGGTTTTAGAAACACTTACCCCTCATTATCACCCACACATAGCAAGAGACCAACATTTATATAAAATGGAAACAACTCAGTCCCTTTTTCTCGTGTCCTCATTGTCTCTGTTGTCCATCTGTTCTGTCTGTTTGCTCTTTTCTTCCCTCTGCACTTCCTGTCTCATCATCTGTCTCTCATCCCAAAGACAATATCTAAAATAAAGTTAACACCTTCCTTAGTTTCCATATTAAAATGATCTCAGGGACACATATTACTCCAAGCTGAACTCATGCAGCTATTTACTGCAGTACTTACTTATTTAATTTCTTTTTTCTTTCTTTTTGATTTCATAACCATTTTTATGAATGCACATGTGAGCAAAACAGGATGCCTCAGTTTTAAGAAAGCAGTTGTTTGAACATCAACACAAAAACCTAAGCCTAGTAAACATCTGCTACACATCTCCAGCAGCACCACATCTTCTCCCTCTGTACCTGATAGTACCTGATAGTACCTGGTAGTACCTTGTAGTACCTGGTAGTACCTGGTAGTACCTGAGTGTACCTGGTAGTACCTGGTAGTACCTGATAGTACCTGATAGTACCTGATAGTACCTGGTAGTACCTGGTAGTACCTGATATGCCCCTTTCACACTAGCACCTACTCAGCCCGGCTCAGCCTTCATTCAGCCGACACCACACCGCCCCGGTTTCGTCTGTTCGCATTACAGCCGCGGTCGTCC
>JAOXYM010000020.1:2888919-2900029 GCA_028567055.1 Leptatherina wallacei
GAACATGTAGTGTCAAAGCGCTTTGAGTGGTCACATGACTAGAAAAGCGCTATACAAGTACAGTCCATTTACCATCTGATAAACATCCACTTAACAGGAGACAATCATAATAAACAGCCCTCACAGTATATTCACTGCCGTTTGGTAGCAAAAAGGACCGATGATGAGACAGAAAACAGGGGTTTTTCAGGCACATGTTGTGTAACATCTTGAAATTTTGCGTTGAATCTTAAATGCAACCAAAGAAAAAGTGTTTCGGTGCAGCTGCTGCATCGGAAAAGCGTCGAGATGCACATGTAAAGCAGACCCAGCAAGAAGAAAATCCTGGATAAGCGTCAGTCTGTGATGGGTTGACTTCTTAAAATCCTGCAATTTTTCAATTTTCAATTCTTTTCCTGCAACTACAGTATGGTTTCACATATAAATTGAATTTATGAATAAGTGTTTACTGAATCTACAGTTATGATTGTAGCCTTAAATGGTATACATAATTCAAATCTAAAGAAATTTAGTTTTCCAATGGCGCATTCGATCTGAAGTTACTTAGAAGGGAGACTGAGTGAAACAGATATTTATTTGTCATGTTCCAGCCACACGATCTCAATGGGTTAAGAGTAAGAAGATATTTCTTTTAAAAAGTTTTGAAACAAATAAACTAATAAATAATATTGCATCTGCTCAAATGATGGTTTTTTAAAGTCAAAAATAGCTGAAAGCACCAAACCGGTTTATTCTTAAAGTTTTTAATAAAACTTCTTTATAATTTAGGACCGTGTGTTGGAACAAATTACTTCCAGAACAAATGTTATACTGGAAAATCAGTTTTGTATAAGATAAATGGACTGAGACTAGGACTTAACAGAAAATAGACCTTGTTTTCTGTTAAGCATCAGTATCTTGGCTGAGTTTTTTTCTTTTGTATTTGACCATTTATTAATTTTTTTCTTTACATTCTATCATTTTTCCTCCAGTCACAAACTCTGGAATCCTGTCGCTTCCCAGGAACCATCATCTCCCAGGACCTGAAGTGGATGAACAACATCAACTCCATCATCAAAAGAAAATCTCCGCAGAGAATTTCAAGCTGCCCATATTTATGCTGGTGCACTTCTACACCTCCATCGCTGAGGCCATCCTCACCATCTCCATCACCAGCTGCTGCCAGCGCCAAAGACAAAGGCAGAGAGAGTGATTGGCTGCTATCTGCCTTCTCTCATAGACCTGTGCTCCTGCAGGACTCTGAGGCGGAGAGGAAAGATCATGGTCGAACTTTTCTACCCATGTCACAAACTTTTCATCCCTCTCCTCTCTGGCAGGATGCTGCAGTCCATCAGAACCAAAACCTCATGCAACAGAAACACTGTCTACCCATCATCAATGAGGCTCCTCTCCATACTCATAACTGACACTTCCCTACAATAAAAACGTACATAATAACACGTCACACCACCACACACCGTTGTTTTATTTCATATTCTTTGTTCTGTTTTTCTGTTTTTGCACCACCAACCCAAGACAAATTCCTTATATGTGCAAACATTGGCAATAAAATCCCATTATGATTCTGATTTCTTTCATATATATATATATTGATTATTTCAATATTAATTATTTAGATTCAATTTGATTTTAGATTGAATTTCACAGTAGCTTAGTGTAAAACTGGTTGGAGTTAAGACTATTTATTTACTCAAATGTAGAATTAAAAGGGAAAGACTTTTGGTAAAACAGAATAAAAAGACTGCTTCCCTGCCTGTGAGCTGCCTCCCCCCAGCAGACAGCATTGATTATCAGTGATCTGCTTGATGCTGCGCTGCAGCTCTGATCGAACCTCCATCATGCAGATAGATGTTTGAGCTCTCCCTCTCAGGTACGAATGGCAAATGAATTGATCTGTTTTTTTTCCCTCCCTCCTCTGTCAGCAGCTCTGACCTTCCCCTCGCTCCGTGACAGAAGCTGCTGAAGGACATCCTGATTGGCTGACGCTGCACTTCCTGCCTGCCGTCAGCGTGCTGGCCGCTGCCAAGGTGTGAGAGGTCCGGCTGGCGTGCGGGCGCTTGATGAAGCAAAGGGATCGATGGAACGAGGAATGATGAAGAAATGAGAGGCGGAGACAGACAGGGTGCAAAAATGAGTGTGTCACATTTTGTGGGGGTGGGATGAAACTTTCAAAGAAAGGGAGAGGAGGAAGGGAGGTGATCGATAAGTGAGATAAAACATTCTGAGCGTTTGTGGCAGTCACTCACTGCACAACACAGCTGGCTTCATTACTGGGATGTTTGGACTTCATGTAATTTAAGGGATTTAATGTGGGTCTTAATTAATGAAGTTCATGTTGGGCACTTAAATGCACGTTTGTTCCTCTTCTGCACATGAAAGAGACTCACCTGTTATTCCGCTGAGAACATGAAACCACTCATCCTCTAATCATTCTCACAGAGTCGGAACAATAATAAGCAGACGGGGAAATGATTGATGAACGTGTGGAATCCTAAACTGCTCTCTGGTTGGTTGCCAGACACTCGGGTTTATTTATCTTCATATTGGGGTGAGTCTGTGTTTGTGTTCAGTCTCTGGAGGAGCCACATGTCCTGAGAAATGACCCAACCCTCCAGAAAGAGCACAAATATGAAGTTGTGTTCATTTGAAGGAAGGCTGAGGGAGGGTCGTTTGGATTTACAGTCGTGTGAAAAGGAAATTTAAGGTTTTACATTTCAGGACATAATAGAAAATCATGTGATCCTAACCAGATCTTACAATAAGGTAAATGCAACTTCAGAGGAGAAACAACTCATTTTACTACTGTGTTATCACTTATTTAACCAAGAATAAGATAAAATGCTGAAAAAGAGGGAAACTGTAACTCCATCTTTACTATTTATAGGAACTAAGAAGGTGAGTAGCAGCCAGATGCTGCTAATCAAATGCAATTGATTAATTGATCATCACCAGTGTGACCAGCTAGTTTTGGGTATTCAGATGTGTTAACACATTACCAAGGAGGAAAGGCATCAGCAATGATCAGAGACAAATGTTGCTGCTCATCAATCTGTGAAGGGTTATAAAGTTATTTCCAAACTTTTTGGACTCCATCTTTCTGCAGCGAGAAACATTCACAAGTTGAAACCATTAGACATCTGCCAGTCTTCCCATGTGGGATGTCCCAGCCAGTTCAACCCAAGTTAGACCGTGCAATGCTCAGAGAAAATAAAACAACTACAAGAGCTACATCTCAGACTCTCCAGGCTTCAGTTTGCATGTTAAATGTTAAAGTTCATGACAGTAAAATTAGAAAAAGAACTTAAAGAATGTTGATGAATATGTGTTTTGCTTGCTTAAAAAGTGATTGCTTTACTCTGGAAAAGGTGTAACACTATGGATCAGGCAAATGTTAATGTATTTCCCTTTAGAGACACTAACTTGTATACTGAAAGAGAAGCAAGAAGAGTTAGAGGGGCCCTGGGGGCCATTTCCAGCTGTTGTTACATGTACGGACCTGTCAGAGGATGAAGAGGAGTGATGAGAACCCTGTTTTGTAAACCCTGACCAATGAGAACTCAGCTTAGTGGAAATGTGGACAATTCATTTGTTAAACCATAAACTTACTGGATGTGATGTGAATTGTGGAAGATAATTTAAGTCTGAGATGATGTTCTGGTATGTTTGTTTGTTAAAATGAAAAAAAAAAATCCAATAAATACTTAAAAGATTTGAAAATGACTATAAGGCTTGTTTGGAAGGGTTGCAGGAGAAACCCTTCATGGCAGCAGAGCTTAGGTTTGCAAAGCTGCATTTGAACAAACCACAAGACTTCTGGAACAATGTCCTTTGGAGAGACAGACCAAAGTGGAGATGTTTGCACAGCATATCAGCACAAACACCTCATGCCAACTGTGAATCTCATAGTGGAGGACTGATGACTTGAGCTAGTTTTGCAGTCACATGACCTGGACACCTTGCAGTCATTGAGTGGACCATTAACTCCTCTGGATACCAAAGTATTCTGGAGTCAAATAAGAGGCCAAGAAGTTTGGCTGAAATTGACTCATGCAGCAGGACAACAATCCCATCCAGACAGTCCGGTCTCATGGAAAATCTCATGGAAAGTCACAAACCAGAAAAGTATATTAATGCTGATGATTTTTTTTCATACCATCCAACAGGACTTTCAGAGAGATGTATTCCAGTAAGATGTTTTTATCGTGTGTTCACAACTCATTTTATATGTTTAGCGGAGGGGGTGGTACTCAGTTAATCCCATGATGCAATGAAATGCAATGAAACTCATTGAAGAGCCATTTGGGAGCCAAAAGAGCCAACTCTTCTAAGGGAACCATGTCAAAAGAGCTGAATCTTTGAAAAGAGCTGTACTTCCCCTCACTAAAATCCACAATAACATCATTATTTATCACATTTAAAAAAGGATAGCTATCACTACTATGTTGCTAAGAGACCTCGATTTTGACCCGTAAATTATGATAAAGCCACTGCATGACAGATTTTCCACCAATCAGAGAGCTTAAATTGACGGTAACGTCCAATCAGGGGCAATCAAAGAAAAGAAGGAAAATAATGGTCCCCTATGGCTGGAATAAAGCTAAGGAGAAGTTTTTCTTTATGTATGATGGGGCCCAAAACGAGTCAGTTTAGGGAGGATAGTAGGTGAATAGTAGCATAAATGGCTATAAATAGCAAAAAACACCTGGAGAAAAAAGTATAAAAATATAAATAGTTTCTTGTGTGTGTTTGTTTCAAAGCCAATATTTTTCCTCCTGAAAGCCAAGACGATATGCAGATGAGAAAAGGGTTGGTAACTGTTGACTTGTGTGTTACTTCTACAAAGTATTGTTAGAAATAAATTTTGTTTTCTTGTTGTAGTTAGCCTTTATGGTGCTATATCTATTGATACATTCATTTTTCATCATTTTAGCCTCATAATCTGACAACTGAGGCTGTCCTGAAAACATCATGTCTGGATGTTGACTGGAATAAAAAGGGTTAACGTTCTACATGCAGTTTTACATTGAAAAAAAAAGAATCAGACCAAAGATAACAAGAGATGTCTTGGAGTTTTAAAGGTTCACTTTAATATTTGGATTATCGCTAATATGTGTTCAGAAAATCTAAACTTTTACTTGAAAATTGAACAAAGCTTCCACCAAGCTGAGTCCACAATTTCCTCACGTACGTGGAGTCGAGCAGGTGAAAGTAGGATTCTGATAAAGCTCTCTCACCGTTTCCAGCTAATTGATTTATTTCACATTATTAATGAACTTTGCTGCACTTCCACTTGTCAGGCTTGGCCTGCGAGGGTCAATAACGGGAGGAAACTTGATGTTAGTGGATCGGGCTTAAGTGATTCTGTCTTGCCAACGATTCAATATATCAGGACAAATGTCAGCTGCTTGTAATATGTTGATTGTGCAGACCTGATCTGCATAAGCTCTGCAGGCGAGCCGAGAATTCTTATGGCTTTCAATAAATATTTCATGCAAAGGTGAAGCCTTCTTCCTCAACACCCCCCGACTCAATGAATAAAACAACCCAGCAACTGTGCTGTGCATCAACTAAGGAGTCTTTAAATTGAAAAACAAAATAAAAATTGCTATTTTATATGACAAAAATGAACCATATTTAAAAGTGAGAATGCTCTGATGTGTGTGCTCTGCAGTGATGTGTGCAGAGAGGGGGGGGGGGGGGAGGCGTGTAAACACTTAAGGTGACTAAACTGCTGGCTCGAGTTTTCTAGCTGGCGGCAGAAATCAGTGCGATGGATCGGAGGGGAGAGATTTAGTTGCAGGTGGCAGAGGTCGGTGGATTGTGTATTCTGCGCAGTCAATAATAAAGTTAGGACTTATGCCCTCAGAAAGTTAATGAGCAATCACAAGGACCTTGGAAAGTCATTTGCATGTGGGTGCAAGCTCCTCACTTTGGCTGTGAGGGGACCCCCGAGACACGTGGAGACAAGGTGATGCTGCAGAACTGCTGGATGCACTACACACATAACAATGAGACGTTTAACAGCATGACTGAACGTGTGTGTGATCCCAGCAACAAAAAACTACTAAGGCTCTATGCACATTATTCCTCCTCCTTATTCTGAGGAAACCATGACTTTACACCTGACCACACCTGTACCAAGGACTAAACCCCACCGGGACCTTGAATATGTCTCTGCCTGTCCACCATCACAGTCCCTCTGAGGAGAAACAATCTGCAGTCAGTCCCAACGTCCCGCTGCTGCAGGATTGACTTCATCATGCTCGGCCACACAACACTGACCACGTAATCACCTTGTCTGCTTTCACATCCACAGCTATGAGGCTGTAATCTGTCCAGCAGTCTGTCAGGCAGCCCGTCTCTGGCCTGCAGGGGCTCCTGTTTGGCTTCGGACCCCCACAGCACTCAGTGAGACGTACCCCAATACATCCATATGGAAATGATTTGCTATAATGTGGCACAAAGGTTCATTGATGTCACAAACCTCATCTGCTTCTTCAAATCATTTCATTCTCGGCTGTCAACACCTTCGCTCTGTTTCATGACATTAACAGCCCCGCTGTCTGAGATGTTTCCACATATAATGGCTTTATAAGTAGTAATATACACCTTTGTTTGATCGTTTTCTAAAAGAACAACTTCTGAAGTGTCAGATGGTTGAAATTTCTTTCTTTCTGCACTTTCATTTCTCTTTAGCTGTTTATTTCAACATGATGGACCTCATTTGGACTGTTACATCATCCTTCCTGGTTTTTATAGCATTCACACCAGCAGACTTGATGGATCATAGAGCCTTGTGACAACTAAAACCTAAGAACCCACTAAAAACAGTAACACAGAAGCCTTTTCTTTACATGATACAAACAAAAAAACTGAGTTAGTTTAGAATTTTAAAAACAAAACGACAGGAAATGATGTAGACTGTAAGGTATAGAGAAACAAAAAATTAATGTTGCTTTAAATTCTCATTTTTCCATCTGTTTCTTTTTGATGGTTGAGATTAAAATGTCTCTTAAATTTTCTTAAATGAATGGAGATTATTATGTTAACAAGGAGGTTAGAGGTGGGAAGTTTCCTCTGGAGCCCTCACTTTGTTCTCATTTTACTTGTGCAAATAAAAAAAAACATTTCCAACATTAAAGACGCACTTTGTAACTTTTCATCCTTAAAACTCTGCATTCCTGACTCGTTGATGGGACAGTGACATCTATATATGTGCATTTCTGGAGCCGGCGCTTCCCAGCCGCATTCAGAGGCTGAGAAATTTCTTCTGGGACGCTGCGTGACGTTGCAGCTGAGTTTCGCTTTATACTTACTTAATTCAATCTCTGCGCTGAGGTGATAAAAAAACAGTTAGAGTTTTTTCAGGGAAAAACCTTGTGGCTTGGTTTTTCCAGTTTAAAGCCACTTTCAGTGATTTTACAATATTTTTTATTCTGTTCATTTGAGCTTTCATCCTTTGATGTAAAATTGTTAATGCCTTTTATGTCTTGAGTTCAAAGTGTCATCGTAATTTTGAGAGCTCATGCCAGGGATATTCATTTCTTTTAAGAAGAAATGATGAGTCTGTAAGTACTTCAGAATTATTTTTGCACACTCAGAGCTATAAAAAGTACCAAATTGTACCTTTAGGGGTGCCAAGGTTCATCACTGGGGTAGTACTCCAGTTTAACCTTCAACAGTATGAATAAATATTCATACCCTTGTAGTTTGTATTTTATAATGATCAGTTGGTGGTCATCTTGTACCCCAGTTTAGCAATAGAAAACTGTCCATCTCCAACCACAGTAGAAAGAAAGATAATTATCATTCTTTATCATACACACATTCACATGTCAGTGAACGCATCAAAGTCAACCTAGGTTTGTGTGTCTCCCAAGGACACTTTATTTTACCCCAACATTAAGAAGAAACAGCACATCTGGGGAAACCTGGGCTCACACCACCAATCTTCCGACCCACAAATGCTCACTCTTCATCCTGAGTAGTTAAGAAATGAGTAAAGTGTGTTATATCAAAAAGCATTACCAAAGGGGGATGCACAGATCCAGTCACCTTTTTCCTCTGGACTACACAACTATAGAGCTATTTGTTAAGAAAAAACATGAATAAACGTCATGTTGCTGCAAAACAAATTTACCTCCAGGTATAAGGAACCTGAACGCTGTGATTATTAATCACCAAAAACTATTTAATGAAACTGCAGAAACTTCACAGCTCCTCGTATTTTTATATACATTGAAAACAGACCAAAGACATTGCGATGGAGCTCCATCTCATCATCCAAACACATGTGGATCACAGTTTGAGTCAGGAAGGGTTTACCCTCCTTTTATCGAATCAGTGCATGTATCAGCACAGATCCGTGCAGCATAAATTGTTTTCAAGTTACAGGTGAATCAACTTGTGAATCTAAACTCTGATTGAACAAACTCTAATAAATCTTTGGTTATGTTTAAATGCTCCCATGTTTTCTGCAGTCCGAGCGGCTTCCGCTGCCTCCACAGCTCAAGCATATAGTCAAAGCAGGCGAAGGGGAAAAATACATTTCATTACTTTGCTTTGTGGAATTTTTTCCACATCATTACAAAGCAGTAATGGGCGATCACAACAGAAACAGATTGCTCTGCTACTCGCATCCAACAGGCCTTATTTTAATGTGCCACCATTACGCGACTCACTGCTTTGTTACAGTCGAGTATGAGCGCCTTCCTCCCTCCGCCCTGCTTTTATGTATCTGTATAGAGAGAGTAGACGCTACTCGGATCTGACATGAGACAAATGTTTCATTCAAATGTTGCTTTCGCATATTGTGGAGGAAGTAATGAATTCCTTTGTGATTGTGGCAGGACCGGTTCACCGTGTCAAAGCTGAGCTCGCTGCAGGCGCGGCTCCACAGCAGCAAAATTAAATTTAATGTTCCATTCGCTGCGGGAAAGGTGCATAAATCACAGCTTTTGATTTGCATGGACTGTGGCGAGCAACCTCATCCCATGCAAAAATAAACCAGGACAGAATATGATGTCACGGGCAAAACAATGTAATCTCAGACTTCCTAATAAAAACAAGCAACAGGCGGGGCCATTTAATTCAGACTGTTGCTCTGATGTCAAGTATATTATTAAAAACATGGCTCCCTCCTGGCCTCCTCTTTCATTAAAGGCACAAAAGAACACAAGCCATTTGAAAAGTTTAATATTGTTGCACTAAAAGAAGAAAAATGAAAGTCTTAACCTGTAGAAACAACTAAATGAGCAGAAGCTGAGGCGGAATAAATAAAACCTGAGGCAGTCTCAGGTGTCCAAACTGTCCAACTGTCCAATATTCAGGTTGTATTTAACATTTGTTAAAATAAAACAACCAGAAACTGCTGATTATTTTGATAATTCATTTGTCTCTAAGTTGTATCTTTTCAAAATAAAATGTAAGTAAATAGTTAGGAGTTAAAACCCTTTTCTACTCAGACTGAAGACACACTTTAAAAAGATTTCTTAAACCTCAGCATTGCCTCTTTTAAGTTTTCTATCAAAACTATTTCACAGTCTCTTAAGAAACTAGACATATGAGATTAAAAACCACTGAAAAACACCCCAGGATGTGCTTTAATATGTAGTTGCAGGATATTGAATTATGTTCATATGTTCAACACTTTCTCTTATCCCAGAATAAAAAACTAATAACAAATAAGAGACGCCAGCAGGTGAAGGAGATAAAGTGAATAAAATATATTAATATATATGTTTTATTTTAATATTTTGATATTTATTTAAGTTTGAAAATTTAACTAAGGGTGTAGAAACATCGGCCGTTTTTAATCTAACCAAAAGTTCGGTTTGTTTGGGGAAGTGTGAATGTGCAACTGAACTCTGATGTGCATCAAAGAAGCAACTAGTCCACTTAAAAACATAGGTCCTGCTTCACGTGAAGTGGACGAAATGCAGGATGCGGACTAGGGGTGGAGGTAGAGGGGTGGCCAGGGTGGCACTGGCCACCTCTGAAATCTAATCGGACACCCCAGGTACCAGGTGATTGACAGGTCACTAGAGGATGAGGAGGAGGAGGACAGAAACATATTTCCAGACAAGCTTGGATCACCAGTATCACTACACCTGTTTGAAGTAAATTGCAAAGTAGTTTTCCAATTAGTCATCCTATAAAAACATTGACATTAGTAACAGTTGAGAGTGAAAAGACCAGAGTTGGAGGTCAGGACTTCAAATAGGAAACTTCACTGGGCTGTGTAGCAGACATTACTGAACACGAACAAACCATCACTAACACCACAATCATTTAAGCCAGTAATGAAATAAATACATTTTAGATTTTTTTAGGAGTCCTTAAAACCTTTTAGGGTGGCTCCAGACTCCCTAAAATAGGCCTTACGATGCCCATGGGCTGGTCATTGATTTCAAAGTAAGCTAGGTCATGAAAATGTGAAGAAATATACCCTATAACCAGTCTTGTTTTGTATTGGAAGATAAAAGAATAAAGAGAACTAGTTCGGCCACTGAAGCGGACTACAACTTATGTGGCAGAACTGAGTAGCTAGTCTGGTCCTGCAGCACCACTTCTGATGAGGAGGGACATACATCATTCAGGAGGTTCAGTTTGTTTGACAAAGTGCAGTATGAAAGCAAACTCAGACCAGCTGAATGTCGCTACCAACAATTCAACCGAGTCTCCAATCAAGAATCTAGAAAACTGTCAAATATAAAAAACTACCAGAGAATCATTAAATGTGGACAGTCTTGGTAATCACTCTGATGAAACACTATAACTGAGTTTTTAGAATGAGAACTTTATATGAATCTATTCAAATGTCACAAAAAATAACATCATCAGATTATTTCTGCCAGTTTGTGCTCCAGTTTTCAAGTTATTACATGTATTTCTGATGGCACATCTATCACTACACACACACACACACACACGCACGCACACACACAGAAATAATTAAAGTACAGTGATTATCAGCTTTATCCTTGATGTTTCCATTCCTGTAAACTGATGCTAAATAGCTCTGCATTCCCTCAAGAAATCACACACACACACACACACACACACACACACACACACACACACACACACACACACACACACACACACACAC
>JAOXYM010000020.1:2937377-2954855 GCA_028567055.1 Leptatherina wallacei
ATGAGCTGGTACTGTTGGTGTTTCAACCATTAAAACCATTAACCATTAAAACATTTGAAATCTTATAAAATATTTTTACAACTTTATTAGATATACATTTCTAGAAATTGAAAAATTAGATGAAATATTCTTTTAAATAACGAAGATAATAATTATTACCTTCATTTATCAAAAAATGATAAAAATAGAACTTAAATGTAAAATCATTTTCAAAATAAAGAAAAGATGCTAAAATTACAATTAAACCTCACAAAGTAAATGATTTTTGTGATAATTGTGATAAAGTAACTATTTAATTAAAAGCCAGTCATAAATGACTTAATAAATAGATAAAAAATAAATGGAAAGACAAGGAATTACAAGAAAGGTTAAAGAATAATTTTTAAACAGATCATATGGCGACCATTTTTATTCAATTTCTAATTTAATTTAAGACAAAAGCACAGAAAAATAATCAGATAAATAAATGATTTTAATAAATAATGGATAATAAATTATCTTTAAAATTGTCTAACAACATGTTATTGCTCAATCCCAACATTTAGGAAGCACATCTGAAGAAAAGCTCATGTCTTTTTCCAAATACAGAGAATTTGTCTGAGTAAAACCATTGTGCGAGACATGTCATTGTCCTCTGACAGATTACTTTCTTGATCTTGAGGGGGGGGAGGAGGAGGGGGATTCCTCTCCTTCTTTACCTTGAACTCTGCAGAGGAGCATGTGTTTGAAACATTTTCAGCTGAATTGATAGTGACCTGATTTATGGGCCTTATTGCGCCGTAAAATTAATTTTATGCATATGACTTCCTTTACAATTACGGTGCAGGCCGATTGGAGAAGTTCACTGCTTATATGAAGACATCAATAATTGCAGATTCATCACAGGGTGGGCTGAACATCTACATGAGGAGAGGAAGGAAAGATTGTCTGCTGGAAGTGAGAAATTCTGTGAAAGGGCAAACGCTTCAGGTTGACTGAACATTTTAAACAACTCTGCAGAACAAATCTGAAGGACAGTTAGAGACTCCACTTCTTCAAATATCTGTTTTCATTCATTTTGACCACATAAACACCTCAGGATGGTGCAAGATCAATGGATTGATGTTATCTTATGACCCCAATAAAAAGGTGTTAGATACAAATAACAGAATGTTGCTGAACAGAGGCTTCTTTAAAGAAAATCCATTAATGCAGGGATCACCAGCTCCAGACCTCTTAGGCCGTGTCCTACAGGGTTTAGATGTTTCCCTGCTGCAACACACCGGATTGAAATGAAATTATTCTCCAACTGCTTGTCCTCTTATTGATTTGAGTCAGGTGTGTTGCAGCCGGGGAACATCTAAAACCTGCAGGACTGTGGCCTCGGAGGTCTGAAGTTGGTGATCCCTGAGTTAACCAAAACCTACGACAAAGCTTCTGCTTTTTCCAGAACCAAACATTTTGCGGGAAATTGGAGCCAAAACAAACTAAAGAGGGACAGATTCTCAAACCAGCGACACAGAATCATCACATTCAGATTTCCTCCCTAAACCAAATGCTGATAAACTAATATAATGAAGCCTAAACCCAGAACAGGACTCCCTGTCTCCCTCATTAAACACTGATTCAGTGAAGATCTAATTCAAGACGGAAACACCAGGGAAGGAAAAATGTCTGAACTCTTTCTAAACCAAACAGGGAATGAAAATCATTATCATCTAACAGCAGATTAACAACCACTTCTGCACATGTAAAAAATAATTTGATTGATTGATGGATAAATTTATGAACATCAGAAATATTTTCTATCAACTTTTCAAAAAAGCCCAAATTAAGTTATTGCAAATTATTAAAACTACTAAATTCATAAATACTAATGAAAGGAAACAGAGAGTCAGCAGATGATGAGAAGATGAGTCACCATCAGCTGGGAGCAGAGCTGGACAGCCAGAGATGAGCCAGACCGAAGCCCAGAAGACAGAGCAGACAGGTGAGACTGATGTGTGTGAGCGTTTCCTCTCAGGTGTCAGTCAGCGGCACGCCGGCCTGTGATTGGACATGAAGGCTGGTGGGTGTGCGGGTGTCTGGCCTGGGTCAGGTCCAATCCCATGTTTGTGTTGCTGAGTGAGTGAAGACCAGAGAGAGGTCAGGAGTAATGAAGACAGCAGTAAGATCACACACACAGAGGAGGAACTGCTCGGATGTTACTGAGAGCCGCACAGATTCATTTACAATCTAAAAAGGATGAAAAACAAACAATTTGACATAAAAATATAATATAAGATGTCATTATTCTTTTAAGAGAAGGCTACAGTTTCTGCACCAGTAACTCATATATTTTATTTATCCTCAAGGAAAATAGATTGAGAACCTCTGCTCCAAACCAACCCACCACCATAATGTCCACAGCAGATGAAACATTATTTGTACACAGAGTTTAGGACTAAAATCCACACATTTTCTTCAAGAGTTTGGACATTTCAAACAAACACGTAAAGCATTCATCTATTTCAGATTTATAGCAGATTTCTATCAATCTATTGTGTTTTCCAGATTAAAGCTACCATCTCGAGTCAGAAAGAAAAAAGTGTTTCAGTGGTTTTAGTAATGTGCTACCTTAAGAAGAGACAAAAAGAAGGCTACCAGAGATGGCAAGTAATGAAGTACAAATACTCCGATAGTAGATTTTTCAGGTACTTTGTACTTTTATAAGTATTTATTTCTCTGACCTTTTACTTTTACTCAGTTACATTTTCAACATAAATATCAGTACTTTCTACTCCTTACATTTCCTAAAAAGATGTGTTACTTTATAGCCTAAGCCTATATATTTTTTTTATTTTTTTGGCACCGCGACACCAACGCACGGGAACTGTTTTGGGTTTTGAAAGACGCAGATTCTCATTTCGGAATAATTAATTCAGAATTAAAAAGCATCATGTAACCGTAGCCAATGTGAAGGTTTTTCATTGAGCTTCACTGATGCACGGTGTGCAACTTTTTCTTTTTTCCATTTTTAATTTATTTGATGGGGGGGATTGCACAGTGTTTATTGTACCAGAAAAAAGCTAGAGAAGCTTATTTTCAACTGTAGTTCCTGGATGTGCCACTCACAATAACACAAGTTGTTTTTTTACATAGGTATTTTACTTCTACTCAAGTAAGAAATCTGGGTACTTAAGCCATCTCTGTAGGCTACTCCAAACTGTTCAAAGGCAGCTCTAAATATAATCTGTGTTTGTCTCAACCAGGTTTTTTGTCTAATTTAACAGAGCATCATTCAAAATCACTTCAAAATGAATATTTTTTCCTTTTAGCTGCAAAGCAGAAGAAAACCGTTTAAAACAAGAGAATTTGTGAACAAACTGTTAAATCATTGGACCAATAAGAAGCTGTTATTGTTAGTTGATGCAGGTTGAATAAAACACTCCACTCCATGAAGTGTTAGAACATAAAAAACGATTATCTGCGACTGTACTGACTGTACATTTTCACAAATAAACAGCTCCCCTCGCAGAGTAAATCCAGCTCTGACACCTGACTGCATCATGTTTAGTCCACATAATTGAAAATCTCTGTATCCACTCAGCAACACATCACCTTCTGATGCTGCAAAACAATGACAAACACTGTAAAGCAACATATTAATGTCGCCCGGTGGGTTAAACAGCTGCAGGAGAGGAGATCTTTATTAAAATGAAATGAATGCAGAGGAAAAGCCTGTTAGATGTATGACCTGCAGCAGGAAACACATTGAGACTGAACTGATCTGGATGACATGAATAATTTAGCTGACACTAAAGGAGGTAATATAAATGCACACATATATTCTAATCTTTTCTGCTGGTGGCGCGAAGTCCCCGTGTTTCCCGCCGCCTCTCTCGTGTGGAAAAGCAGCAGATGCCCTCGGTGCTGAATTAATCCAGAAATGTATCAGCCCCTCAGAATTATTCACATACAGATGCATGATAATGATTCCCAGATTAATCCGTGACAAGAGCTGCTGCCTCTTTGTGTGCTGAAGGTAACTTTTTTTCCCTCCTGACCTTTAGCTCGACAGCGCTCTCATTTCACAGCTAATACCCTGATATACGCCGACACCTGAGCTGTGCTTTTTTTTTTTTCCCCCTCCGGCCTGTCACCCAGATATCTCAGCGTTCCTGTAAGACAGCACACTGGGAACACATGCCCTCCATTCGTCCTCAAACGGCAGATATTGGGATTAAAACTCAGTGGCTGTAGCTGCTGCCACAGAGGACACACATGACTGATATCTTTTTATTTGAACCGGGATGCTGCTGTCAGGTCATGTGACAACTTTATTAGGAACATCTGTATAATTTACTGCAGCTCTGCCTTTAATTTCACCTTCATAGTGTTTCTAAAGTTGGTCTTTTTTTGTCACATTTGGAAGTCTTGCTGCAGGTGTTTGTTCATGAAACGCTGAACACATTAAAATGTTGACGTGATGATGGTGTAATTTGAATTCATGAGACAGATTTTATTGGAGAATTAATCTTATGTGATTGTTTCCATAGATACTGTGTAGAAACACATTGAGCACCTGCAGGTTTTGAGTGCACTTTTTATTTCTTTGCCATGCATTACCTTACATAAGCAAGTGTTTTACTTAAAGCCAATCACCTCATTGTTTTCAGCCTAAATAAGTCAACCAGGGTAATTATTTTTAAATCAATGACATCATTACACTGTGTAAAGCAAGAGATTTGCATGGAAACCTGTTTTTGCAATTAATTGATGAAAATATGATTTTAAGAATGAAAAATGCAGAAGCAGAACGAGGAGAGCTGATAGCAGTTTACCTGAAGTGGTGATTTGTTGAAATCTGCCAGATTTTCTCCAATAAAAGAGGTTTGTATTTGTACTAATCTGTTCTTATGATGCAACACACGCACAAACACACAAATAAGTTTGAAAGTTGGCCACAGCACCCACCACATGCTATGTGAAAACTTTTCCTGCAGCTACCCTACTGCATCTAACTTCCTCTCCTCTCAGATCATCCAAGCCATGCTAGTGTTCCAGTGTCTCTCCCTTGTGTTTTGACTTCAGCCTGTTAAAAAGTCGCTGCCTTTTTGTTCGACAACGGACCTGTTAGCTCGTGTTAAAATAACTTCCTGTGTATTAAACAACTGCCCTTTGGATTTGTGACCTTTGTGACATGAAACTTGGATTTTACCCAGCCTGTGTGTTGTGCGTTTCAGTTCTCTGTTCCTGAACTGACCTTGCTGTACTCTGATGAGTAGTTGAACATGCATGTACACAGCATAATTCTACAAAGTGATAAATACTAGAGTACTTATTTTCAAACTAAACAACTAGACAACTGAGATCTACTCAGGGGACTCGTTTTGCGCAGAACTGTTCGTACAGAGAGGCGAGGATCTGGCTAGCACAGTTAGCCAGTTAGCATAGTCAGCTCATTAGATCTCAGTCCCACTTTCAAGCTGTGGGACTGACATAGCTGGCTAACTATGCTGCTGTTGTTCACACAAACATCTTCTATGGATGTCAGAATTTGCAAAACAGTTTGTGTTTCCCGGCAGTCAGAAGAACAAAAGATTCTTGCTTCATTTGCAAGGATGTAATGGCCGCCTTGCAGGCGGTTTTGGGTTATTTTGAGTCAGTTGTGCACATCCTCACCAATAAATGCCTGCAATATTCAATAAGACAGTGATCGGCTATGTATCTTGAATATCCTTATATACGATGCCTTTGATTTGACCTAACTTCACACTGCTGGATAATACTACACTTGTTGCTTTTCTGCTGGGATCTGATCTTCAACAACATTCTTACCCAGTGTTTCCATATTGGTTGTTCACATTCTGCAAATCCACCAGTTCTGTACACTCTATAAATCCTCTGGTGTGCCCCCTACTGGTAACCTCTGTTAATAGGTTGTAGTTCACAGGCAAGTGTGTGAACAATTACAACAACATAGTCTACTACACAAATGAAGGGATACTTCTGACTTTAGAGTGGCATATCTTAAATATCCAGAGTTACAGGAGATATACTCAGGGAACTCATTTTGTGCAGAACTGTTCGTACGGAGAGGCGAGGATCTGACACCTGCCTCTGCAGTGAACATTTCACACCTATTGGTTCAAATTTACACCTAAAATGGCAGAGATTAAAGGATGAACCTTCTTGCTTTCGCTACGTCATACAAACATCTGTTGCTGCATCATGCTGCCACTGAAGGTTTTTTTACTGTTTTGTTGAATATTTTAGGTAAATTAGTCCAAAGATGGAAAATAAAAGTGAACAGTGTGCATTATTTAATTTTTATACTGAAACTGTTTAGTCAAAATGAAGTAATTTTCTAAAAATCCATCTCATGTGAACCTGACTTAGGTGAGGGCAGAGCTGAGAGAGCTGATCAATCTTTAATGATTTTAAAGCTAATTTATTTTTAATATTATTTTCTCTTTTTTGGTGGGATTGGGTGGTTTATTGGTGCTGAACACAGACTTTAAAAGGCATGAACCTTCAGGCAGGTAATGTTTCAGCACAGAAAAGCTGGAGTCGCTGTACAGAGTGAGGATGAGGGTTAACAGAGGCCCTGCAGCTCATTGTGACCCTGCAGCCTCCTCCCAGGTTAATCCGTCCATGTTTGTTAATGGTTAAACTGGTCAAAAGGCGATGTGTCTTGATGATGGTGCTGGTCCAGAGGTCAGGTTTCCTCTGGGGACCTGCAGAGATGGGCTCCAGATTTAATGCTGACCTTTTTGTCAGTTGTGGCGGGAGCAGGAACAGGGACTCACCTGTGAACTCCTTTGCTGTTAGAAACATTTACAGACATGTGACGCCCCGCTCAACTCTTCGCTGAGGAGACGGGGAGTTGGGCTTTTGCCAAACGGCGGCAATTGTTGTGTCTGTGCGAGTCTCACGGGCAATCGCACCAACAGATGGCCCCAGAAAAACAGCTCATTTGGACACCAACAAAGAGCCACCAATGATTTAATGATCATTTCTCATTCAGCCATTATTTATATGGGCATATAATCAACTGACACACAATATTTCATTTGTGGGGAGGTTCTCGTGTCAACAGAAGGCCTCGTCGCTGAGACTTTCTGCACTCCCCCTCCCCCAACACCATATTCATGATGAGAATTATGGTGCTGATTATAAGCTGTTTTTATGACACACCTCTTTCAATTAAATGGGTGATAATGAATGCGTCCCCTGACAGGTGTTTTTGTTGTAGCAGAAGCTGCGGCGCTCTGATTTACATGGCAGACTAATTTGGCTGAGAGGGTGATGTAAAGAAGGTCAGGCCCCCCCAGCGGTGAGGGGCTCGGTGTAAAGTCCTGCTCTGAGGATGTTTCTGTGTAAATACACAACAGGCAGCAGGTGACGGAGCCGCCGCTCTGAATGAGGAGGTAATGAGTTCTGTAGGTAAGGCTGAGAGAGTTATGAGGGGGATCCACAGCCGACCTGAGGTTCAGGTTAATTAATGAAGTGATGCGGGCTCAGGGAGGACCACGCGGGGCCTCCTGCGGGCCCCGAGCAGCAGGTCACAACACTGACAGATGCCCTATTACAATGTTAATGATAGCAGGGCCGGGGTCAGATAATCATATTCAAAGCTTTTTCTGCAGATAACAATCAGAAGCGCACACGCCACTGTTGGCTTCCCTGACTAGGAGCACATGTGGCCCCCCCACCCCCCACTCCACTGCTGCTGTTTGAACTGAATGGCTGAGTCACCAAGGCCCCTTCAGGCCCTAAAGACCGATCAATGTGATCAAGACCTGATAAGATCCGCTACGCTCGATGGACTATGGAAACACGTGCCGTGCACACACACTCAGCAGGGATCCTTCAGCAGCTCTGGATCCTCACCCCAAACAGTCAGAATTATTACCAGAAATTAATTACAACCATTCTGATTAAAGAAACATTCAAATCATGGCAGAGTTGGATGTTTTTCTCTGTTTTACGACAGAATTGGGTTGTTTGGAGCATTTATAGAGATTGAAGTCGAATTCTGGGTCATCGCAGTCTTTTTCTTTTCTTTTTTGTGTGCACATATTGTGAATATCCTGCTTTCAGTGAAGCTTAATTTGTATGCAGGGGCCATGCTTAATAATCTTAATAATCTTATTTTTGTGCATAAACTGTAATAAAAGCCAGCATAACATCTGTATTTGACTTAATTACAATGCAGAGCTTAATGTTTCTGAAAGTTTTATATTGGGTTTGATTAACCTTCTGATGCTTGAATTATTAAAAAAACAGCACCACAAATTTTTCACATTCAGTATTTTACTTCTACAGACACTTGATGTGATGCTTCACTTTTTCTTTAATCTTCATTTGGTGTTTATTATATTTTATTTCTGGCTATTCCATGAAATATCTAAAAAGTAATAATTTGATATATTTATTTGATTTAATGCTGTCTTTGGTTTTCTCTTAACATGCTGCTGTGCATTAAAACCGAACATCTCCAACTTGGTCTGGTCTATCCAAACAACATTGTTCTAGAAGTTTTCTGGTTTGTTTAGATGCAGCTTTGCAAACCTTTCTCCTGCAACCCCTTCTAGACAAGCCTTGTTCTGATTTCACCATGAACAGTAACATGTAACATGCTAACTGAGGCCTGGAGAGTCTGAGATGTACCTTTTAGGGTTTTTGTAGTTTCTGCAAGCTTTGCACAATCTGACTTTTGAATTAGCATCCACCCCCAGGCAGATGGACAGCTGTCCTGAATGTTTTCCACTTGTGAATCATTTTTCTCTGTGTAGAAGAAGAAAGTGACCTTATAACCTTTCCCAGATTGATGCGGCAACAGTTGCTTCTTTAAGATGATTACTGATGTCTTTCCTCCTTGGTATTGTGTTAACACATCTGAATGTTCCAGACCAAAAGCCGGATCAAACCTCTGCTGTTTTAGAGGTGCTTTGATGATGATCGATTACTCAAGTGCATTAAATTAGGATTAGATTAGCAGCATCTGGGTACTTTCTACCCTCAGAAATGTTGGATTTAGTTTTTTACAGACTGCTTCCGCATTCCAGAAACTGCAATACAGCTTTACATCGGCTCATGGTTGGACTTCTTTTTTTCTTCATTCGCATTTTGCACACAGAAACTAAAGGTGCTATAAAGCAGAGATATGTGATTTACTATTTATTTGACTTTAAGCAAATTACATTAAAATATACTGAATTTTGTGAAGGGTAAGGAACATGAATAAAAGAACAACAAACTCAGATTTAAATAATAAAAATCTAAAGTTTAGAAGCCTTTTTGTTCTCTTAGCCCCACTTTTAACACATATCAGCCACAGTGGTGTCTTTAAATGCAGCCAAATATTGATGAATTTAACTGGTTTGCTATCAAACTCTGGAAACTTGCATCATCTTTTGGTTTTCCAAGATGTATTCCTGATTCTTTGCCTTGTGTCTGTCACAATACTGACTTTATTGACGCGAAACAGATAATATTTCACCTGTAATGTTAGATGCTTGCAATGTGATGTTTTATTGGCTTCTTGTGTGTCATGTTTACATTGTAACAGGGAAAAAGGACAAAAAAAAGTTACAGCTGGTGCTGTGTGTGGCACTGAGACGTGATGATTATTGGACATATCTGATGTTCTCTGAAGCCTTTTAACTGATTTATGAAGATTTACATGACCAGAGCTCGTTTCCTACTCCTGCTGACAAATCATAGACGAAACATTTTACAGCTGTAACGTCTGAAATAACTCATCACGAGCATACGGAGCAGTCAGAGAAGGCGGGGCGACCAGCGGGCCGTGATGGAAAAAATGAAGAGAGCAAACGAGAGGCCAGGAGGCAAAGCGGGTGAAATTTATTTTTCAACCTCTGTCAGGAAGGTGCATTAATCTACGAACATCCTGAGAAACGTGTGATTCCTCCATCAGCGGCCACTCCCCTGCTCCCTCATCCCAAACATTAAATATCACCTGCTGTGATTAATCCCAACTTAATTAAATCCATCAGCCAGACAATGGCCAGCCAATGAGGTATGTAATCATTCAGATAGTAAATTAAAAGAAGCAAAGGCTTCTCTGTGTTCTGCTGGGACAGAGATGGAGAGGATGGAGCAGAGGGTCCCAGAAACTCAGCTGGAGGAGGAGCGAGGGGGGGGGGGGGGGGGGGCCGGGGGGGGGGGGGGGGGGGGGGGGGGGGGGGGGGGGGGGCAGCTTCCACAACATACACACACACAGCAATTAAAGCAATTTGATAACCAAAGCATCCTTCGATATGTTACAGAGTAAAAATGTTAAATGTTGCAGCTTCCTGGATGGTATCTGGGAGGATATGATGCTGTTTTCTCTCTGCATCTGATCCTGAACTGAATTTTATTAACTCTTTATACAAACTAATCATTAAAAGATGTCAGTCGTATTCATCTTCTATTATTTATAAAAATCTTTTATTGACTTTCTAATCATAAAGCCATCTCCGGACAAGATATGTTGGTTGGGAAGGAAAGCTGTTGACACACCAACTCTCCCATTCAGAGCATCAAAAGACAAACCTGTGTTTCAAACCCTTGAATACAACAACTAAATACAGTACACTGCAGCTACTTTTTCATTCACAAAACAAATCAATGTGAATTTCTGCCGATTCAGAAGTCGTTTGACCTTTTTTTTTTTTTACATTCTTGTACATTAAGATTCTGTGTATATTAAATAAATCACATCCCATGATTTCCCAGAACTTTGTGAAGAAAAACTTACTTTTTTTTCTGACATGACTGGGCATATTTCTTGATTCTAGAAGATGATAGTAGGAAATAAGATTCATATTATTCTGTGAATAGATTATTTTCCACACTTAATCACATCTGTACACACAGTCATGGAATCATCCCCAACCCAGAGCCAGAAATGATCACCAGACATGGTCCACATCCTCCTCTGTTACCATCCAGCCAGGACCTACCAAACATCAGCTCACCCTTGTCTTCATTTGTCTATTTTAGTTTTATAAGAAAATCTGCCCTTCACCCCTCAGTCATATCAATCACTGAGCTGCACAAAAATGGCTGATTAATAGTAGCAATAATTTTTTTTTTACCTAATTAGGGCCTGATCTGTCATCTGAGTTGTCTTCTGAAACAACTTGACGACATTTTGCAAAAGCCAATCAAATGTGCTTTTAAAAAAAAAATCTATTTATTGAGTTTATGTTGGAAAACTAATGATATAGGAGATTAATCTTTAAATTATTTCAGAGAAATAATGACAACATATAAAATGCTGGTGTATTTACACCATGTTCAAAGACACACATGCTGCATCTGAGCTCAACGCCTGTGTTCTATTTAACCCCTTAATGCTTCTGGCCTTTGTTTATTTTATTTATTTACATCTAATTCATTTATTTAATCAATTAACTTTTTTTCACTCTTATTCATGAATTTATTTTCATATCAATTATTTATTATCTATCTTTATTCATTAATTGTTATCAATTCATTGAATAATTAATTGTATTTAATTTGATCCCAGTCATTTTCTTTTTTTTTTGTTTCTCTCCTGTATTCATTATGTTTTTCTTTAATTGCAAATAAATTCAGGTTTTAAGGGTTTAGAATTAAAGATCTAATTAATATCAAACAATATTGATCCCATTTACATTGTATTAATTGTTCAGGCCTCCCATTAGCATTGACCCTTTAAGTACTTTAGTCAACATCCTTGAAACAGCATTTGACCCCAAACAGCACCAGTCGACTCAAAACCTGTCTCTACATGCACAAATAATACAAAAATGGATGCATTATATCAAACCTACTGCTCTACTAATACTGATATTAATATTTTTGTTAAAAAAAAAACTTTTCCCCCCTCTGGCTGAAAATGTTCGTCCTCACTTTTTCTTCGTCAACTCATTATTTATGGACAACAAATATGCACATTCCAAAATATCTGCACTGAGCAAACATCATCCTTTAACCCTGACACTAACCCCTTCACCCCTCTGTCATTTTAACATAACTCTGATTTATACAGATGTTGGTCCTCTCACATTCATCTACAACTTCTCAGCTGCAACCAGCATTAAAGGTTCGTAGAAATTTACAGAACTTATGGACATATACACATTAAAGGACATTTGAAATTTAGAATCATTAACATTCAACAGGAAAATCATCCATTCACTAACACACACACACAAACACACTCAATAGGCAAACAGCAGCCGCAGCTGGGATGTTAATGCCAGCAAACAGGATTATCGTCAGAAAGGATTTCTCTGCTAAGCATTTCCTCTTAATTAGATTTCTCAGTCTCAGGAATGAATTGCCTTTTAGCAGCAAGAGCTGCCACTGAGGGAGCTGTTAGCTCCTTATAACTGAATTAAATGCATAATTAGTGATACAATTACATTAGCAGGGCCTCCTCTGTGTTTGTGTGAGAGAAGGAGATGGAGGGAGATGGCGGGGGAGGGGTGTAGCGGAGCCGACATGTGATATATGACAGAGAACGTGCTGCTACGTTCAGGAAGCTGCCAACAGGTGAGCCCGATGGATTCTAGAGAGCAGGTGAGAATATTTAGACAGCAGCCTGGACACATGACGATGGATCACCCTCACATGTTACATACTGCACACACAGACCTGCTCAGCACACAGCAGCACATTTACTGGCTGCATTTTTGAGTGTTTGAATTCTAAGTTTTAATATTTTTTAGAGTTACAAACATTTACACAATATACAGTCATGTGGACAGAAAGTATAACCTTGTGGAGATCTCAGAGAAGTAATTGTTGATCTCAGAGAAGTAATTGTCAATGACCATCGGTCTTCCAAGGGTTAGAAGGTCATTTTCTAACTATTTGGAGTTCATCACTCTACAGTGTGAAAAATTATTCACACAAGGAAAACATTCAAGACAGCTGCCAGTCTACCCTGGAGAGGACGTCCCACCAAGTTCAGCCCGAGGTCAGACCATGCAAAGCTCAGAGAAACTGCAAAAAATTCCCAAGAGCTACATCTCAGACTCTCCAGGCCTCAGCTAGCATGTTAAATGTTAAAGTTCATGACAGTACAATTAGAAAAAGACTGAACAAGTGAGCCTTGTTTGGAAGG
Organism: Leptatherina wallacei; assembly: GCA_028567055.1. NCBI lineage: Eukaryota > Metazoa > Chordata > Actinopteri > Atheriniformes > Atherinidae > Leptatherina > Leptatherina wallacei. The sequence goes on from JAOXYM010000020.1 coordinate 2,950,465, forward strand.
TTTGCACGAGAAAGCTTCTTTGCATTGTAGCACGGCTAAGGCTGCATCGGAATAAACCACAAGACTTCTAAAACAATGTTCTTTGGACAGACCGGACCAAAGTGGAGATGCTTGATCAGAATGCACAGCATATCATACCAAATGTCAAGCATGGTGGTCGAAAGTTTATGATTTGGGCTTTTCTTTTGCAGCTATAGGACCTAGATGCCTTGCTGAGCGAAACATGAACTCGTCCATTTCCCAAAGTAGGGTCAAATGTGAGGCCATCTATCCGACAGCTAAAGCTAGGTTCATGCAACAGGACAATGATCCCAAACACAGCATCAGAACTACAACAGAATGACTGAAAAAGAGGAGAGTCAAGACAACAGTAAAATATGTCATGAGGTTGTGTTTGCTTTATTTTAAGAACCAGAAATGTTTTTTTCTTCCTTTTTTATGCCCTAACATGTAAAAGCTTAGAATTGGAAGAGGGTACACTTTGCTCTCCTAAAAGCAAATAGATGGAGGGCAGGACTAAAGCTGATCGCACTCTCTGGAAAACCCATCTTTGTTGTGTACTTTACAAGAGCTCAAACTTCCAGTAGGTTCCTCAACACATTCAGCTGGACCTCACTGAGCCATGCAAAGTCTATCACAGGCTGGCCAACAGAGTCTCCTTAAAGTAAAACATGGTCAACCCAGAGAAACAGTCTCCAAGGAGCCCCTTTTACTCAGACAAACAGCTTCATTGTTAAAAAGGAAGTGTTTCAAACAAACAAAGAAGAAAAGCCATTGGCTGCCCCCTGGTAAAGCCCTGCTGGAAGGAGCTGAAGCATCTAATACAGTCACGGGCTTCTGGACAACAAAAAAATTACCTTTCAAAGATATTTTTGGGGTCTGCTTTTGGAAGATTGCAGAGTGAGCTTTGATAATCGTGCATCTCTTTCCCACATGGATTTGTGTTTGAAGACAAGTCATAAAACTTGTTATACTGTCATTTTACACAATTCTTTATAAAGGTGCACTCAAACCTGATGGATTAAAGCCATCTCTTGTATTAACTAAAACATTTTTAGCTTCACACATTTCATTTGATCTACTCTAGTTCAACTAGTTTCCTCTGAAACACTTGAACATATTCTTGTTATTTAAGTGGGACAAATTAGTGGTTATATTAATGTAATTTAGAGCGGCCACAGAGGACATCACTCCCTGCAACGCTCCCCTGTGTGTGAATGTCTGAATGTCAACCGCTGCAGCACACATTAACCCCCGAAGCTCCTCATGTCCACAATCCACATTCCTGCTCAATTCATCATTAGTACTCCTTTCCAAAACACACACCGTGAACATACACTGAGCACACGCCCTGCTCGCACCTCTCCCCTCCATCCTCGCCGTGCATCCCCGAACCATTCATCACTGGCCGGCCGCTGACAGTGACGGATGGGTCAGCCCGCCACTGGCACTCTCCCAGCCGGAGACTCATACGGCCGCAGCAGCAGACTGACAGCTGGAGCAACATGTCAAGTGGAGGAGAGACTGCGGCCATTAATAACCTGCATCACATGACCACCGCGGCGTGGGGCTGGTGGGGGCGCCCACACCTCGCGTCAGGGCCTGGGGAGGGAGATGTCACGGCGACAGTCACGGGCGCCTGATCTTTAATCAAGTGCGAGGGGACGATGGGTGATGAATATATCGCTCTCAGATTGGAAGGCGTTCAGCAGGCAGAGTGGGATGGGAGGGGGATCAGCCAGCACAGATCTGATGACCCATCTGTGGCTTTCTGTGACCCCCCCAGAGAGGAGTCCTCTTAAGGACCAGCCTTTTGCTCACGCCACATCTGAGCACATGTAATGTGTCATTCATTCAGTGTGAGAGATCGTAATCATCTGCAGGGACTCTGCTCGATGAGGCCTGACAGCCAGAGGGGGGCCACTCCACCGGAAGCCTCCCAGCGTGGAGAGGATTTAATCAGCAAACCCACAAACCTGAGCAAAATACTGATCCACATGTCTGCTGTGTGTTAAAACTCTGGCTAGCTCATAGATGTAACCGCTGGCTTTACAAAGAAAAAGGTTGTTTTGGACAGATGAGATAGAGTACCAGGAACTGTTTGGTTCCTGGTACTCTCTGATGGTTCTGGGGATGAGGGAGTTCTCAGAAACACTACATACTATCGAGGACCTTTTACCTGTTTGCAACACAGACAGGAACATTTCACTTCATTCATCTGTGTTTTCTTTCAGGTTTGTGTGAGGTAGATCCCAGTGTTCAGATAACGCCGACAGTAACATCGTTTGATACAGTCAAGTCAAATCCCAGACAGTTTAACCCGAATGTGCATTTTTGTTTGGCCCAAATTTGGCCTTGACTTACCGTGTTGATTATTTTGAGTGTAGCTGCAAAAACTCATGTCCACCACATGTGGCCAACAAGGAAATCGCCATAATGTATGTCCAGACAGGCTTCCCATTCCCACTTCTGGCCCACAAAATACTTGCTGTAATCCATGTCCAGGTCAGCAACTAATATCTTAACCACATGCGGCCCACAGAAGACTTGTCATAATCAAAGCCAGAATAGCAACTCACATCTGGTCCTCTACTGGCTCACACACTTGCCAGTGCCCATAACTGAGCCATTAGTGCCAAAAGTAGTCTAGATTCAGCCCAAACATGTCTGCTGAGATCGTTTCCCTCATGCTAGCAGGGTACCTACCCTGTAGGAGCTTCATGAGCTGCAATCAGTTTTAGTTTCTGCAGTATGGGTACTCCAGCTTCTTTCCACAGTCCAAAAGAACGCATGTTAATTTTACTGGTGACTTTGAATTGATCCTAGGAGTCATTGTCTCTCTGTTGACGCTGTAATGAACTGGTAACTTGTCCAAGTGTACCTACCACATAATAGTAAGTTTGATAAGCTCCAGACGCCCTAGAACCCTGAAGTGAAAGAGAACAAATTATTGAATCACCTTGAGTCCTTGCAGAGCCGAACAAGCTGACTGACAAGAAACATGGTCGCACTCAGAAAACTGTCAGTTTAAAAACTGGAAAGGATTAAAAATCTCCTCCAAGAAGGTAATTCAATCTAAGTGTGGCAAAAGATGTTTGTTCCCAGTCAGCTGTGTCTAAAATTCAGAGCAAATGTAAACAAAATGAAAAAGTTGTAAAAGGGAAAGACAGAGGTCGACCAAGGAAGACGTCCAAGCATCAGGGCAGAAAACTCAAAGCAAAATGCCTGAAAACAGAAAACAAAAGAAAAACAGATGGGTAGAGACAACAGCCACTGGTTGTGAATGAACTTTAAGAGACTAGATGAAGGAAATTAGCTTTCCATCCAGAAAATTTAAACATAAGGTATCACAAGCGACTAAACAAAAGTCCTTGAGAGTGGATGATTGGATGAAAGGGATGAATCACTAATCAGCATTGGACAAGGAGATGATCCCAGAACTTCCAAAGAAACACAAGCCTTCTTTTCATTAGTACTCGGCTCTTCTCAACTCAAATTAAGTTGTTTTCCATTGTAATTAAGTAACACTTTAATGTGGGTGGGGTTATTGAAGCAAAGCAGCTTGAATGTCTCATGTTGTCATTGGTATGCGACACAAACGTGTACGTGAAACAACAATGGAGGACATTGAAGCCATGGTATACCTGCTTCTCGGCCTAAAGGTGTTTGTCAGACTCCAAGTAAAAGGAGAGAGCCAGAGAAGGCTGCAGGTAGCAAGACGAAACACTCTGGAAATGTACAGGAGACTTTGGGAAGGAGGCTTTCTCAAGACTCGTCCAGTGATGCAACTCCCTGGCAAGTCGGAGGCCTCCACTCTAGATGTCAAACGTTTGGCTCGACTCAGCTCAGCCAGGCCCAGTAGGTGCTAAAAACGACCTGTTACCAGGTGCTACTACCTAATGGAAAACCATAAAAAACAAGTTGAGTCAAATTGAGCCAGGTACTAGTGGAAAATGGGCAAGAAAAAAATTTCTGCATGGAAAAAACAAACAAATTTCCACCATCATTAATGATGTGGGGTTGATATAAAAAACCAAGGACAAGAGGAGATGGAAGTCATTAGGCTACCTCTCCAGTAAATACACAGGTGTACAGATTTTGAACACTTTTCTTTTTCCATCAGGGTAAAGGAAATTTGGTAAAGCTGAGTTCAACTTTCAGGATGATGACAGACAAAATATATTCCTTCAGAAAGACATACCAACTCAACGACATGGCTAGCAAACAGTCCGGAGTTCAATCTGAGTTCAGATTCATGGTGGAAACTGAAAAAATTGTCCATGACCAAACTTCATCTTGTAAAACTGATCCTATGCTGTACACGAAAGCTGGACCCTGATTGATGAAGCCTGTTCATTAGTGAAGCCCTCAAAAAAATCTAATCCGAATCA
>JAOXYM010000020.1:2958772-2970769 GCA_028567055.1 Leptatherina wallacei
CCAGGACAGAACCAGCCTTCTTGATCAGTTTGCTGAGTCTCTTGCAGTCTCTGGTTCTGATGCTGCTGCCCCAGCAGCATTAGAAAATCCCTCTGAAGGTTTCAGCAGTGATGTAATAATGCTTTAAGCTAGAACTACAGGTGATGTTTAATTATTAACTGATAGTTAGGACCTTCGTAGAAAGTGTCATGGTGTCCCTGAACATTTTCATGTTTAACAATCAAAAGTCTAAAGAAAAATAAGACAGAAGTAAATATTAATATCTATTATTTCTGCCTTTATAGATTAAGAAATATATATAAGACAATAATTGTCACTCATTAATCCGATTAATTTAATAATTAGCATCAATGTTTCTGGGTGTGGTATTGACATGAGGGGGTCACAGAGGGCTGATTGCTAACTTCAGCTATAGGGCCCCTCAGCATGCTGCTGTGGTCATGGTTAATATAGCAGCATCACCTCTGCTGTATTCTAACAGGAAACCCGACAGACGGCCTCTGCTGACTCTCATAAAGCAACAGATGGGCTTTTCTCCTCCGGCTGCTGATCTCAGATCAGGCCGGATTACCAGCAAACTCATATCGGGGCTCCTGAAGCAGCCGGACATCAAGGCATAAATGTTCGATGGAGCGGCGGCTCAGACCCGCCTCCATGAGATGGACGGACAAAGTGCTACACTCAGAGGAAGAAAAGCAGGAGGCTGAGATCAGACCACCTGTCAGAGTGGGCCGACGGGATCTGTGGGCGGCGGCTTTCTTAACCAAAACGCTGACTTTCTTTAACTAAATGCTCCCATCTGTTGAGTGACTATTGTCTGTTTAGTAATGCAGCTGCAGCGCTCCTCCTCCTCCTCCTCCTCCTCCTCCTCCTCCTCCTCCTCCTCCTCCTCCTCCTCCTCCTCTTATTCAAATACTGTTACTAACCACTGATTTATTCATTGGCTTTACACAGTCCACTATCCCCACCCCCTTCACACACACACACACACACACACACACACGCGCACACACACACACACACACACACACGTAAACACGCCCCTCCCCAAACACCCGGCTGACACTCCACAGCTCGACACATCTCATCCTCCCCTCTTCTCTGACCGGTCAGACCTCCCAGCATCTAGCTGTCACTCAGACTCAGAGAAACATTTTTACTCCCAACCTCAGCTCACTTACAGCCGAACACCTGATCCGACGGAGAAGATGCTGGAGAAAATGTCCTCTGGACTGGTCTATAAAAGACTCATCCTCAAGATCACCAGTGAAATAACCGATTTTTCTTGTTTTGTATGAAGTCTTATTCATCACATCAACAATTTGTTTGCTCCTTATGGGTTTTATCATTGTACAGAACTTTTCAACAGTCTTGATCCAGACTTTCTGAAGGTCTCTTAGAGTTTTTCTTTGGACACAGACTGCCTTTTCATCCATTTTTAAACTAAAACATCTTCAAATTAGGGTTTTTGGTTGTTATTGTTTGTAAAGCCACTTCACATTGACCTATGAATCGGTGTTGTGTCGACACATAACAAACAACTTTAATGATTAAGGCTGTTTGTTACAAGGAGCCTGTCACAAAGACACATCATTTGTTTGATAACACAGTTTGACAGAAAATAGGATTTCTACTCCAACAATGTGATTCCCAAAGAGCTGTTAGCAGAAAACTTGGTATATGTTAGCATGGTGTGCAGTGTGTCCTTAAAACATCTGAGGAAACTGGACAAGTGGAGGACAAATGAGGAAGTGTCAAGACTAACTATCCATAGCAGATCTGAAAGACCTCTAGATTCAGCAAAGACCTGAACCACTATCTGAGAGATGCATCTGGAACTTCAATTCATCCATGTACCGTTGACCAAAGAACATCCGGAATGGTCTCTGAGGGCTGGTTGTCAAGAAGTGGCTCTAAAGTAGGGGAAACAGGGAGAAAAGGCTGAGGTTTAACACACGTGTCTCAATAAGCGCACTAGCACACTTTAGAGCACTACATTTAAGGGCATAGTGCTTCACACGCAAAAGCTCAGTGCACTGAAAGTACCCGGATGTTGCCCTAAAAGCAGCCGAAAATCTAGTGTAGAGCGATGCACACTACTCGCTATAAACAAATGCCATATTAGCGACGTAGAGGACGGGGCGGGATTTAAACCGACGTAGTATAGTTAGGACAGTAAATGTTAGCAGTTTTAGCAGGTTTAGCAGACGTAAATAGGTTATACGTGCTACAAATGATTAATGTTATAGGTCGTGGACGTTTATTTGGCGGATATTTTTGACGAGCTGGAGAGTTGCGGACAAATGCAGGTTCATCTCTACCGGTAAGTGCAAAATGTCAGTGCTACATTTGGGTTAACACTTATCCATGAAAGTGTACACTAAAGAAGCAAGTGTGCACTACATTTAAGTGCACTTATGTATTGAGACACACCCTGTAGATGTCTGATGGAGGTGTGGGAGGACAAAGGAGGGTCTGGGTGGGGATTGAACCCACAACCTTGAGGGTGAGAGTCATGCGTGCTGACCAGTCAGCCAAAGGGATATCCCTGTGGCCAGGGTGCATTATCAATCGGAGGCATAGTGACAGGACCCCGCTGTCACAGAGTGATGATAATGCCGTCAACATTATTGAAGAAGTGTGGGATCATCTGGACGGATGAAAATCCTTCCAGAAGTCTGAGAACTATTCCTGAAGACTACCAAGAGAAGTTTGTTGAAGAGGGTTCAGATATTGTTGAAGAATAAAGCTGCTCAGACCAATTATCGAATCTCAAGCTCAAGCTTTGTATTTCCATTAGTTTTTACACATTTCAATAAACTGTTGAACCTATTTCCTGTTTTCCAGGAAATATATAAAAAGAATGGGGAGATTTTTCCACAATATTGTATAAATCCTGCTGAACTAACCCTGTGTGAAGTTTTTGGTTGTTCTTTTGTCTCATAAAGTCAAACTAGCGCAGTAGGACTGACCAGGTTAAGCTCCTGATTAGGACATGTTGTGTGTCTGTGTGTGATCTGCTCCCTGTTGTTGGTCTCTTTGTAGCCGATTTCATGCCGTATTTGCCCCCGTGTTGAGCCCTGTGTTCTCTGACTATCAGCTGACAGCCTGTCGTGTTCCCTGTGGCGAGATACGAGACAGATACCGCCACTTAACGCCGCCGCCTGAGGAAAATATGGCCGCTTTTATGACGAAGGATTTAAGTGATGACTTTGCGTCACCGTCCATGAAGCTGTCAGCCGTGGAGCCAGGGTCACGCCCAGAACCATGGTGGGAATCAGCTATCAGCAGACGGGGGAAGCGAGGGGGGGAGCAGCCCACCCACAGTCCTCTGCTAGGGTTTAATTCAAGGGTGATTTTTGTTATGCAGCGCCCCCCCACCCCCACCACCACCAGCCCTCATCCTGCAGGGCAGAGTAGTTTTTACAAGCCCCCCTGAAGGCTGCAAATAAAGGCCTGGTACTGCTGTCTGACTGCACATGGCATGCTGTAATAAAGTGGGCCATTCATCCTGCGCTGCCTTTCACCAACTCTCTGAGGGTGGGGGGTGGGGGGTTTCTGGCTGCACCCCTCGTGCACAGAGAGCTGGACTCGTCCAGCTGCACTGGCTTTGACTCATCTTCAGATCATCTGAAGCTGCTTTGCTGCCTCTGTTTCCTGCCGCCTCCTTTGTGGCCGTATGAGATTATGAGGCGGATGAGTGGCTGCTCTTCTTCTGCTCGAGTGGAGACTCTGAGCACACACTTTGAGCCACAAGGATGGATGAGTTGCAAACAAATTAAATCCTTCATTTGCTACAAAACATTCATTAGTTCAGTCAGAAAAGTCAGAAAAGTTTAAGTTTAAGTTTGACATCAGGCTCTGATCCAGATACTCATTTCCTCTGTTTATTACATTAAAAGCAGGAAGCATATCGTGTTGAGTTGCAAGTGCGAGGCAGAAATCATGACGGGAACTTTGCAGCTTAGTTTTTTTTCCAGATTGGTTGTATGATATGTGGCATTTAAGGTGTGATGCAGATCACATGAGAAACCGAGTTGCCTGAACTAGCTCACAGGTGCCACTGTTGTTTCTTTTTAACGTTTTATTGCACATTTAATTTCAAACATGCATCTGTAGTCCAGTTTCAGTTCATTTTACTGTGATGACACTTTTCCTGATTCAACTTTAGGTTATTTCATTAGCCTTTGAAATGTTGAGTAAACTTTGAACAAAGCATGCCATCATCAAGAACTTTCTTTAGTCTGACCATCTTGTTTTTGTCCTGTAAGATAAAGAAAAGCTGCAGATCTTCACATTTCTCTTGGTAATTGTAGGAATTTTATCCTGTTTTTCAATGAAACATGAATAAAGTGTCGCTTTGCATCATTTCAAAAAAACCTTCTCTGTTCACACATTAACTTTCCTCTTCCTTGTGAAGACATAAGGAGGTTAACTACAAAACGGAGGTTGATGATAATGTATCAGTCAAAAAAGTCTAATGCACACTACAAAAAAGCACGAGCACATTAATAAGGGGAGACAAAAACAAGTGTTCTCAGTAGAAAAATGCATAGTTAAATTAATATCAATTCAATTCTTGTTATTTGCTGCCATTTATCCCATGCACAAACTGTGGCCAGACAGCTTGAGAGTATAACATGACTACAAACACACCTGCCTGTCTTATAGTCTTTGACCAGCTGCAGGGAGGTTGTGTGTGCACGAGGCCAAGAAATGGACCCCGTTGTGAACCAATTAGTCTCAAGATTTCATGAAACTTTATCTCACCATCACTACTAAATATGTAATGAAAGGATGCTTACTGATAAAACATCTTTAAAATGGTGACATACATTTTTAAAAAAAACCATTAAGAAATGTACAAAACCTCATCAAATAGCATGAAATCGTACCGAATCATTCTGGATGAAAATGTTTCATAAGAGAGGGACCCACACCCCTGGCTTTTAGATCAATAATATGCACCTTTCATTTGACTTATTTGACTTACTTTATATTTCTCAGGTTGAGATCATTTTCAACTCTGAATACAGTTTAAGCTGCGTCATCATATATCGACTGTTCATTTAAATCATCAAATAAGTCAAAATGAAATTACATTGACCATATAAAACTATGTTAACCTGCTGATTTTAATAGTTTTATTGATAAAGCCCACATCGTATTTTACCTGGTCATGTCCATCCTCTCTCAGTCATGTTTGCAGCAACCACTGATGTAGATGGCAAGTCCTTCGAAGGTTTGACTCTCATTTAACAAACACACAGTTCAACCTACAAGGTCTTCAAAGTAAACGTCTTTATAACGTCTGACTTAAAGTAACACAACATAACTTTCCGAACTCAAAACTCTAACCTCTGACTCGTTTTGATGACACACTAGCATCCGTTACATCCTTGGAGCCGTCGTTGCCCTGCAGCATCCTGAGGTTGATCAGCCGCACTTCACAACTTCTTTATCTCCATCCCAGAGCTTTATGGCAGCTGCTGGAAATCAACACACTGGTTGTTTTGAACACACAACATGGCTGATTCAGCAAAGAAATGCAAGAGGACATTATTGGAGGAAGACCGGAAAAAGGGAGAGAAAGTGACAGAGCATGAGATGAGACAGAATCAACATCAGGAAGGCTTTTCCAGAAGGGAGAGAGTTCAGAGAAGAGACAGGATGCAAGATGGACGCCAAATTAGCCGTTGTTAGGAGGCGCCAATGTGAGAAAACATGGTAAAGTTCAGTAACAGAGCTACAAGAGTTACAGACTCAGTGACTCCACCAACTTTTAAAATATCTTTCCTGCAGTCGATCTAAACGGATGGTGATCATTTCCCTAATTACAACTTTCAGTCACTGAGGTAAATGTCTTTTTATTCATTAGTAATATCTGTGTAATTAGTAACTATTAGGCTCATCAACTGAGGACAACTTTCAGGTGGCTTATCAAAAGCAAATTAAACATCATCAACAGACTAATGTGGGTTTGATGGTGCTGTGTGTGGAGTCTTAAATACTGACAGTGCTCTGCTCTGAGGCTGAGTGGCCCCATTAAATCAGGCTGCCCAACTTAATGTTCGGAGGTGTTAACAGATTGATTCGCTTAATCTGTTCAACTACATCAACAGTCAGCATGGGGTAGGTCAGCAGCCAGTGTGTGTGTGTGTGTGTGTGTGTGAGTGTTAACCAATTTCACAGTCTGTAGTCACGCACAGTTAAACTCAGTTTTGGGTGAGGACGGGGGAGGAGAGCTGGTGGTTCTGCTGTCGGGCAGAATGGCAATCTTCAAGTTCATTCAGCGTGATTAAACCAGAGCGGGGACTTTTCTTCCCGGCTAATTATGTGGAAATTACAGAGACAATAAAGCATCTGCTGGTCTTTCTTCCTCCTTCACGTTTTCCTCCATATTGTGACAAGCTGATGCATTGTGGGTGAGCCGTCTCTGAGCCGAGGTCAGCAGAGAGCAAATAGATGAATTTATAACTGTGGCTTTTCACGGCGGGCGAGCAGGGATCATTGTCCCTCGTCTGTGCCCCCCTCCGGGCGCTGTTCCGCCCCAGAGGCCACCGCTCATTCTGGATCACCAAACCCCCCCATCTGTACAACACAAAGAGGGAAAACAGGGGAAAAAGACTGGGACTCCCTCCCCTTCATCTACTCCTCCCCGTTCCTCCTCCATCCAGGCTGCCACCCTGGTAAAGGTGCCATGTTTACCAACTCCTGTTTAACATGAATTTATCATACAAGTCACAGAACTGAGCAGAAACTCACATCCAACCAATACCAAGAACAGAAATATAAACTCTCTCCTTTACTATGAGTTCGCTTGACAGTTCAGATAAAGTGGGATTTTTTTCCTTTGCTGAACAGGAGTGTGTCATATGATCAAAAGCTCAAGGAAACGTCATTTCCATGTTCATTATTGTCTTTTTTACCGATATCCAAAATACCAATATTGTCCAACTCTAACTTTCCATACCAAAATATCAAAATAAACTAATACTGATATATGTTGGGGGTGCCCCCCCAAGAAAAAAAAAGGAAAACAAAATCATTTCAGGTAACATCACATATCTCCTGTCTTGGAATTGACACATCATGCAGGATTTTTTGCAAGTTGTGCAACACAGACAAAAATATCTTTTTGGAAATTTTTTGTCAGATGAGAAGTAGCTGAAGAGTTTGATGTTTAATATGTGCATGTTGTGTAAAAGTTGTGTCATTAAAAAAGTAAAAACCGACACCAATTATTTCTGATTTTACATTTTAATGTCAATGTCGGACATCTCTATTTATTTCCCATCTTTGTTGTTAATGTTAGAGCTCTAACAATAAATCAGTAGTTGATAAAGGTAAGATGTTGTTTAAAAAACTTGATTTGTTAAAAATATGTGAATGAAGAAATTGAAATAATGGTAATGTTAATGCACTAAAACATCCCAAAAGCCCTGCATGTTGATGCTTCATGTTGTGTAAGCTAAAATGATTCATGCATGTATTTTTTTCCAAACCCTAATTAAGACAAACCTCAGAGCGAACCAGCTCTCGAATTGATGAGAAAATAAATTATTGTTTTTGTTGTGTAAACTAGCTAACATTGAACTAAATCTTACTACTCATGGTTACACAAACACATCCAAATTTCTGCTGTATGTTTTCATTCAGTTGTTCTCAGATTGCTCATACTCTACAGGGTTTTGACCCATATGCCATATGAACCGCTTCACATGGTAACAGTTTAGCACTACAGATGAATTCTTTGAAATTTGGTTTGGTCTGGGGTATAATAGGTCAGAAAAAAGAAAGAAATCTAATACTTAGAAGCTGAAAGAGGGCATTCGCCCCCTATTTGTTAATAATATGACAGGAAGCGGAAGATGACATTTAACAAAGGATCCTGCCCCTCGTATACGAAACACCTGCTCAACCCAACGTCCATCAGCAGCAAATTCACCTCAAGTCCAGACTGGCAGTTTGTCAGAGAAAACCATTGTCTTGTAGTTTCTAACCAGCAGGTGTAACAGGTGACGTAACTCTGTGACAAACTTCCATCATTGTTATAAAAGCGGAGGCTTGTTCATCTTCTACCGCAAATAAATCCATTTTTTTAGTTTAAATTTCATCTTCCATTAGGTTGTTGTGGATATTTGATTTATTTCTATAATAAGAATGAATGACGTCATTGTTTCTGCACAACATTATAATGCAGATCCAGTGTTATGCAAAGAGTACAAGGACAAGATGTGAGGGGTTTGTGATGAAAACGTCATTAATGTACCTATGCAAGCTCATCCCCCCCCCCCCCCCCCCCCCCCTCAGTATAATGAGATTCAGTCATTTTAGATAAAACCTCATAATGACTTTTATCCCATAAATATTACTTTATATCCAATAATTATGACTTTAATGATTTTGAATCACATGATTTTGACTTTGAGTCTCATAATCACGAGAATCTTTATCAATATTTCTAATTTACAAAGGGCTTCCAGAGATATTATGGAACGACTGATGTGCTGTAAATGTATGTTTTCTTAGTTTCCTTAGACATTTTTGTGCGATTTACAAAAAGATGAAATAATTAAACTCATACCAAGAACAACCTGCAGTAAAGCAGCACTGGGACAACTGACTGGCTCACAGAATCAGTGTTTTAACAGCTTTGACTTTAAACCTGGCAAGACGCCCTCATCACACTCTACTAAACAAAGACGTACAGCTGAAATATGAAATCACTTAACAAAAATCAAAACGCCAGCTTTCAACACATGCTGCACAACAATCCTTCATTCCTCTCAGTGATCCTTCTGCCTCTGTTGGTCCTACTCGTGATCTGAGGAGGAAACATGAGGAGACATCCAAATGAAGCGAGACATCATTGGTCCTCGGTTCAGAGCTCTGGGTCAAACGTTGGTCCCTCCATCTGCAGGTCTGTCACCATGAAGAGAATTTAGTCGATGTTTTTTGGCTTCTCTCTGAGCTCCAGACTTCCTCATCCTTCCCACATCTCCTCCTCCTGGTGTCCAACATGTCTCCCTCCACAGTTCTGCTGCGACCCGCCTTAATTAAATGTGCACTTCATTAATGTAAATTGGGGGCCTTTTAATGCCCTTGTTGAAATTCTGAAGAAAGTGCAGTGGCCTCGCGAAATGCTCCAGCATCATTGCAAATTAGATTAGGGACCAAGAAAGGCAGTAAAATTAGAATGATAATGGTTGATATGGCTGCCTGACAGGCATGACTATTCAGGGATCAATGGGATGTTGAATGCTTTGGCGGGGCCCACTTCTCAGAGGCCGCGGGACAAACGTCAGCCTACAGATGTGCCTTTTGGAAGCACTTGAAATTAGTTTAATTTGGTAAATGGCAGGGATTTAGAAGCTTTTAGCCTGACTGTAACAAGACAAGAATACATTGAAATGTTTTGCTCTTCTTTCATTAGCATAAAATTGGGTTGGGCCGATTTGCATTCCCAACAAGTGCATTTTTTTCCTCCATCAGATGCTTCTTTCCCCCTCTATTAGATTGCATTTGCATTCGCTGCTCAGAATGAACACTGTTTTTTAACCCGGTATAATCCCTTTAAAGGGGAGGGAACGGCTTGATTTCATTCCAACTAATCTAATCACAGACACCAATTATAGCCTAATTTTGATTAAAGTCCAATAACTCTAACAAAGATAAGAGTGTTCTCATTCCTGATAAGACCTGTGCTCTCTGTTCCTGTCATTCGTGGCAAAAATTATCATCCCTGACAAGTTCAGAAGCCAAAATATGAAAATGTCAGCGTCACAAACTTAAAAATAACAGCGCGAATAAAGCAGCTTACACAGACTGTGGCCTTTTATTCAGCCTCCAGCAGTCTGAAATCATTGACCCCAGAGCTTTGTGGGTAAACAGTCAGGGGTGGGGTGGGGGGGTATTTGGAAAGACAAATGTGAAGAAACCAAACAACTGAGAGGAAGATGGTAATGCAGTAAAACACAGTAAACACAAAAACAACACCAACCATGTCTCATCACAGCCCAGTCTGATTATTTTCTTTCCTATTTCTTAGTCCAAAAAAACTGAAAACTCAGAAAGAAAAAATTGAAATGAAAAGCAATGAAAAAAAAATGAAATCTGAGCAGAAGCTGCAAACAGATGTTAAAAATTGACAATCTATTATAAATTCAGTGTGTTTTAATATTGTAATCCTGTATGCATGTATGAATGTTGGAGAATATTAAAATGAAAACAACCCAGTACTATAGTGTGCAAATTAGAAAAAAAAAAGGAAAACGGGACAAAATAACACCGGAAATTCTTTTTTAGTTGGTATTTTTAATGCCAGAACGTCCTCTTAAGTGTTGTGCGAAGAAATTGAAACCTTTAAAAGTGGTAAAAACTTTATTGTCCCAAATTCTTTCTTTTAATCAAGCAGAATATTTCAGCTTCATTTTGCCTGCAAATAAATAAAAGTTACAAATAATATAGGAATCACTTATTCATTTATTTGTTTGATTATGTTTTCATTTATCATTCACAATACCTTACCATCCCAAATGTTTCTGATTTGGGGTTGGGTTTATTTTACTTCCTTTCCTATTAAGTTTCCTCCTGTGCCTTTTGTATCTTTGGCCTTTAGTGGTTTCCGCTTTGTCTCCATGTTTCTCTCAGTTCTTCTGTTTTTTTCTGACTTCATGCTCCCTGGATCATGTACGTTTGTTTCATGTATTTGTTTCTGGATGTTCCTTCTTTTATACACTTTAACACCAGTAAAGCAGATTCTTCCTCCTGCAGGACTTTAAGATATTCAAAGATTCTTTACATAACAAGTTTAAGATGCAGCGCTGTTAATCAAATTATTATTCTCATTTTTAATTACTGTCTTTGGATGGAATGGTGACCTCCTCTCTTAGACCCCTCAGACATGGTTACAGAGCCTGGCTGTAACCATGGTTACCACAATGATGACATTCACCTGATGCTCCTGTTCTAGCTCAGGGGGAGGCAACAGGAAGCAGGTCATGGCAAAGTGGCCACTGGCAGCCCCATAATTAATCAGCTTCCACTGTAATTAAGGTGTCCATCAACAAGCCGAGAAACTGTGGGCCCACCTCCCTCCATCCCTTCCTCCATCACTTTTCCATTCCTGGAGCTGCAAGGAATCAACCTGCAGGAATAATGAGTTTGCCTTTAAATGGTTTAGAAACAGATAAACAGCACGTTAGACGCTGATGGAACAATTCAGCTGATGGATGATCGGATCTGCAGAGATTCATCTGAGAGGTTTAACCCATTCAGCCTATTTTCTTTTTAAACTTCCACTTGAAACATCCTTGAATTGAGTCAGTGACGCCCAACAGCTGTGAAAACAGACTGAGCAACACTGAGTTATATGGATGAGAATAAGTGATGAAGGAAAAACTGATGGGGTCTGGTACCAGAGTTCTATGAGCCAACGGCTGCTGTCTGAGAAGGAAAAAGATCTAAAAAGAAGAGAAAACATGAAGAAAACTGAGTGAAGCCACTGGATTAAAAAGTAAGTAATCAAAATAAATCTAATTACCTACTACTTGGATGTTTAATGTCATGTAGGACAAGTGTAATAGTTTATGTAATAGGTGATGAATAAAGGGAAATGATTCATCCGAAAGCAGCAACAATCCGATAAATGTTTGAGTGAAATGAAAATAGGAATAATTTATCTCTTACTTATTTGTTTGGGAACACATCATATATTTATTCTTTTGCTAACAACATCATCTGCCAAAATCAAAGACACAGAAATGCCATGAAAAACACAGAACATGCGGGAAAAAAAACGAAATAACTCCAGGAGTTTGCAGGATTTCATTTCATTTCTAAAAAAAAAAAAAAATACAAAAATTTGGGACACATGCAGCAATGTTTCTGTGTCATAATTATATCACAATCACATTGTACTTAAAGCTGCACGAGTCAAAGTCTCAAATGTTTTAAACTGTATTTGGATTTGGTAAATTAGTTCCTTTTCTCCCA
>JAOXYM010000020.1:2994326-3017845 GCA_028567055.1 Leptatherina wallacei
GGGGGGGGGGGGGGGGGGGGGGGTGGCGGGGGGGGGGGGGGGGGTTCGTTGTTGGGGTCAGATCTCAAAATTATCTGGTTTGTTACTTCAGTCTGAAACAGAAAGGCAGCTTGTTTACATGGCTCAGGAAGAAATGACTGGAACTAATAATCAGATTTCTAGAGCTGCTTATGGGTGTAAAACATCTGTGTGCCCCCAGCCCTTTGACTCCATCTCTGGCCCCTGCAGATGCCCCACAGGGGCCCCTTTGTAAGCCTATGAAGCGGAAAAATACCAATTTGTAACGATTTGACTCAAAGCTTTGTTGGGCATAAAGGGTGCTTTTGCTCACCAATCAAGTTTTCTGCAGACAAAACTTCACTTTTCTGTAAAAAACAATTATCCCTGGAGCCAAAGACCAGTTTAAATGAAACCATAAACCAGTCGATCCTGCTCAAGTTACAAAAACTAAACTAAAACTAAAGATTTCCACGTCAGTGTGAGAATAAAGAGGTAAAACAAACATATCTGATCACACAGAAAATCATACTGGACAAAATCTTCTCTAATTAACTGAGAGAACAATTCTGTTAAGATGAGTTTGAGGGTTTAGGTCCTGAAGATGGAAGTAAGGAGATCTTCTGAAAGATAGAACCTCAGAAATGACTCTTGCAGTTTGGATTTAATCTAAAATAGACAAATAAAAAAGGAAGGAACAGTGGAACCTGGACCTGGACGTCGTAGTGAATCCCTGGATGCTAACAGCTTCCACAAACATCACCAGAACAGATTTAAGATATACTGAAAACTGGTTCCAATGACGACTGAGATCAGAGATCATTAACAAGAAAACAGGTGACGGCTTCAGTAAAAGTCTGACCTTCGGTCTTTTTTCAGCTTTGTTAGTTTTAAATAAAATAATTGACAACCTACTTCTGAAATTATTTCCCATCCTTGTTTCCTTTGCTACAAAAATTATGTCAGTCCCTTTGCTAGCCAGTGCAGCGTTCATAGAAATGACTTATTTTCATGATGAAAAATATCTGTATTCAATATTAAGGAATGCAAACTGCAGCAAATTGAATAATTCTGGATATAAATGTATCAGCTCTGCATCATACTGACCTCATATATTTAGATATGTCCTGCACGGTCTTATGGAAGTGACACCTCCATACTTCATTTTGACTTGTTTACTACTACCTTAAAAAAAAGCACACCCTCTCTGAAACAGGAGAAGCCGACTATACTGAGGAGTGGATGAATCAGAACACTAAAAACAACACTCCTACAGCACAGAACCCTTCATTATGCCAGGTTTTGGACCAGACCTGGTCAGACTTTGAGAAGGTGGAACAACTTTGAGAACTAGCTGGTTTTAGTGGAAACAAGGGGAGAGGTTTCATACATCCAAAACATTGCTGTTGCTCATATTTCAAAGGAATAAGAAGTAATTTCATTAGATTGAAATAACAAATGGTGCTTCATGCTCAAGATTTATTTTAGGGGAACAGCGGAGGGAAAAGGTTTATTTTGGGAATAAGTCAACTATGATTTGTCAACGACGTGTCATATTTCTCAGATCCACCAATCTGAGTGAAGATTTCTGGCTAGAATCCGAGGATGTGACACCAACAAACGTCAGGATCTATGTAACTAGGCGCTGCAGTGTGGACGCAGTCAGACTGACACATTTCTGACCGGTAAATGATGCGTTTAAATCAGATCAGCTGTTTACAAACTACTGCTGTGAGAGCAGAAAAAAGGTTAGAAGTCACACTGAATAAAGACAGATAGATGGAGGACATGGGGCAAGACTGCATTTGTAGGATCAGTAATCAGATTACTGACTCATCTTAAGGACAGATGAAGAATTTATAATTCAATGATAAACAGATTGTAATGATAATGGCTCCCAGAGCAACAGGACGGACCTTCTTAAAGGAAACCATCATAGAATTAAATACTTAAACGTCGATCCATTTTCCTTACAGAGAAGCCGCCATCAGACAGGGTTAACACACACACATACACTCTTTTTAAAAGAGGGCTTCTACATAAATTGCATATTTTGTTTTGTGCAAATGTGCACAACAGTTACACAACAGCTTGGAATTAGATTATAGGTTATATAGATTATATTAGGTTATAAAAAAATGAAAACAATCAAAACTTACAGTGAGTTTCATTTTAAAATCAAAGTCAAATCTTGTTGTCATCCTTGCAAAGAAAAAATAAGAAAAAAAATCACTGATAGTAGATACAAGCTCTTTGAGCCTGATATCTTGCTTTGACTCCATCCCACAAACTCTGGCACCAATAATAGTTATTACAATACCAAATATAAAGTTCTAAGGTTTTTTTCAAAGACTTATTAAAATGAATAAAAAAATAGATAAAATATATCTTCAGGTTCTTACCAGAGGTTTTACAAAGCAGGATTAGTGGTTTATTAATGAAGTGTCAGGTTCAGGTCACTTTTTAATGGTTGTATCACCATGGCAACTGATGCTGGAAACCTAGGTTGCTCTGAAGCAGGTTAGATTCTGAGGTAAGCGATCAATGCATGGTGAAAGAACCGAGCATGAAGATAACGGAGAGTTTTTTTCTGACAAGAAGCAACTGTGTTGTTTGACTTTCACTGATCTTTATAAAAAGATGAATGAATGATACTTTATTTATCCCAGATGGAAACTGCAACATGAAAAATATGTCTCCTGAGAAAGGAATTCTTGTGTAGCGTAAAACAAAGACTGACCGATGCTTGTTCACGTGGACTTTAAGATCGACATTGATTATTGATTATTTTTACAACAAATCCCTGAACAACAAAAGATGTCCAGCCATCCATGTGTGCAGCATCTGGAACTCAAACTGCATCAAAAGAATGACAGTTCATTCATATTCATACCCACAGTTATTCAATCATTTGAAATCACAGGACAACATTAATACTTATTTTTAATGTTCAGTGTCCAGATGACAGAAAATGAACTTGGACATTTATAACAAATCCACTGCTTTGATTTGTTTTTAATTTTTCTTCTTTACTGGGTACAACGATCATTTAAATACGAGCAGTGTTACATCTGATAGATTTAAAGACCGATGATCACTCACCCTAATAATGCACCTTCAACAGTCATTTAATGAAACAGTTAGAGCTATTCGTGCTTTAATGATATGAAGAAGAACCAGGTGAGCCCTAGAGATCAGAGTAAAAAAAAAATTATAAAAAAAACACACTGTCACTCAAGTTGTCATTTACAAAAATAAAAACAAGAGATGGAAACCCAATAAAAATGTGCATGTGGCAAAACAGCAGTGACCAATCCTATAACGAGGAAAAAGAGTTATTTGACTCATCTTTTTTGTCAAAAATAACCACGTCGTGAGTAAAACATCCTCTTTACCTTTGTCTGAACGTAAGGCAGGACCGGTTTAAAACCCTTCTCCTTTAACTTCTCACAACAAAACAGAAAAGAGTGAACAATCACTATGATAAAAAATGTCAGTTTCTTTACCATTGAAAAGAAAAAAAAGACATAACACTTCATTAAAAACACCAAACATACCGCCCTTGGCTTGTTTTAAGTCTGTACAATCACTTAAATACCCAGGTGTGATATTATGAACAAGTCGTAGGTGTGGTGCTACTGGCAGGGGTGCGTTCAGGATGCTGCACATCACATTCAGTTTTTAGGTTTTATTAAATTAGCTACAGCTGCTCTTCTCATTAATGAACAACAGGAATTCCTCCCCATACAGATAGAGTCCAAAGACTTGGCTCTCCTCCTAATCGCCCCCCGTGAGGAATTTGTACTAATGAAGCTCGGACTGTTTATCTCCTAGTATGTGAGAAGAATCAGAAGTTTCATTAACCCTGTGTGCAGAGCTAGCTGTGGTTGGATAATGTGTACCTGAATGAGAGGGATTAAATCTGTTCTTCGTGCAGTTGTCTATTGCTGATCTGTGTTTTAGGCTGGAGGTGACGGGGTTAACGGGACCCTTCAGCTCCTCAGTGAGGAGAGGAAGGCGCCTCCTCAGCAGCTCTGGGTGACATAACTAAAGAGGCATTAACGCCCAGTTGCGACATCACTAAACAAACGTGGGGCCTTGGCGAGCATGGGAAAACAGCATTATAGTCCTGCGGTGAATTGAGCAGGAAGACAAGGCACAATCTGAGCCTTGTTGTGGAGCAGCCGTCTTTGCCTCCATCTGCACGGAGCTGACAACTTTCTCTCATGTATACCAACTTTCCCAGGCAGGATCAGCTCCATAAAAGGGCCTCTTCCTGCGTCTGAGCTCATAAATCAGAAAGGTAGGGTCGTGCCTTCCTTGCACCTCTGTCCCAGTTGACACAGCGTGTTGACACTGGTTCTGTTGTCAAGCGGCCGTCCACATCAGGTCGGTGTGAGGAAGCCACTGTGCTGCATATCTGATCCACAGAGGCAGAGAGAAGGTTCAAATCAATTTCACACAAAAAAAATCATCCAGATATGAAACAGAGATCGGGGCTGAAGTTATGATAATCATGACCGTTTATCAAAACATTAAAACTGATCAAGATGTTCAACTGCTTCGTGGGAAAAACACTGTGGTTAATTTCTAATCTTGCAAAGCCAATCAAATTCCACCACAACACTCAGTCCAGAAAATACCCAACCAGAATCAATTGAGCTCAGTCTGGATCCGGATTGACTGTGACACGAGTTTATACGGCCATATCAGTGAACCCTTGTTGACCTGCGAGCAGAAGTAAAGAAATCCTTAACATGAGTGATAATCATTTAGAAACACAATTTAACTGATTATTTCTGTCTTTGGCACAGGGAACAGTACAGCTCCATAAAAGAGCGTTGCAGTGTTTCCATCACGACATTTTAGAAGCTAAAAAAGGTTTTTCTACTCTTATAAAAACAGTTTTTGCACAAAAAAGAAAGATGGAAGTTATTTATTGAGAAACAATTGTCACTAACAAAAATTATACTTTTTATTTAAAGTTTTATCTAAAATAATTAAAATATTTTATAAAAAAGTAAAGACAGGCAGCAGATACCTACACAACAAAAAATACTTTTTACACAGTAGTAGACATGCAGTGTGTTTATCTCATATGAATAAACTATAGATCAAAACAATCATGCATAGGCAAGCTGTTGTGCATTATATCAGAAGAGGTGATCAGTCATTAAGGGCCTTTCAGGGTATTTTTAGTTAGTTAACCATAACATCTTCACTGAGGTGTTTCTGCCTGAACATTTATTTTAAATGCTTTTAATTAGTTTATGAAACTTTTTCTTTTATATTGGGTTATGCAGAGGAAATTGCAGATTTGAACACTTCTCTATCCACTTCATTCTGGGCTTTAGGTAGGTTGGTTAAAATAGACAAGTCTTGGGAGAGAAAATGACGCCTCTCTCAAATGTTTTAAGTGATGTTGGTCTGAAATAAATTTTAAGCACCCCAAGAACAGTGTTGCATTTATGGACAAAATGTTTGAGTATAGGAGGACAAATAAAGAAACTTAACAACATACAATGTTTTAAAGGATTGTGATGAATGTACTCTATGTACCCCAAAATGTGAGTAAGTAAAAATAACTCGAGATATTGGCCCTGCCCACTTTTAAACTCTACTTGTAGCATTAGGAAATACAACTACTCAACAGCTTTATGATTTGTTAGGTGTCACATTCATCACCAGTAGAGGGATGTACTAATCACTTACATCCATTAAAAGAAGTTGCTGCAGCTCTGTGGCAGAGCGGCGCTGCCATTAACATCACAGGTTTGGAGAAAGTTATCAATATCCAGCAGTATTGATGGAAGTGTCCAGATAACATGTGAGCTCTGCTTTAGTGCAGACTCGCTCTTTAAGGCCGAGGCAGGAGCGTGAACTCAGCCAGACTCATTTCAACCAGCGCTAATATCCACAATGCTTCTTATGACCTACTTATGAAGTCAACCTCAGAGGAGGTATTGATCCGAACGGCGGATGATTTGATGTGTCTGTGCCCAATCAGGAAGAAAAGAGGGGCTTAAGTGCGTGGGGGTACTTATGACCAGACGCCCTGCTGGGTCAGAGGTCAGGGGTCAGCCACCCACCCAGGGTCACCCCGCATTAACATTGCAGCAGAGTTAATTTAATTTCTAGACAACACAGCTTCATACACAAAAATGAAATGCTTTTAAACAGCTGTAGACTTTGAATGGTGGCAGAGGGAAGCTAATCGAATGAGCGGCTGATTTAACTGCCAAAGTATTTTCCTGTGCGTATTTAATCAATACTTAAGACTCATAATAGCCTGGGTCAGCGGCGGAAAGATTTCCATAATCGATGGGAAGAGGTTCTCAAGTTCAGCAGGTTACAGTGCTCTCCCTCCCTCCTCATTTTTCATAGAGTTATTTATTGTCAGGGTGTCTGTCAGAGGGTGGAAATAGTGCAGCTCAGGAGGGACGGCAGCCCTGTTTTCCTGCTGAGGTCACCGTCTGATCGCTGCTGCTGTGGACTCTTGTTCTGCTCTGACCTGACCCACACAAGAAGTACTTTTACTGCCCTTTCAGTGCTGAGACACCATTTGCATCAATAAAGGCAGGCTGTTATATTTAGACCTGGACAACAGACGCAATGATGGCGCTGGCTCAGGAAGCTGATCAAAGATGTGATACTTTGGTTTTATTCTGCTTTAATGAACTTCCAGTTTTGTTGACTCAAGCTTCAGAGGAACAGAGATGAAAACATAATTTTCCTTTATATAAGTTCAAGTATCAGCTGTAGAGATGAAGGAATATCCTGTTTCCATCACTTTCTATTTCAGTTTGGGATTCGGTTCTTCATGAAGGAGTCACATGCAAAAAAAAAGGTTTGTTAAGCAGGGTCACAGTTGTTACTGTATCATTATGTACGTAGTTCTGTTACAACACTGACCCAAAAGCCACATATAGCAAACACAGGAGGCATCTTTGGTTCTCAGATCCATCTCTGTGCAGATGAGAACAGTTCAGCATCAATATAATGACTAAAGAGTAAGTAGTTCTATTAAGCAGCTAATGTTTTCACTCTGACCAAACATCTGCAACATGAAGGAAAAACTGCAGCTCTCATTTAAAAAAAATAGTGAAGTTGCTGCTTTTATTAACTTTGGGGTCATGATATCAACTCCTACAAGAAAACTGACAGAAGCAGCCTAGACTCAAGCCCAGGTAAACAACTTTGGGAATGAACTTATTCGTGCAGCAGCTACATGCGATTAGTGAATGTTTGTGGCAAACCCACTCTGGGTAACACAGTATATGAGGGACACTGATTAGTACTAACACAGTACCAATGATAATACAAACTTGCCTTAATGACAATTTAGTTACATGTAGTTATATATGAGAGTGGAGGCATGTCAGGTGATTTTAATTGTCAACAGGTTAATTGTTCTCTAAATCACTTTGAATGGCCAGCAAAGGTTCGCCGCTCATCCAGGGGGCAGACACAGCTACAGCGTAGAAGTAATCCAGCGGCAACACATCTGAAGATCGGACAGTGTTTTAGTCTTCGGCATCAAAAATGAGGCATGCAGCCGTGTTGGGCTGTGTAGGAGGGTTGGAGGACTGATGTATTTACATGTAATAGCAACAGTAGTGGACAGAAATGGCTTTATGGCAACACTGTACGTTTCCAACCTTAAACTTTTTGCTGACTTGTTATGATGACACTCTGACATTTATTATGCACATTTCTGGAGTCATTGCTCTACAGGATCCCAAGGTTTAGAAGCCACACTTCATGACTTTAAGTTGCAGCCCAGAGCATCACGTGCAGCTGAGTTTTGCTCTACGACACCACGTTACACACCAGCAACCGGATATCAACACACTGGTCGTTTTGGATACGCACCATGCTGATTCAGCAAGAAACACAAGGGGACATTATTTTAGGAAAAGAGGAAAAGAAAGACAGAAAATGGCAGAGCAAGAGATAAGACAAGTC
This sequence comes from Leptatherina wallacei, assembly GCA_028567055.1. Taxonomy (NCBI): domain Eukaryota; kingdom Metazoa; phylum Chordata; class Actinopteri; order Atheriniformes; family Atherinidae; genus Leptatherina; species Leptatherina wallacei. The sequence continues at coordinate 3,002,289 of JAOXYM010000020.1, forward strand.
AACCAGACTAGTTTTAACTAGCTGGAGAGAGCTCTGGGAAGAGACCAAAGGCAAGACATATGCTGACCTAGCCTTCATTAGAGGGCGCTAAAGTGAGAATCTACCAAAGTTCTGTAGTGCTGCTTTAAATTTAGATGTTCTCGTATCTTTTTTCTCAGAAAGTTTACAATATTTGATGGAATCCCAGCTTTTAAGATGCTGTGGTCCAGACTTTCAAATTCACCCAGTCCACCAAGATTAATGATTTACCCGAGAAAATCGACGAGCAGTCACTGCTATTGGTGGTGCATATTTAAAGGGATACCGTGTAACTTTTGACCAAAATATCAGCCTAATATGAATAATAAAGGATTATTTCTGGGGTCAATATACAGCGTTTGACGCGTGTCGGCGCTCCGATGGGGCTACCCTCTTCAGAAACTAGACATTGTAACTTTGCAGGAGCGGATCCGTCTCTCATGCGATCATGTGACTTGGAGCATGTTGCTTTGCTGCTCCCCAGAGGGCTCAGCTTTGTGCTACTCCCCCCACTTCTTTTTCGATCAAAAGTTTGTCATGGCTGAACAAAGTAAGGTGAAATCGGTGTCCGAGGAGGCCAGAGAGAGAAAGCGGGAAAGGGATCGTGTGGCCTGTGGGAAGTTACAGGTCGAGTGCTCCTTGTGGCCAAAATTTACACGGTATCCCTTTGAAAAATGGACACTGCTCACTTTTTCCCACCACACCTGCAGCATGACAAATAGAGAAACATTCTGGAGAACACAAAAAACCTTTCACCACTTGTACTGATTTTATCCACCAAGCCAAATTTCTTAAAACTTATGGGTGATTTGGAGTTAGGACAAAGGACAAGACCATCCCAGAGATCAAACACATTGGAGCCTAATCTGGGCCACTTTTAGCACCAATTACAACTCACATTTAGACCAAACATTCTTTGCTATCCGAGTATTGGCTTGGTAGTATTTGTGTGATCTTGTATGGAATTGTACAAAAACAGCAACAAGCAGCTTAAACTTAAACCACTGCTTGTTGAGCAGATGACTGGTCTGAATGAAGCTAAAACATGATGATGATCTGAGGTGGTTTGCAGCTTCTGTGACAGTAGTAATGGAGAAAGATTGGAAACCAGGACCAGACCAATGACATGCAAACAGTTTGAGTCTAATCCTGCTTTGACTTTGTTGTGTTTTTATCCTCAGAAATCCATTCTGACTGATATTTACTGACAGTCACTAAAACATGTCACCGTAAACATATCTCCTCCTTTCCTTCCAGTCCCCGACTTGTTTTTGCTGAGCGCAGCCTGCTGCTCGCCTCCTTTTGATTTTATTTCATTTTGTTTGATTTTTACGAGAGCCAGTAAAACACATTTTGATACCCCGAGCTGTTAAAGTGTAAAGAGCCTCAACAACACAGCCACTGGCCTGCCAATAAAAAATGAAAACCCATTTAAGCCAATGGAGGTGCAGCAGCGTGTCTGCGGTCAGTCAATAAACCAAACAACGAGCCAGGCAGGTCCGATCAGGCTGAGCCAGCGGCCAGTGGAGACAGCAAGGTCACAGAGGAAACCTGAACGAGGGCTTCAACAGAGACAAAGAACAATCCAATGTAAATATCAGCGAGCCTCCGAGTTATCTAGTTCTGATCTGCACATAAATACACTGAAGCAGAATTACTGAGAGCTTAGATGGTATTTTTGACAATGATGTTGGTGCCACTCATGTGCATGAAGTATTACAGCACTTTAAACTTTATCAATCACCATATGGGCCTGATTTGTTGTTGCATCAGTCTGTTTTTCTGCAGAAACTTTCAGTGTATGTATAGAAAGACAGTATCTGTGTGTGACAGTGTGGGTCCTGTCACTATGCCTCTGATTGATGATGTGCCCCGGCTACTTGGCCACAGGGTTATCCCTTTGGCTGACTGGTCAGCACACATAACTCTCAACTGGGAGGTAGTGGGTTCAATCCCCGCCCACCCATGTCCCGCCACATGTGTATTACCTTTTGATACTGAACGTGGAAACACAGAAGTTACAGGAAACACAGCAAGCGTCTTTCAGACAAAGAATCAGCCCTGAATTTAGACTCAGATCTCAATACATCCAAACTCTCCTAACAAGTTTTTCCAAACACACAATGTGAAAGTAAACATATGCCACCTGGTGTCTATCATCAATGCTTGTCATTATTTGGTAAATCATTTTAACGGTCTTCATTCTGACTGAGAGGAAACTCTGGAGCAGACACTTTAACTGAATCACGTGTCAGACTCGATCGCCCACATGTTCGTTTACTCAGGTCTGGCTGCACTCATAGTCAAGTCGATAACGGCATCCAGTTACTTCTGATGCAGGAAAAAACTTCATGAAATATTTTCAAATTAACCTGAAATCTGGTTGGTCGATTTTCATCCATCCATCTTCTACCGCTTATCCGGGATCGGTTCGCTGGGACAGCAGCCCAAGCAGGGAAGCCCAGACTTCCCCGTCTCCAGCCACATTAGCCAGCTCATCCGGGGGGATCCCGAGGCGTTCCCTGGCCAGCCGAGAGATGCAATCCCCCAGCGTGTTCTGGGCCTAATCCTGGATCTCCTCCCGGTGGGACGTGCCCGAAATACCTCACCTCGCCTGTCCAGGTATTGAAAAAAAAAAAAAAAAAAAAAAAAAAAAAACATTTTCACCAGAACATCACAAAAGGAGTCCAGAACAGCAACATTGCTCCAAGAGGGAATTCATATAAGGCTCAGAAATGGTAAAAGAAAATGCACAAAATACTTTCTAGAATTAATTATGTCTACATCTGACATTCAAAACTATGAGCTAGCTACTTTATTCATCCTCATGAGGGAAATCCAATTAAATGTATTTACTGCATGAAAATGTCTCAAATTAAAACAATTTGATGTCCAAAACGATTAGATTAACTATTAGAGACTCAAATTATTAGATGTTTGAATATACTTGGACAACTAAACATTACATCCAAAGTATGACGTTTTATAAAGTTTCTCGTCCACAGTGTACATGTTATAAAAATCAATCAAGTGGAGAAACTGTTCCATCATAAAGCATCCTTCCCACTTTGAAATGACTACAGAATGAAATTAATTGTAAAACGAAAAACTAAATGTGATGGCTGGGACGATGTAAATAGCCATACAGTAGGGGTGCAGAAAATAACTGATTCACATCAAAATCCTATTAAGATTCTGAATTGATTCAAAATTTCCAAGAATCGGAATTTTAAAAGACTTGAAAAGTATTTGACTGACTAGTTTCAAAGCTTTTCCTTAGTGACAAAGAAATGTTAAAGTTTGCATGGTAAGCAAAATAAATGTCACTTTTTCAAAAGATTGCTTCTGTGTTTTCTTCTTTTTTTTTTTAAGTGATTTAACCTTGAAAACCTTTTTTTTCTTGAACATAACCAGTTTTCTTTCAACGAATGAAACAATTCCTCAGAGCTCTTATGGAGGAATCAATTGAATCCCAGAATTGGCACCTTTTGTTACTGAAAGGGTATTGATGTTGAATTGAGATCGGTTTGAATCAAGAGTCGATACAGAATCGGAGTCGAATTGAATCGTGAGTGGTTGTCAGATTCACATCCCAACTAACTGGTGTGTAAATGATAAAACCCGATGGTTGAAATATACAGCTTTTTCTCTACAACTTTAGCCTGTTTGGTTTTCTCCTGTTCCCGTTTGTCAGGCGTGAGCGAGTGTTCATAGACAACTGGACCTGTGATAGACCGGTGATCTATCCAGGCTGTAAAAGTCGGAAACTTCAACATTTCCATTGACTTTTCCCTCCAGGTTATTTTCAGCATCTCTGTGAAACATGTCCGATTATCCGTGCCGTCCATGGAACATCACTTTGGAGATAAATAACCTCCAGAAGCTCTCAAACAACTGCAGGATCATTTTAAAATCCGACGCTTTTATGAGGAGCTTTTTTTAAACATGAGGGAGCAGCTTTTTAATCAGGGTCATAAATATAAGGCAGAAGATGTGCAGCAGTGATTGATCCTGCTTCTCCCTGATGACTGACTCACAGCAACAAAATCTGATAACTGAACATGTTCAGTTTACCCATAAATACCTCTTAAAAGTCAGTTCTTCCTCATCCCTGCATCATGACATGAAGTGCTGCTGAGAGGAGATATTTTCATGTGAGGGGACGTCAGGCTGTTCTTCATTTTTCATCTTTGTGCGTTACATTAATGTTGTTTCCTTCAGACGCTCCAACAGTCTCAGTGAAAAGCTCGTTGGCTCGGTCGCATCATGTGTCATCCACTGCAGAGACCCAGCGTTTCCCTCCGTAATGGAGTGACAGACACCCCCCACAAACACATTTAGGTAATGTGAGGTAATGTGAACGGGCGCTCTCTGTTTATCATGTGATCCATTCAGTGGATGAGGAAGCACATTGTGTGCATAATTCACATGCGGCATTTGTCAAAATGGGAATCTATAGGGGAGGCTAATGATCCATGAGAAATTAATGAGACAATAAAACAGAAAAATCCACCGTTCACACAAGCGTAACAGGTTCCTCTGACTTAGATAAACCGTAAAATGACTAACCCTCCTAATAATCAGGAGGGTGGGGTCTCATCAGTCCTGATGTTGCTGACTTGTACAGACATACCGCTGTACTACAGTATGTTTGAGTGTTTCTGCTTTCATCTTGGCATCAAGTGCAAACAATTTAATGATAAATCAGTTCCTACCATGCAGAACCTGTGGTATTATTTAAATTTCATTCAAATTTTCTAATACTACAAGCTACAGTGTTTTACAGTATTTTTGAACAGCAAAAACCTCAATTTTAAAGGTTCTTTTAGCGGTTTATAAACATCTTTATGTCATAGGGCGTGGGGTATGGAGGAGCCAAATAGGGGCAGGCGGCAGGTGCAATATTGAAACATTTAATTACAAAAGAAACTACTTGCAACAAAGACACTGAGGAGAACATGACAAGGGGGACACAAGGAGTTGACCTGATCAGCAAACAGCCAGGAAAACACAAGAGATGATCTGAAACCTAATAGTATAAATACATGGAACTAATGACAAAATGAGCATCAGGTGATGCAATCAGCAAAATAAACCAGGTGTGATGATGAGGGAGCAGGAAGTGAAGTTAACACAGAACACAAGGGACTAAACTCAACTAAATAAAACAGGAAACAAAACAGAACCAAAACACAACAAAGGACTATAAACCAACAGCAAAACCAGCAAGACCATAATAATTAATGGTCCTGGGCCTTCTTATCGATCTGACCTCCTTTTAAATTTTGACCCTGAGGTCCTCTGGGACCGGCCTTTTAGTTGTTCCCACAATCAGAACCAAAACTTCTTATCTGCTCTTACTGCCTTTAAGTTTATTTGTTTTTGTTTTTACTTTTTAACTTCAGGGTTTTCCTCACAGGGATCCTCCACACCGGTGGCTGTTTGGTCTGCAGGATTGTTGCCACGGTGATTGCCCTTGTCTGGGTGGCTGGGGGTCCTGATGGTTGTGGTGTGGACTGGTGTGTCAGTGTGTGTGATTGTGTGTGAAAGAGACTATAATGAAGTGTGTGTTTTAAAATTTTTTGTTATATACTCTTTATTCATTTATTCTATACAATAAATACAATTTTCCAAACGTAGCAGGTGAACCGTTCTGTTTCTTTCAGCACAATGGACAGCAGCATTGTTTGTTTGTTGGATGCTGGTTGCCCAAAACAATCACTTAATATGCTGCTTTATATGCGACTTTCAGCCCCTATATGAGATGTTTCTAATTGGATCGCTACACACAGTAGAAGCAGAAGATTTTGACTATGCTAGTACACTCATATATGCACGTGCACACGACTTGTGAAGTTGCAGTGCACGGCCAAATTTAAGAGCTTCCCCAAAGCTCCTGTGCAATTCAAGCTCTGCCATTGAATATGACTTGAAACCTTTAAACCAGGGGTGCCCAAATCAGTCCTTGAGGGCCACTGTCCTGCAGGTTTTCAATGTGTCCCAACACACCTGACTCCTATTAAATGGATTGAACAGCCTATGAAGGTACAATAACTCATTAATTTGAATCAGGTGTGTTGGAGCAGGGAAACATCAAAAACCTGCAGGATTGTGGCCCTCGAGGACCAGAGCTGGACACTCCCTGCTCTAAACTAGCCCCCTACAGGTGGCAGGAGGTAAATACAACTCTTCCATATGTTTCCACATCAGAGCAGAAGTTACTCTCAAGTCTTTCCTTTAATGACCACAAAGTCGTGGTTGGACAAAGCAGCTAAAACATCATGATTAGGACTTTTCATTCTTTTTCCAGGTTAACGGCCATGTGATGGACCATTTTTACCTTCCACATGTATTTGTTCTTACGACTACTGCAGGTCATATTTTCTCTGTACACAAAGTGCTTCAAGACCAAAACCTGAGGTCTGTAGGTTTCAGATGAGGAGATTAAAGGCAGAAAATAATTTAAAAGTCTAGTAACACCATGAATCTGTCAGTTAGAAGCACCAGCACTGTTTGCCTCAGGTCTCTGAACACTGTTTCTGTCATCAGGCGTCATTAAAACAGAACTACCTACGTTGCTTCAGCACACTGTAGCAGCTGTAAGCATTAATGAGTACACAGCTCCATGTGCAGTACACATCGGCTGATCAGTGAATGAATCCATCTCCATTGTTTTAATTTCATTAAGGGCCTAATGCACTTTATTACCTTTTCAGTGTCCTCACATTTTATGACTCTGGAACACTCTGTGATGGCACCGCTGCCAGCGATGGAGCGGGCGGAGGAGCTGCAGGTGAGTGGGGGGGGGGCACCAGTGAGCCCCCGCCCAAATAAATGAATAATCAGGCTTTGATTTCCAGGTCTGCAGCTCCAGAACAATCTATTACTTCACTGCCATTTCCTAAGTGTTTGCTCCCCAGCCTGACCCTGCCACTTTATCTGTTGGTTTTTATTTTCACAGTGCATGCTGTCCATATGTTACCCTAATAGTTGCTATAATTCTTGTGCAACAGGGCTCGTGTTTTATTAGTCCTGAGCAGGAAGAGAGAGGGGCCGAATGCATTTTAATAAAACCCCTGTAGCAACACACTAATGGGCTGACACAGAGGTATTTGCATAGAGATGAATTACAGCCGGCCGCCTTGACGTGACTTTTAAAATATGATTGAGGAGGTTATTATTGCTGCACTATGATACGTGTTAACAGGTTATTTTAGCGTGGCTAGTGCTAATAAAATTCCGAACAAAAGACTCGGGTGATGAGGGCAGAGTTTTTCATTGCCAGAGTCTACTGAGGGTGCTCATTTTGTCATTACTTAGCCCAGCTGAGCCCCTCCTCCTCTCCTCCTCCTCCTCCTCCTCTCATTCTCCGAACAGGCATCGTTTCAACGTCGTCCATCCTTCAGGAAGGCCACGACCGACTTCAGCCTCATAATTAATCACAATGGTTTGTGTCTTCTTCATCCTGAGACAGTTAAAGGTGACTAAACTCTTTCCAATCAGGACTTTTTCTGCTGCCGGTTAGCGTCAGAACAGCTGCTTACTTATTGGTTCTTCTGCTAATACTCTACAAGTTTTTGAAGTTTCTTGTGTCACTTATATGAATATCCTTATCAAATGAGTTTGGTTTTGTTCAGGATGTACCGTGTAGACTGTGGGATGTTATATGTAGTTGTGAATCTTATCTGCCCTGTTTTTAAGACATATCAGGTAAAGCTGGCCATCATCTTTATATATAAACCATGAAAGTGGATGAAAAGACTCAAGTAGGTAGTGTGTATTGTAAAGAGATGGAGTCCCAGCACAGAGCCTTGAGGTACACACCTTTGAAGAGACAAGGGAATGCACTTTACCTGGCATGAGCATTTGAAATAGAGAGTAGGTTGTTGTGGGTTATCATGTCAAAAAAATACAGACAGGATCCTTTCAATAATAATAATAATAATAATAATAATATATTTAATTTATAGGCAGCTTTCAGGACACTCAAGGTCACCATACAAAATAAGATTTAAATACAAGGAAGTAAAACCCCCAAAAAACATGCAAAAACAGCAATAAAGGGAAGCAGTGAAACAGTGTTGTTGCAGTCTCAGAACTAAATATAGTCACTAAATATAGTCTAAAAAGGTGTGTTTTAAGATGGGATTTGAAGGAGGTGAGAGAATCTGACTGTTCAGAGAAATCCAAAGACGCTGGGCCGAGTGGCTGAAGGCTCTCGACCCCATGTTGGACAAGCAAACAGGTGGGAGGGTGAAGATGGAGGAGGAAGATCTTAAAGTACAGCTGGGTATGTTAATGTGGAGGAGTTTGGTGAGATACAGACGGGTGAGGTTGCTGATGGCTTTGAAGGTGAGAAATAAGATTTTATAGATGATATGTCGTTTAATTTGAAGCCAGGGGAGTTGCTGCAGGACCGGTGCAATGGGAGTTTGGAAATAATTCGGGCGGCAGAGTTTTGAACCAGCTGCAGTTTATGGAGAGACGGGATGTAACCAGGTATGTGGAGGTAAGCTGCACGAGTGACGTTATTTATATGCGACGGGGAAGATAAAGCACCGCTCAGGATGATATCCAGACTCTTGACCTAGGCGAGGGGTAAACAGGAGTTATGAATGGAAATAGAGAAGTTGTTGCAGTCTGAGATAGGAATGAAAATTGTTCTCCAAATGAGGGATGACAATGACCTTTAATCATGTTAATCCAGTAATATATTACTACCTGTGTGGTTACGAATATGTTAATTGGTGGATCTGTCTCCAGCCAACAGAAGCCATGTGGTGTTGCACCTGTTAACTTAATGTTTCCAGATGTGTGTTTATACGCAGCAGGGGTACAGTATTACAGAGGAAGAGGTGTCACATCGTTAAAGGAGATTATCTGGGAATAAATATTTAAAGCAGGTTAGCAGTCAGGGTTGAGGGGCTCCTGATGACAGTAATACACACTATGGTATCTCTTTCATCACATGATCATGTTCAAACCAGCAGGTGAGGTCTGTTCTGCTTCAACACACACACGCACACACACACATAGATATATATCAGGTAATGATTCACACAAGTTGTCATTAAGTTGCTCAAGCAGACAGAGCAATTAACAGCGACTTTATTTCCGTCCCCGCTGGGCCGCTGATTATTGCAGTCAGTGAGCAGCGTAATGCTGCAGGAATGACTGACACTCTCTGCATACGCACAATGATTCCACTCAACCATGAATGCGTGGGTAGAGAAGGTATCTGAGAGTGCTGCTGCGGCCCGGCAGCTCCTCTTAATGCAGGATCCCCAGACGCTCCTTATCACAGGCCTGCAGGCGGGTTGGAACAAGATAAGACCCCATTCAGGTCTGTGGGAGCTGCTGCCTCCCGTGACACATGTCCTTGTGTGTAATCTCTTGTAGTACACGGTCAACTGAGAGCCCGTCAATGGGCTCTTTATAAAGGTCGGCTGACACATTAGTCACGCCGGCAAACAGGAAAAGATTTAGTGGGGAGTCAACAGGTAGACTTGCAGCTGAAAGGCTGCTAACAGGTTGGATTCAGTTTGTGCTGCTTGGTTATCACAAGACAGAAACACCACTGAAAACAGCCTAATGTTCTTCTGCTGCTCTACAATCACAGACTTTTACAGCCCCGTCCTGTTGGACGTCTGTCTGTCTTTCTTTCTTTCTTTCTTTATCTATTTGGATCCCCATTAGCTTGCAGTAACCAGCCGCAGCTATTCTTCCTGGGGTCCATTTGTTAAATACAGTTATGGACATGTACATGGAAATATGTTTACATATTCACAGTAATACATCCCTACATACAAAGTCCACAAACTATTCTTAAAATATATAATCATGCACATACATACATGCACACAAATATACAAATATTCATACATATAACCCATGAAAGGCTTTGTCTAAATTCATATAAACAGATACATGTATACACATATATTCACATCTACACATTTCCCCATATAGATATACACATATATAACTTTAATAATTACATTCCTTGCTTAAATAAATACTGCCGTGGTGTTTTTTAAACTCAATAATTCCATTTACTGTTGATATGTGGTTTGGTAAATGATTCTACTCATACATTAGTCTTAGCTTTAGGTGATATAAAAATATTTCCAGCTGTCTACTGGTTCCTGTACAAATGATGACTTTTCACACAAAACTACAGCAGCAAAAAGCAACAGAAGAAAAAAAAATATCATAGCAAATACTGACAGAATAAATAAATAGATCAATAAATCAAAGAAAAATAAATGTTTTATGCATTAAAATTTTTTTAATTTTTTTATGATTATTAGGATGTCATGATTCATGTCGTGTTTTCTTTATTCCCTGAAAGTTTTGTTTATGTTCTTAAATCTTAAATCTTAAATCTAAAATTGTATTTTATTTTATTTTATTTTATTGGTGAATGGTGACATCTTCCTCTTTGTGTTTCTTTTTTTACTCTTAATTGTTGTTTTTTTGTGATTTTTTTTTCAGAAAGGTCGGGATTTTCATGTTGCTTTTGCTGTTTTGTCCTCATGTTTCCTGTTTCGTTGTTGTGTTTTGCAACTCATGTTGAACACAAGATATGATGCATTTAGTAAAAACAAACCCACAAAACATCTAAACTATCATTAAACTAATCAATTCTGTTATTAAAAGAAATTGAAAAGGTGTTTCTACTCTTTTTTCTGGCATTTTCTTGTTTTTAATCAGATTTTGGTGTATTGTTGCTGTTGGTTCGTCACATCTGAACCACTCGACCCACACCACCAACAGTAAATGCAATGCATCCCGCTTGAAGAGTTATAACATCCCCATACTAAAACTTGCACCTGGTAAACCTGATTTTATCGCTCACTGAATGTGGGGGGGAAAAAAACACAGACTGAGGAGAAAATTATGTGCGACTGTCCAAAAACTTCTAGACTGCATCAGTGGGTGTAGCGATAGCAAAGGCTGGCAGAGGGAGCGAGTGAACAGATGCTCCAGCGGGTCCCTGAGGGCCGGGGCCATGTTCACTACACCTGGAGCACATAAAACCAATGTTCCCCCCCACCTGGAGTCAACAGGGAGCTTGTTACCTCCACCTGGATCCTCACAATGCTGACGCCGTCAAACATCGGTCACTGTGTGGAGGAATCATCACAACACAATCACTGCTGATGAGTCACAGCAACAAAAACCGTGGAACATCTGTGGAAACAGTCGACTGTAAAACACCACAGGAGTTCAGCTCAACCAGCTAATGTTTGGTTTTTATTTACTTATAGTATGTTAACGCATACATCCCCGTCTCTAAGCAGACGTTATTCTATTTTCATTTTAACCGTCTTATTGCACTTTAGGTGTGACGAGTGGGTCATGCAGTTATTTGCATAATTTGCACATTGTGTCACTGCATAATGATGTTGTCTGAATGTATCTTATTCTAGTATTTCTATTTATTTATTTTTTCTGAATGAACCGGCCTGACTGCATATGAATTGCCCTTTGGGTATTAATAGAGTTTCTGAATCTGAATCTTATTTACCAAAGAACAGCCACGAATCAGAGCTCGACCTGCAGCTACTTTCATAAGCTCCAACCCAAAACTAGTCATTTAATGTTGGCTGCATTAACATCAGTGAGCAAATTGAAGATTGTGTTGGGGTATTTCTTCAGAAAACAGGTGACAAAGTCCACAACAGAAGTCTAAGTCTGCTCTCATTCCCAGGACGTCAAATGCTGCTGCTTCCGTGTCCTGGTGTCGGTTCCTGAATCACAGACTGCTGCAACATTTTACACGAAAAGCAAAAGCTGGAAAACTCATTCTGGTGTGTTTATAAACAAGCAACATAAGAAGGTCTGAGAAGAGGGTATTTAAAAATGTAAGATGATGTCCACATTAAATATTTGATAAGAAATGTATCAGAGTGAATTGAATCAGTCTGTTTAAATGGTGATTTCTTGCTTATCTACTGTATTAAATGAATGTGTTATCACCTGGAATATTACATAGAGCTAAAAGATAATAACACAATAATGTTTTAGTGTGTTTATGTAGAGGGGACCATGCATTAGTCTCAAACTCTCACGCCTAAGACCTTTCTTCAATCATGTTATTCTACCGGTGAACATTTAAAAGTCATTTACTTTCATTTCTTTATGTTTTTAGCACCAAAATGACCCGAGTTGGAGGTTGTGATTCTCTGAAAGGTGAATGGGCCAGCACAGCGTTTACCTCCCAGGACATGTTGTCCATATGAATTTAACATTTTCCAGATTTTTTTAATATTTAGAAACTTTAAACATATTATAAAGAATTAATTTCTATTTTCTCTTTTAAATGTTTTTTTAAAAGTGGTGAAAAAAAGCGAATAGTAGTAATTCTCACGCTCTGGATGCTGGAAACAAGTTTTAAATAAATAAAACATCTTATTCCCATATTTAAGCTACATTAGTAGTGTCCTATTAGCTGTGGACCATGTGGACAATGTAAAGCTTCATTTTACACCTCTGAGACATGATGGAAGTCTGTCCAGCCTGACACATCCTGCATCAGCCGTTCACTACCAGGACTGACAAGTGGTCAATTACACTCTCCTCCCAATCAATACAAAGTACAATACAATGAAATTATTCACTGTTTCCCTCATCTGGATCGGATGAACCATCAGGTGGAGAAAACTACAGACGTTTTACGTTTTACAGAAGTAAAATAACAATATTTAACCTTTATATTATTGATTAACTGCAAAGTATTGGCTTCAAAACGTGTAGTGATAATAACTTTTATACCCCTACCTGGACAACGTACAGTATTTATCAGTTTCAGTGTTGTGTACATGTAAATCATTATTTTCCAACAAGAATACCTCATGGACATATGTGTCCGTGTAGGCCCCCATTTTGAAAAGTATTGCTAATTTTGAATGCTGTTGCATGCTGGGTACCTGGCCATAACATGAGGAGCTTAGAGCCCCCCCCCCAGCCTGCCAAAGGTCTAACATTTAAAGGCAAAGAGAGGGATAATGGTCAGTTTTTAACTTCTGACAACAGAAACATGTTCAACAGTTTAATGGTGGTGGACCTCCACCTGAAACACTTCAAGTCATTAGAAACAGCTTCAGAGTGAAACTCATCACTATGCAGGTTGTCCATTTTCAGATGAGTGTCTGTTATATTATAGGATTATAATTATTGATGGATTCATGTGTTCATCTCTTTAATGCGAAGCTGAAGGTGCAGCTCAGTCTGATTAGTTTATTTACTGCCGTGCAGCCTGTAAATTCTCTCCTGGATCAATACAGTCTGATCCTATTTTAAACTCCAATAAAACACCGGCACTTATTTTTGATTTTATTTTCTATTATTCAACTCAATCTATAAAGTTAATCTGTCAGATTAATTTTGGTGGTTTAAAGATACAAAATAGCAGAGAACAGTGGATCACATGTCAAGATCATATGAGAAAGGATGTGTTTTTGCTTTCAAAATGTTATAGAATTATTAAATACTAATTATCTGCAGGCCATTAAAGGTCGTTAGACAAAATGAAGTTCTATGATTGTCTCAGAGAGTCCAGTCCTTGTACCTGAGAATCATCAGAGGAATGTGTTCTTATGTTTCTTTGGTCGTTTAAAACTGACCTACAGTATGAATCATTCAAGTATAAAAAAGTCTGGATGAACCAGCGTTGTGTGGACACACAGACAATTACCAGTTTCAAGCTGCATCTTTAGACTCTTCGTTACAAGCAGCCTGTTACAAAGACACATTTGTTTCCATTTCTTTTGTTGCATTTATGAAAAATACCAAAAATAACCCAGTTTTAGCTCAAACTTGGCATATCTCAGCATGGTTTGCTTTGTGTCCTTAATGGAATATCGAGATATCACTCTGCTGATATAAAACGTGCCATTTGTTTTCGCTTCTAAAATATTTAGGCAATAAAACTGTATATGAAACCACAGTGTTTTCCTTCTGTGTCACATGATCATGGCAGCCTATCACATGCTGCCACTGTTAGTGATGTTGAGGTTTTGTTTTGATAATTTCCTGCAGGTTAATGCAGGTTAATGTGCATTTTGTTTCATTATATTTATCATATTACCATTATATCTAATTTCCCATTTAATGTATGTGAGTAATCTTATATTAATCTGTAGTTTCATTACTTTAATCAATTTTAAAAGATTTATTTTCATCCTATTTTGGTTTCATTTCCTCATCAGTATAATTTATTATTGTTTTAAAAGCATTTCTTTCAAATATTGATGTTCTTGAGTTTTATTTATATTTCATACTGCCCTTGCAGTAAAGATATTAATTCCCACTGTACAATTGTGATTTTCAAAAAGTATCAGTATCAGTATTGGAATTGATTAAATAGTATCATAAACTAATGGTATCGTATCGACAGGAATAATGTTGGTATCGCCCATCCCTAGTCCTTAAAACATTTGAGGAAACTGGACCAAATAAGGAGTGTCAAGACTACTAAACTATCCACAGCTGATCTGAAAATGATGTCCTGCTGAATTAGGATCAACACCTGAACCAGGACCTGAGAGATGCATCTGGGTTGAAGCTTCATCAGAAATGGTTTCCATGGAAACGTGGCTGTCAAGAAGCCATTCTTAAAGAAGGGAAACAGGGAGAAAAGACTGAGGTACGCCACATGAAGATCAGAGACAACAGGTCTGATGGAGCCTGGACCTCAACATTATTATAGCAGCGTGGGATCATCAGAAGGGAACAAAAGGCAGAAACATCCAAAGAAGAGCTTCGGAAAGTCCTTCCAGACGTCTGGAGAACTATTCCTGAAGACTACTTAAAGAAATGACAGACAGCTTATCTAAGAGGATTCAGACTGATGAAGAATAAAGCTGCTCAGACCAAATATTCTGTTTTTACCTCATGTATTGTGTTTCCATGAATGTTTGCAGCTGTTTCCTGTTTTACTGGTAAGATCTCAGGATCAAGACCTTTGCATTATACTGAAGCATATGTAAATATCAATAAATTCATAAATCATTTTTAATTAAGTGCTTCTTCTTCTTCTTCTTCTTCTTTTCCCCCGTCAAACTTTAGATGATGAGAAAGTGAAAAGCATATTAACTTGTATTCTCTTTTATATTGATCCACTGTCCTCTCAGTGTGCAGTGAATGTGTCATCCATTTTCATTTCAACTGTTCAAAACTCAAGTTTATTTGTTTTATTATTAACAAAGACAAAAGCTCCTCATCTGAGAAGCTGGAGGCAGCAAACAGGAAATATTTTATTTGGTCCACTGACTCATTAATGACTTGTTTCCTCACCTGTAGGAGGTCCTGGGTTCAGGTTTGGAGCTGCAGCTGCAGTTATGGCCTCTCCTCTGATGACAGGTGCGACACGGAGGATTGTCTTTATCAGTTATTGTGTTAACATTTTAGAAACTGAACGCTGAACGTTCACCATAACAAACAGTATTTTACTCATTTACATCTAAATGAGCAGAGAGGGCAGTCAGTTAGGAGATAATTGTAAAGCAGAGGGTTGATGATGCTTCCTGTTCAAA
>JAOXYM010000020.1:3049640-3061933 GCA_028567055.1 Leptatherina wallacei
TGTTCTTTTTCAGTAGCGGCTTGATGACGGCTGTTTTTAGGGTCTGAGGGAAGACACCTGAAAGCAGGGACATGTTTGCAATCTCTAAAATATCTGAAGCCATGCATCCTGAAACGGTCTTGAAAAACCCTGTTGGCAGGGTATCAAGACAACAATGCTAGATGAGATGCAGGGCACATCAGAGTAGATCAGTGTGAAGCAAACTGAACTCAACGTTTTCTTGCAACCCAAAGGCATGGGCTTGAATGGTTGTACATTCATTGAAAGATACTATTATTTGTTAATTGGTTTATTATTGTTTTATCTCTAAATTTATTAGCCTGTGGAAAAAGGTTATTGTTGAAATTTAAATCAGAAGGCTGCAAAAAAAGAGAGGCAAACTATTTAAATTTTAATTTAATTTAAGAAATGAATGCCATTAATGCGTTTTTTATAAAAAAAAATGTGATTTTGCATGTATGCAATATTAAGTTACATATTGTCTAGTAGCTAATAAGCTTTGCTTGTTTCATCCAATGTTTAAGCACAACTTGTTTGAGTCCACATGAAAAGGTTCATTGTTTTATCTGGAGGAAATTTTGACGTTGACCAGCAACTTTGTCCAAGTTTTACATTTTGGCCCACTGTGTATTTGAGTTTGACACCCCTGTTCTAAAGCAACAATTTGCTACAATAAATAATTCAAAACTAAAATTGATAGATATAATTACTGTTGGGTTGTAATGAGCTTGATTTCAAGATATTTGATCTGAAAATCGGCATTTTCAGCTTATTTGAACCTTTTTGAATGTTCAACTGAGATTAATTATTGCAAGATTGAAAAATTTCATCTTAAGATTTCCTGTCAGGTAAAACAAACTTCTTGCATTGACAGTTTTTTTTATACTAGTTTTAAGTATATTTTATCATCAAGTATGGTAATTGTATCTTAAATTTAGGCTACCTGTTTTTGCAGTGTCCATGTTAAATAATATATTATTTCTAATATCAGAATTCCTTCTATCTTTTAGTAGAAGTAACAAACATGAGATATTCATTTGGTCATGAGAAATTTATTAGACCCAGAGGAATTAATTAGTTCATTTAAATCTATAATATATTATTTTCTGAAATAATTTCACAATTACTATAGCCTGGATGAAAACAAGTAGGAAAAGTTTTATGGCTGGTTTCAGTCAGGTTTGATAAAAAAAAAAACTTTAAAAACTTGCTCTGTTAGATTCAGGAAATGTTGTGGTTAAGGTTTGCCACTGAAAGGTAATAGAAAATCAAAGCTTACAGACAGAAACAGGAGGACAACATTTTTCTCCTCCTCCTGCAGTTCAATACACATTTCTATTGAAAACATTAACACATAGTTCAGCCCTCACTCTGGTTCACTGACACAGTTTAAACAAAAGCCAACCACATTTTAACCTGATTTAAAATGTATGTCAACGGGTCATGAGCATCGTTCTTTATCTTGACTCCTGTATGAGCATAAAGAGGCCACAGATATTGGATCAGCCTCAGGGCTTCATCAACTCGATCGTCACACGGAGAGCTCATCAGTCTCCATGTTCAGTGAGATGTTATTACCCCGCAGAGTGTTGCTCAAACTGGGAGGCTGCATGGACGTTATGGTCTCTGTTGTCCTGGTTCTTGTCAAAAATAATATATATATTAGCTTATTCCAAGTTAATTGCATATCTGTTCCACATGTCATCTTCATCTTGGTCCAGGTCGGTTCCAGGAGAATGCCGGAACAAAACATGGACTCTTCCCAATACATATTTAATACAGTTAAAGAAATTTCCTGTAAGATAAGTCATGGCTGTTATCCAGTTAGGTCATATTTGTTAAGATGCAAAAAGGCCATCAGTGTCACCTGAACCTCCCGTAACATTCACCCAGAGAGCGTCTTTCATCTGTCCTGGACCTGTGAACACACCAGATATCTGGCAAAGTATCTGCCGTTTCATTTTGGACAACATCTAAGACAAATTTTTACTTTACTTTAAGGATGATTTATTTTGGTTCACAGACTATAAAAATGGGCAGATGACCATTTCTTTCATGTCAGCTAATCTTGTTGTTGGCCAGTTTTATATCCATAAATGCAAAGTAATTAAAACCAGACCCTAAAGCACGTCTTCAGGATCAGGATTTCTTATGACAAAAAAGGCATAAAAAGCTAAAAATATAAAGTCTTTGAGAAGATCAACTTTAGAAAGCTATCTTTTGGTCATCTCTTCGTTTAGGATTTTGTGTTTTCTGGTTCAGACTAAACAGAACCTCTGCAGCCTGGAAAATCTACAAAATGAAGAAATCTTTGGCTTTTTTAATGCAATGAAATACATTTTAAACTGGTATACGGGGGATTTCACATGGGATACAGTGGTTTCTGCATTCCCCTTCCAAAGAAATTCATCTATAAATCTGCTGGATCAGTTTGTGAGCTTCGTTTTATGCCCCGTCTTTTTATCCACACCATTTTGAGAATGACAAGCCAGGTAATAAAGTTGTTTCAACATATGAAACTACTTAGGGTGAGGCTCATCTACTCATGGCTACAAAAAATGATCATTTTCCCTACAGAAGGATTATTTTAATTGGCAGCTGAAGATCAGAACTGATGGTCTATACCAGTCAATCTGCAGCCTGAATGGAATTCTGACTGGTTTTTCTCTGATATCCAGTCAGGTTGTTGTTTGACTGAAATTCTGTGGAAAAGCTTTTGGCCTCATACTGAAACTAAAAACACGAGGAGAAGATATTACACAGGATGGCCGTGTTGTGGTGGCACTTTGGGGCTGCATGAATGTGTCACATCCACCTTTTGTTGAAGCAGCTGTAATTAGTCACCAGAGGAAGAGGAGGCTCGGTGGACATGAAGAGTTGTGATGCAGAGGGTCTCTGTTATCAGAGCAGGTTGATGACTTTCTAATGTCCACTTCCTCCAGTGTGAGTCTCCACCTTGTTAAAGCAATAATGCTCAGTGACTAATGACTGCATACAGAATGTGTCTCTTAAGTCTCTCAGGTCATCTGTGTAGCAGCTCATTACGACTAACTGTCATGTTTATTGTTGAGTGACCTCTTGTATTCACATGTGACCACAGCTGTTTTAAAGAGGATGTAAACAGTATTTGTCACTGTTATCTTATCTTTTCAACTGTAAATACCTTGCTTACAGTTTATAGCTGTGTTGAACTCAGTTAGGTATATATACATCCTCAGATGAAGAACTACATGATATAATACATTTTGTCATTTATCCAATACAAACTAAACCAGAATATGACAAACTAAGATATAACATTGCAACACTTGATTCTTTTCTTTTTTGAGTCATTCTGTTGTAGATTCACTGCTGTGTTTGGGATCATTGGGCTTCATTCACAAACCGTTCTTATGAACATATTTGTTCTTAACCCTTTAAAGCCCAACCCAAGAAAAACTGGGGAGAAAAGTCAAATTTTTCTAATCCAAAGGGCCAAACACCATTTGTCACCGTATGACATGTCAAAATTATTGTAGTGTAGTCTTATGCCTCCTGATATCCATTAGGGGGGCAGAAGACATATATCATATTGTATACTGCAGGGTTTTGAGCAAAGTTTTTACCATAAAGTGATGCAAAATGTCTCAGAAACTGTATGTATCAAATATGATACGTTTGGCTTTAGGGTTAAAGACACAATATGTGACTTTTCAACCATAAAACTCCCAAATGTCTCTTGATTTAGTTTCACTCAGAGCTTCTATTCTAGTCTAATTGAGCAAATATGAGTGGTTTGTTTGTAAATAAGCAATTTTTTATCATAAGAGGCTGATTTATTTTTGTGTCTTTTTTCATTGGAAAAAAAAGTTATGTTTAATATTTTTATCAAACCTTTAAACAAACAACTGAACACTGAACCACACCAAACAAACAAGTGAATAAAGGACAAAGTCTAAACATTATGACACTGTAATTCGCTAATTTCCAAATTTTTCCTGACTCACTTGTAATTTAAGCCTGGCTTCCAGCTGGCAAGAGGTTGCTTTAATGTGCACATGCATGGAGTTCAGTTTACCGATGGTTTCAGGAAGACCAGCAATAGAATTAAATCCTATTTGTGCAAATGCAATAGATAAAAAATTTCCTTGTGACCCCCAGGGCTCTTTGTATGTTCTTGAATGAACGAAAAATAGTTTAATCTTCACCTTAGGAAAATTATAATGTTAAGAAATAAGTTGCAATATCTTGCCTTTTTTTTTCTAAGATAACAAAATACTTTGTAAATTATCAAAGGTTATTTTTAAAACATGACAATGATTTTATTATTGTATTATAATGAACTGAACAAATGAAAACAATACAAATGCAGACTTTTTTCAAACATGTCAGCATTTAAATGTTCATAAGAGTTTTCCTCTGTTTGCAGAAAAATCTTTGTATCTTGGATTGGTTTTTAAGTAAGAATAATGGCAAGATACAAAGATTTTCATAAATGCCACAATCTTCAAAGAAAGTTTGTATTTGTTTGCAAGAACACTGGATGACTGAGGCCCGTGTAGTTTGTCCAGATACAGCTTTGCAAGCTGTGCTGCTGGAAGACTTTCTCCTGCAATGCCTCCAAACAAATCAAATTCAGTATTTTTCTAATAGCAGTTTCTATGAATATTAGAAACTGTTAATCTGATCTGGTGATGGGGACAAAGAGACAAAATTCTCCCAATGTTGCTGCTGCAGAGAAACCGTTCATCTATTCATTTCATTCCCACAGCTGTGCATCTTTCCTGACTTGTGAGTTCTTTTGTGTTTTTTTTCCCAAAATAGCCTGAGCTCAAACAAAACAGGAGCGAATCTGAGCTAAACTCTAAATATTTGCCCCGGTGTGGAGGACTGATGCATGCAAAGTGTTGGAAATGATCCAGCCTGGATGCCTGGAGTCCCCATTTTACTGATATGTGACGACAAACCCGGGACAGCCATTTGGACAGAGGTGGCAGGTGTCGCTCCAACATGGACGTCAGCATGCTGACAAACAACATTCCTGCAGGAAAACACAATCAACTTTCTGCCTGGAAAGCTCATTATTTCACTGCATGCACAGACATAAACACGCGCATGCACATGAAGCAGAATATGTCATGATGTCACGTAGTAGGTGAGTGGGTCATGAAAGCTGAGTTCCTGTTGGCTCAATAACCCGAGAGAAATAGTGTTAATCAAAGCTGAGACGGTGCAGGCTGCCAACAGACTCAGAACGGTGATTGAAACATTATGATTGTGTGTGTGTGTCTGTGTGTGTGCGTGTGTGTAGCTCCATGCATGTCCTCAAAAAGCCAGATGCTTCCTCTGCTCTCTGTAAGGCTAAATGTTTACGGCTTCACGAAAAATACTTCCTCCCGTTAACTTGCTGTTGAGATCCCAATCATTAGTTCTGACCCAGAAGCACAGTTTTTCTTTGCACGGTCATCACAGTCAGTGTCATGTGGATGCAGTGATGTTCTGTGTTCTCTGACCATGGTTTCAGAAGTGTTCCTGAGTTTTTGACGTGATCTCACAACATAATCGTGTCTGTTTTCAATGCAACGCAACCTGAAGATCCCCAACTTCTCATACAGGTTTGCAGCTTTGCTTCTTGATGACTGACACAGTTTAAAGTGCAAATCAGGTCTGAAAATCATTTGGATTTTACATTATGGAAGGAACTTCTGCAGAGTGCTAATCAAGCATAGCAGCAGCACACCCGTCTGAGCACTAAGCTAGTGAGGCATCATGATGTTAGATTTGTGGTAAAATGCCTTTTGTTTTCCTTCCAGACTTATACATAAAAACAAATCAACAAATTCAAACTAGAATTTAAATTAGAAATGTTATAGCTTGTTAAACGATAGACCTGACAATGATGTTTTCTCAGAAGTGGAAACACTCATATGAGACATATTTCCCAAACATTAGTGCAGAGGTGGGACTTTACAGGCTGGCATTATGAGTGAATAATGGACCGACTGGAGAACTTTTTTGCAGAAGTGACGCAGTGTAAAAATCCACAATAAAGTCTTCACTGCCTTCAAATTTTTAAGTTTTAATCCTTACCTGCCAATATGTTGCTCCATGCAAGGGAACTAAGTAACTATGAGCTCCTCTCTTGGAGATAATGAGCTTATTTTGCCTTTTAAATTTGAAATGTGTGTTGTATATATCATGACCTGTATGTACTAATTGAATGTTTGATAAAACGATTAATTTAATGAATGTTGTGAATTGAATGCTGGCTGCCCAAAGAATGTGCCCCGTGGGATTGATAAAGCTTACCTTACGTTACCTTTTAATGCAGCAGCAAACAATTACTTGTTATGTGAAGATATGGCTTTGGACTGATATTCTTATCAGAGCACTCACCTCTTTCCCCCTGCAGGCCTAATATTTCCTGCTCTTAAGCTCTTTGTTTAAAACCCACCAGCATTCATGCTAGAAATTTTCTATCATAGCAGCCCATGTTCTCAGAAAATAACAAACCTCCATTTAAAGAGACTCAACTCCAGCTGCAAAGGTGGAAGGATTTAACTAAATGTTACCTGCAACACAACTTAAGGTGCTATTGAGGCACACACTGCAACATGTGAAGCAGGAAAACTTAACTTGGCATGCAACAAAGAACGAAGACGAGAATCTGGTGAGGAGCAAAGGAAAACCCGGGGTCCGGTTAATTAGTCTCTTTTGCTGCAACAGCCATGATTACAGCTGTTCAGATTCCCTAAATGAACAACCAACTTGCCCTGAGGTCTCTTCCCGGCAGGACATGTCTGGAAAACCTCCAAAGGGGGATTACCAGTCATCCTAAACATATACCTGAATCACCGCAGCATCAGCTTCATGCAAAGTTCCCTCTGGATGTATGAACTCCTCACCTGATCTCTCAGGCTGATTCCGGCCACCTTTTAAAACCTGTGGCTTCTCCGGACTGTTACTTGAGATCCTGTTCACAAACACCACAAACACCTCAAGAGGCCTTGGCAGAGTCCTGCATGCACTGTGAATAAGTTTGACTTTGTGTCAGGAGCATGGACAAGTCTTTGCCTTGGGCATGAAGGGACCTTAAAGCCAACAACTCCAACATTTCGTATTCCCGCAGCACACCCCTCAGAATCCACACAATTCCACAAAGGACACGCTTTTAAGACTTTTCCAAGTCCACAAAACAAGTGTTGACCAGTTTTCACTGGTCAAACTCCCATGACCCCCCTCAGCAACTCTGTGAGAGTAAAGATCTGGGTTTCATCCACTATTCCAAAACGTGGATGAAACCCTTTCTGCTCATCCTGAAATCCTGAATCTGAGGTTGAACAATCAGCTGGAGCCTCATTTCCAAAAGCCTGGAATAAATTCCCAGGGAGGCTGAGAGGTGTAATCCTCTGATAATTGGAACACACTCTCCAGTCCCCTTTTCTCTTTACCCAAGTGTCTGAAACATATGGCTACAGATCTGATGATACAATTACAAAATCGATCATCAACTTTTAGCCAAACGCCTGGTACCGAGTACACTTGTGAACCACATATACCTGAACACCGTGCTTGTTATGGACAGTCTTGTCAGGGTGAGGTGGCAGGAAGCAGGTGGACGTATGAATCGATGGTTTCACAGCCACTAGGGAGAACTCCAGGATTGGGGCTTGTGACTATTTCCCCATCCACCCGATGTCTCTCCCGCTGAGCAACTCTGGAGAATGAAAAAGTCCAGTCCCTCTCTGAGAGTTTGGTTATAGACGAGTCCAATTACATCTGGTCTGTACTGGTCCAACTCAGGCTCCTTTTTCACAAGCTAGCTCACAATCCACATTCCAAAAGCCAGTTTGAGATGCTGGGAATTGGCAGGCTCAGGACCCCACCTTCACCTGACGCTGGTTTTCCTCCCCACGAACGGGGAGAACATGCAAATCCAAAAGCCTACATTTAAACAAAAAAAGAATTGGATTACATCTATGGACTTTCGTCCAAAATCCACAGACCATGATACCCATAAACAGAGGAACATGATCAGACACAGCTTCGTTTTTACCAGGTTAGAAAAACGTATTTTCTGGGGGCTCCAAGTTAAGTTTTGCTTCTAGATTTTGGTAGCGTTGTGACGCGTTTTGTTTTCTAAGGCCATAAATTCACCTTTTTGTGATTGATACATTCAGATCCAGGTCCAACCTCACTGCTCAGCTCCACTGGATTTTACATGACTCAACACTTTGAAATAATGCTTCACTTTACTTCAGTTTACTCCAATAATTTCTTCAGATTAGAAATATTTCTCCCGTGTTCACTTTTCTGAACTTGGCTAAGCAATAATCAGCTATTTGTCTTCCATACGACCTCTGCAGCTACTTTTACTCACATAAAGGACCCAAGACCTTTAGTTCTGTTGGTTTTTAGATAACGTGCAAACGATTTATATATTTAATGTTTTTCTACCTGCTTTTGAAATATTAATGTGTAATTAAACAACAGAACAGACGGAAGAGGACAATTGTGGATATTTTAAGATGATAGAAGCCTTTCTGCTTCTGCAAACAACAGCAAAAGTAGAATTAAGGTTGTCAAAACTATTTTTTGGCTGCATCTTAAAAAATGTTACCACTTGGTAGCTAACATTAATAGAACCATTACAAAACACTGAAGCAGAGTTCTGTAAGACGCGCTCCTCACAAATGAAAACAATCCCTTAAAAAAATCCTCTTTGGATCTATTTGAGGTTCAAGAAACAATAAGGATGTCTATCGTCCACCAAATAAAATTAATTTGATTCACCAATTTCCTTTAAAAAAATCTCCCCCTCGGTCATACGGCTGCAGCGTTGCCAGGTGACGTGGTCGCGGCAGGTTGGAGGGCTGAGATGCAGCAGTGTTAGGATGTCCTGTCTCTTATCACTTCCCTGCGACTCCATTGTTCTCCAAGCCACTGGGAATGTTCTCCTCCTCCTTTTCCACCTCAACTCTTTTTATTATCCACATTGAAATGTCACCTGCTGTGGCTGTTTGGCTTAAGAAGAGGTGTGAGGCCTTGACTTTTCTTATGAGAATGTGTTTGTTTTGCGTTTGTCCGGTACCAATATTTGGCTCGAGGGTCGACGGTTTGCACCAGACGTGTCTTTGTGTCTTTGAGGATTTATTAATCATCATCACCATCAGTGTGAGCACCTTTATAAAAAGGAGACGTTTGAGCCGATTCTTCCTGACCATCAATCTGAGAAGTGTTAGTGAGTCCATCATTCTACAGTGAGAAAAATTATTCTCAAGTGGAAAACGTTGTGGATGGCTGACAATCTTCCCAGGAGTGGACGTTCCAGTAAGTTCAGCCCAAGATCAGAAAAACATTCAGAGAAACTCAAAAACCCTCAGACCCTCCTTAAGAAGTATGGCTTGTTTGGAAGAGTTGCAGGAGAAAGTCTCTTCTCTCAAAAAAGAACATGGCAGCATGACTTCGGTTTGCAAAGCTGCATCTGAACAAACCACAGGACATTGGAGGGATGTCCTTTAGGGCTTGGATATGCTTGCTGTGTACATGCATGTCAGTGTTCTGAACCGTCTGTGTATATTCATACTACGCAGCCAAAATGCTCGATACTGGAGGTCACCACTAGGGGCAATACCAAAGTGGAGATATTTGGTTATAATGCACATCAGCACATTTAGAGAAAACCAAACACAGCATGTCAGCACAAACACCTCATACGTTCTGTAAAGCACGGGGGTGGAGGGGTAATGATCTGGGCTTGTTCTGCAGACACCCAGACACCTTGCAGTCATTGAGTGGACCATGAACTTCTCTGGATACCAAAGTATTCTAACCCTTTTGTCCATGTAGTAATAAATAATAGTGCCATATACTTGGGAATTATAATACCGAAGGACCTATCAGACCTAGAACACAATTACTCACCTGTACAATGAATAAGGTAAACAGAATAAACAGAGGGATGGCTCTACAAAATAAAACAAGAAAAAAAGACAGCAAGAGAACTGAAAGACAAGACCACAAACCAAATATGATCAGAAATCAAAACAACTAAACTGAGTATTTTACATATACAGTGATACTTTCTTATTTTATAGAATGTAACTGAGTAAAAGTATCTTTGCTTGGCTTAAATTCTACTCAATTAAAAGTAAAAGTACCTATCTAAAAATCTATTTGAGTAAAAGTAAAGAAGTACTTAATTTAAAATGTAATTTGAGTAAAAGTTACTTAGTTACTTTTATAATTGATATCATGAAGGCACATTAACAAAGGAAGCTTTTAACTGAACAATAAATGTAACATTTGGGATACACAGGCAAAAGCACATGTATTCTACTCACTGCCACATACTTTCATAGAAAGCAGACAGCTCTGTCTGGCGGGGAAGACGCGTTTTGCATTGCATGATGAAGTAATTGACTAGTTTGCATTTGAACACAAAGAACTGGCTGAGATATGGCCGGGGATTTCCTTCACTTTCCGATTAATCTTATACAGGAACTCACTGTCTCTGCTTGGTGATCCACAGCCTCCTGCTCACCAGCCATCATCAGTGAGAATTCCATCCATGCAAGCGTGCCCAGGCGTGCAAGGACGTGTAACAATATCTTTACTTAAATTCTACTCAAGTAAAAGTATCGAAAAATCTACTTGAGTAAAAGTAAAATGACTTCAAAAACTACTTAGAAAATTACATATTACTCACAAAAACTACTCAATTACAGTAATTTACTTTCCACCTTTCTTTTTATCTATTCTATAAGTATATTAATAAAATAATATGTTATGATATTTATATAATATAAATCTAAATATATATTGTTTTCTTTTCCTGTTTATCAGTGAGGCAAACTTGGAATTAGAATTACTTTTATCATATTTTTATTTATTCTAGGGTGAGTGGCAGTGTATTGGATGGCTCATAGTGTCCGCTGAAGTGAATCATTCACAAAAATACCACCCTTACCCATACATATGCAAGAAAACAGCTTTTATATAGGTGTCAATCGATGTTTCCACTATGCACGAGAAGGTTAAAGTCAAATCTGAGGCCATCTGTCCGACAGCTAAAGCTAGGCTGAAACCGGGTCATGCAACAGGACAATGATCCCAAACACAGCAGCAGATCTACAACAGAATGACTCAATAATCAGGGTGTTAAAATGATCCATGACGGATGCTGGTGTTAACTCTTCCAGCAGCTTCACAGTGGTTTTAATCTGGTTCCTTTTACAAAAAAACAAACAAACCAAGAGCTAACCGAAACCTTTTACTTGGTTGAAAAGCTGGACTGTGTTTTCTATTTGAACAGGGAACCTGTAATTATTTTCTTCCAAGAGAGAAAATTCATCATAAAAAAACCCTCAAAAGTCAGATATCTGACCTGGTAAGTCAGAGAAATCTCACCAACTTAGGCCTTAAAATCCAACATGGCCGCCTCGCATGGAAGAATTAATGAAAGCTGAAACCTGCATCTGTGTTTGTAAACACAAAAAGCTGGGCAACGTCTAAAATAATCTGTTATCTTTCTTACCACCACAGCTCTTTCTCCACCCAGTTTCTGTTTATCTGCCATGGAGTCCAGATGGGTGAATCAAGAAATAACCCCCCCCACCCGCCTTCCCACCCGCCTTCCCTCCCTCCCTCCCTCCCTCCCTCCTCCAATGCCACTGTTATGATTCAAACTGAATGAGCAATTCTGTGACTAAAACATCAAGATTATGGGTCCATACGGTAGCGAGTAATTACTGTAGGTGTGGTCCAGCTTCTATCAGCATGCATCACTCCCTCTGCTGTAAACATTAGAAGTGCACACACACACACACAATCCCGACATTTCTGACCACCACATCTAGGATACTATTTCTGGATTTACCAGATTTTCCATCAACAAGCTGATAAAAGACAGAAATTTGGCTGTGATCTTGTTTAGAAGCAGAAACCTGATGTTGTTCTGCTTCTGAAAGATCAGCAATAAAAACTACAAGTAGCCGATAGAAGTTTAGTAATAAGGCTTTTATTCCTATATAATGATAACATGGTGCACAGCCAGAGCAGAAATATCCAGTAAACGATGTTCTCCAAATGATTCTGCATGTAGGATTTCAGTTAATGAAACATTTGAGTTAAAATTTTTCTGTTGCTTTATCTTGTTTCTTTAGATGATATCAGTGTCATACAGGTTTGATCATTAGTGATCTTGTTTAAGGGAAACTACTGGAGGAGAAAACTGGAGGAAAAAGGTGGAGTGTTCTCTCCGGGTCGGGAATGAGGTCCTGCCCCAAGTGGAGGAGTTCAAGTATCTCGGGGTC
>JAOXYM010000020.1:3081961-3093766 GCA_028567055.1 Leptatherina wallacei
ACTACTGTGGTCCAGTTCCGGCCCAAAAACGCAAGCCGCTCCGTGTTTTGCACGCCTCTCCCCGCCGCAGTGGGAGGAAGTCGAACCACAAAGCAAGCATTGCCACCGTGCTAGCAAAAAAAAAAAAAACACAGAAAAACACACCGAGGAGGGATTTCAACTAAACATGTGCCATATTGTTGCTGGAAAACAAACAGCTTAACCAGAAGGGGTGGACGGTGTCGACTGGCATAAAGGCAGAGAGGAGGGACACTTGTTGTGAACTATCCGAGGGAGGGCTCCCCCAGCGCGGATAGTCTGGAAGGCAGGAGTCGCTCGGGCAGGCGCGGAGCACGACGACCTGCTCGCCCCCCCTCCCCGGTTCTACTCCACACTTCCAGCTCTGTGAGAGCACCGCCATCCCATTAGCGTGCTGGGGGGTTTAACCTTACAAAGTACGGTCGAAATACCCGGTTCTCCCCCACCCTCCATCGGTTAACCACAGTTTACCGCGAGGAGGAAAAGTTACCATTTAACAGGCGAACTACCGCTGGCCAGCCGTTCTCCATCTCCCTCCCCCTCCTCCACCATCAGCGTCACCATCAGCCCACAGTCAGCAGCTCTGTGCTGGGTCTCCGGATGAGAAGGATCCCTCTCAAGCTCGGGATACCTCAGCGAGCAACTATGGATTATCTTTGTCGATTTTGCTGATATATATATATATATATTTTTAACCCCACTGGACTGTCGAAGACTGTTTTTTTGTCGGAAACGCAGCAAGACTTCCCCAAAAAAAGAGACGCCAGCAGACCCGCAGTCGTTAGCTTTGAGTAAATCGCTGCATGGAATCGAACCAGCATCCCTGTTAATTTGCCAGCCGGTGATCGTGTTTACAAGTGGCATTAGGGGGCATTTTAATGTATCCGTACAGCTGAAAATCAAATATATATGCATACGCTGATTGGTTTATTCGTTAGTTAGCCTACTAGCTAGCAGGTTTCATTTTGCTAGCTAGCGTGGTAGCTAACTAGCAGGAGAACCCGAATATCGACACCACCAGCGGGCTGCTGGAAGTTAGCTCTCAGACGCGGGGATTTGGTTTGTGATTAGTTAATCGCACCGTGTTGCCTGGTCAGGATTTGGTGCTAAACCTCTCAAGGTGTTTACCCAGGTCTTTTCCGGTGGCATTTTTTTTAGTGTGATTGGTGCGCCTTTACGGAACATCTCAGCCTTAACAGGAAGCCAGCCAGAAAGGACGACAAAAACAAAACAGCGTTGGATTTTACGCAATTCAAATCATGAGTCCGGCTTCATCTTCAACCTGAGCTCTCGAGGCTTTATTTGTGTCAACACGCGCTCGTGATATTTGCATATTTTTTGGTGCACCAGCGGAGAGAGCGAAGGAATTTTGATGAAATAAATCCAGCCTTGTCCAGGAGTGTCAAGTCGCTTTTCCTCTGCTTGTTTAAGACGAAGAGAACGAGCTACACGTGTCCCTGTTTGCTTATTGGAAAGCGGAGTTTTTGCTGCTGTCGAGGCCAAAAAGAAGCCAGTCACATTTTATTTTTTTTTGACTGTGCAGCCTCTGTCTGCCATTTCACTAAAATTAGACATTTTTTCGGCTGCACAGTATGCACAGTATTTACATTTGAAGGAAAAAAACCCTTGAAACTCATGCCGAACTGGAGACAAACCAGTCGTTTGGACACATTTCCTGCAGGGAAGTCCCCAGAGACCTGTAGGATTTGACAGCTGTTTTCTTGATCCTGCATCGTGTGCATCAAGACATATCGCCTCAAAAACGAGATCTCATCCTTGTTTTTCTTGCTTTATTTCCCACCCTGCTCCGTTTACACAACACACCCGCAAAGAAGCCTGCAGCTTTTGCACTAAATGGGATTACAAGGACTGTGATCCATCGGGCTCATACAGTATATTTCTCGAGCAGCCTGTCACCCAATGTCTTCCCTCATGAATTTCCTTTTTTATGTCTCAATGATGGTAGTGTGAGGCGAAGTGAACAGCCGCAGACAACGACACAGTTCCGACCCAGCCTGCCAGCTCAGCTGGCCCCTGTCAACGCACCTCGGCCCTTCATGTTGGTCATATCTGGTGGAGGACTCTGTTTTTTAATTCCCTGATAATAAAAGCCACTCCAGCCCAGTTATTTTATTGATTTGGTCGTCCCAGGGTTGAAAGATGGCGGACCTCGAAGCAGTACTCGCCGATGTCAGTTATTTGATGGCGATGGAGAAGAGCAAATCTACTCCAGCGGCCCGGGCGAGTAAGAAAATCGTCCTTCCTGAGCCCAGGTAAGCTCATTTGCAAAGTGCACGGTGTTGTGCTGTGGCACGGAGCTTGTGTGTGTGTGTGTGTGTGTGTTTGCTTGCTTGTTTGTCAGATGGATGGTGCTTTTGATCATGCTATGCGGCCATATAGGGAGATAGAGGCGTGCTTTTTACTGTATGCTGACAGAAATGACAGCAGAGGAGATTTCTGCACACATGCAATGACTCTTGCTTTTTGAAACCAACAAAACAAGCACCCAGCCACCCCATTTGCATGCTTGTTACACTTGTATGGATGTAGGCTAAATGTGCAGCATAACTCTTTTAAAATACCAACTGTTGATGTTTTCTTTGATTTATGCTCCAAAAATGTAGTCACGCATCTACTAAGTGATTGACAGGCTGTTCATTTGTTATGTGGCATGTGCAACATATTTTCAGAGGCTGCCGAGGCTTATCTGTGATAAGCCTCGACCCCCCCCCCCCACTGTCACCTCCTCAGCCATGCTGTTTGCAAGCATCCAGCCTTAGAGGGCTATCAAACAAGACCACAGTCTCCATCTGATTGAAACGATACCTCTTCCACTTCCTTCTCTTTTTACAGTCTGCGCATCATTGCACATCTTTTGTCCCCGCTGCTGCGGCCTGTTGGAGGCTTCAAAGTGCCTGTCTTCTGACCCGCTTTTAGGCTCATTGTGCAAGTGGATCGAGCAGGATGTGGTTTAAATTTTTGTTATTGGGTTGCTTTTCATCGGGGGGTTGGTGAATATGATGGCGCCATTTGGGCTGTCAAATGGTAACGACTGTGTACACAGCAGAGCAGATCTTTGTCAGCAGTTGCTGCTGATTTATTTCAGGCTACACCTCCTGCTTGACATTTCTTCATCAGAAACTGACAAGCAGGTCCTGACAAACATTAGCCGCTCCACATAGTGGCGATCAATGAAGGTTGAGGAGGATATGTAATGTTTAAACCGAAGGGGTGACTTACTCGCTAACTCATCTAGCAGCTCAGCTGTAAACAGTCATCCAGACAGTTCATTACACACTGTAATGAACAAGAGTGGATTAAAGGTTATTCTGTAATAACTAATTACATGTG
Source organism: Leptatherina wallacei (assembly GCA_028567055.1). Taxonomy (NCBI): domain Eukaryota; kingdom Metazoa; phylum Chordata; class Actinopteri; order Atheriniformes; family Atherinidae; genus Leptatherina; species Leptatherina wallacei. Next base: position 3,085,331 of record JAOXYM010000020.1, read on the forward strand.
CTGGCCCAGATTTCCTTTTTCTTTTCTTTTCGTCGTGTAGTTTAGAGTCTGATAGGTTATAAAATCATTTTCTACCCGGTAGAACCTTATTTATCTCCTCCAGTCCTCAAACATGGTTTTAATGAAGTCACACCCCGAGCAGTTTTTGGCAACAGCAGCTGAGAGCAGCTGATTATTTTCCTGATCTGACGTCTGTCAATTGTAACTCAAGCAGGTTCCCGTCCAAGTGCTTTTTATTGTTGTATATCTAATACATATTTGACTTGTAATCCACTTGGAAATTCAACAACCAAACCAGGATTTTCACATCGTTAATCCCATTTGATTCAAATCACATTAACTGAAGGTCACTGCTAACCATCGCTGATGGTTTGTAAGCTCATAAATGAGTGTTTCCTTCCTCCACACTGCTGTGGGTTTCAGTTCACCTCAGTTTGCTACTGAGATGAAGTTGCAGAAACTTGAAGCTTGCAAGATCACTTGTCATTTTCACGCAACAATATGGAACATTATCATTTAAAAAAAAAAAAATGAAATGAATAAAGTTGCGGCTTGATGGTTTCGTTCCAGTGATCATGACCCCCAACGGTCTCTACAGTGGCTTCGGATGTTAGCGTACCCTACTAACTTACATTTTAGCCAGACTTAAAGTTTCAAATCCTGACTGTGTTGGCTCGCTCTTTGATTCAGAGGAGGACTAGTCCAAAATTCCTCTGCTCATTAGATTTTGAAATTGAATAATCCTCTGAAAATGACCTAATAGAATGTTTGTGGCTCGTTCACAGCTGCAGTTTGCAGAAAATCTGTGGAAAATAACAGGTGTGAAAACCCAACAAAGCCCTGAACAGTGATTCTTACGTTTAATTAGACTTTATTTCATTGCAGTCAGTGTGAACCCAACATATCCCATGTTTTGTATCATCTTAATTTCATTTAATATGAGTCTATTTTTGCATTGTTGACCTGCAAAAGATTTTTTAAAAATATTGGAACGGTAAACCTTTAAACTCCTTGTAATGTTGCCACACTAGGACATCAAGTAATAAAGATTTCTAGGTCTTATTTTGTCCCATCTTAAGATGTGCAGCCTGCAGGCAGACAGTCCTGAAAGGGGGGTTTGCATTTAAAAATGCTGGATATCTGGAGGCTCCTTTTAGTCTTTGATCCATTTCTTCCAACAAAGATCTGGAATAGTGATTGGTCTGACCACAATCTGCGTTTCCAGTGTAGGATGGTCCATCCCAGATGCCTCCGAGCCCAGAGAAGTTAATGCAGCAGTGCCAGGTGAGGGCTCTAAGATGACACGTGCCAGTTTAGGCTAATAGTTGATGGGTTTTGCAGTCCAGAACACCCTTAAACTTTCTCTTATTGAGGAACATCGTTCTTAAAAAGCTCAATCATTTTCCCCAAGTTTGTTGACTCCTCTCCCTATACTTGGTCCTCAAAGCCTCAGACTTACATGGATGCTGCCTGCCTCAGACTTACATGGATGCTGCCTGCCTCAGACTTACATGGATGCTGCCTTTGTATCAGATCGTGATCACAATCATGTGTTGACATCAACAGTTTGAAATAACATGATTATTATTATTATCATCACTAGTGATGCACGATGTTGTCGTCTGTCGGTTTAGCTGTAATTAGTGGTGCAACAGATCACTAAAGTCACGGTTCGGATCGGATCACTGTCTTTGAGTCACGGATTCCACTCAGTTATATAAAAACAGATTAAGGCGCAATATAGGGCATGAAAAATGAACGTAAAATGCAATTTGAGGTATCATTGCTTCTTACTGTGAACGTGGAGAGGGAAATAACAACAAGCTTATGTTCACATCATTAAAAAAAGAGAGAGAAATGTCATTTCAAATGAGAAGCCGCGGCCGACGTGTTCCCCACGTTTCTCAGCTATCTGTCGGCATGACGGGTCGGCGCAGAACGCTGCTGGTGTGTGTGGGGTTCGGGCTCAATGTGGGAAGTGTGTGAGGCGAACAGGCGAAATTTTTATAGGTGAATCCGGTAGTGTGTGCGGTTTACCGACTCCACTAAAATACACACATCAGCAACAGTCGACGAGAAAAAAGAGCAGGGACACAGGAAACGGCGTCAGTCGGCGAAGACAACAGGAAACAGCTGAGTGGATAGCTTGATAGTTAAAGGCTGATGAACCGCGTCTCCTGAAAATATTTCATTTGCTCACCTCCAACTCCTCCTGCAGTGTTAAAAGTCCTCACTGCAAACGTTGACACCTCCGTGACTTTTTTTTTGGGGGGGTGTATTTCTCAGAGAGAATAACAGGAGTCTGCCGGTCATGATTGTTTGTTTACACTGTGAGAGTGTAAACAAACAGAGGTTTCTTTTTTAGACCGATGAGGCGCAGTGGGTGGAACTCCCCCCCCCCCCCCCCCCCCCCCCCCCCCCCCCCCCCTCACATCTTCCTCACATGCGTCCCAAACCGTGGAGAGGGCTCCGTACGGATCAACGGTGAACCGTTGCACCACTAGCTGTAATCCAACAACAAGATTGCTCATGCTGGTGATTATGTCAGTGTTATGCTCCTTAATTATAGAACAGAAGGATTATTTAGGTGAAAAATGTAACGAGTTGATCTTGTTTAGGTCTTTGAGATTCCTGGAGCAGCAGCGGTCATACCGGCTTTATTCACCTGTGAACTGGATCAGACTTTAACCTGAAGTTAGATGTGTGTTTGCTAGGATTGACTGCTGTTTACCATTCTGGTTGCTGGAATAGAGTATTAGTACCACAATCCATATTCTGTGGTGGTAAGAGGAGCAGATCTGCTCTTTAAACAGCTGATTTTAAACGCATCCATCAGGTTTAAGATGTTCAATCCTAACTGGTCCTAAGTCATAAAATCCTCATCCATCCCAGGATTGTATAGGATCTTTTTACTACATCCTATATACATGCATGGTTGTATGCATTATTTTAAGTTTTTACATATTTAAATAACAAAAATCATAAGGATCCATGACAGCAGGCTTCACTTCTCTGACCCATCAAAGTTGTAAATGATAAGTTTAAGTTTTCAACTTCAGTATCTGTATCCTTTGTGATGATGGAGAATAAATAATAGTGAAATAGCAAATAACTGAACTTCGGTCCTTTAAGTAAATCTTGTGGCCACTTGAGTCTAACTTTGTAGGTTTCATGGTTCACATGAAACATACTGTGAAGTCTCTTGTTCTATTTTCAAAAGATTTAAATGCTCCAAAAATAATGTTGACGTATGTAGGTGGCAAGGCAGCAGTGAAGAGGGGAAGAGTTTGTGTGAGGGAACAGCTCAGACAGAGCAAAATCAGTTTGCTGAGCAGAGTTTTACTGGTTTCCAGCTTTTCCCCTCCAACTGTTGGGCGTGAACAGGTTGCAGGATGATGTAGTGTTGCTTCCTCACAGGTGCTGAAGGATTGAACACGAATAGAGCCGATGCAGACGTTCAGAGTTTGGTACCCGATCATCAAAACTGCCGCAGCTCATTTTGGCTCATTAACATCATCCGCCAGATGGGCTGAAACCAGGCAGATCACCTGATGTAACGTTGAGGTGAAAGTGATACCCACATCCAACATAGGTGTTTTCTGGGTGAGAAAGAAATAAACAAGGCTTTTTGGTCCATTATTTATTCCACATATTATTTATGTGATACAGGAGCCGCACAGATAAAAGCATCGACTGATGAGCTGATAACAGCTCCATTATGCTGCTGTTGAGAAAATCAGCCAGCAAAGAAATATGGACTCACATTAAAATGAAAATGTACTCGTAACATGTCAGTCGGGTCATTATTCCATTAATGTGTCCGTTCTAAGTGGATGAAACGGCTACATTATGTTTGTTTTTCTTCCTGTGCACCATCATCTCACAACTTGTTATCTCACTTGAGTGCTTCAGAGGAATTACTCTGATTTGAAATAGATGGTAAGAGATCTGAGAGGATGAACCCGGGAGGAGTGAGAGGAGAAAGGATGTGCATGGATGGCACCTGTGAAACTACATCCTGAAAAAAAGCAAGCACGATAAATGACTTTAGAGACGGTGTGCAAGCTGACAAACTGTTTATGTATGCGTGCTTTAGCACGAGCGAGCATCTGTGAAGCTTTCAGTTGCATGCTCGCGGAGGCAAGTTGGAGATGGCGTGGCGCTGCCAAATTCTCGGCGGGCCAAGGCAAAGCCCTCTGGCAGAGAGGTGAGATTTTGACATTAACGGTGGAGGCAGTGGAGACGGGGGGGGGAGGGGGAGAGGATGACCTGCTGTTGGAGACAAATTCTTCAAAATGACCAGATGTCCTCCAGTCTTCCATGTTCTGCGAGAGCCCGAAGTGTGTCTGCCCAAGACTTTAGAGAAGCCAACTTAATTTAGTGAAAAATATGGAACAAAGTTGATTAAAAGCCGTGTTGTTGTGTTGCTTTTGTTTATGTCTTTTGTTCTCCGATTGGCTGTAGCTTCACGCCGATGTCTCACTCAGCATTTATATGTGACACGAACATCTGGCGGAAAAACTCGCTGTGGGAATCTGGCTTCAGAGCCCGTTGGCATGCACTCCGAAAATCTGATCACAAACTGATTTCTGGAGTTGGATTATTCCGGCGATCATGTACACAGTAGAATCTGATAGGCTTTACCCGTATATGACATTATTTCTTTGTTGAAAAGACGATGGTGACGCAGAAAAAGCCGATGGCGTGCAGCAGCGTTAAGTCGGGGTATAAACAAAGTCAAGCCCTCACAAGTTGTCCATTTTGCAGTTTATTAGCTCCATGTTAGCATAGCTCACTAAGACCGTGGGCGCCGCCATGTTCAACAAAGTCCGGCTGTTTTGAAAATAACAGGAAGTTTAAGAATTACGTCACTATGTACATACATAATCCAAAAGAAACCTGATAACTGGACTGGAAAATATAAACCTGGGTTTCTGTAATATGATATTTAAGAAGTGCATGTAGGTGCATCTGATCTGATTGTAATTGTTGTATTTTGATGTCATGTAAATGGGCTCCGGGATTAAAATGAAGTGAGTTTGAAGGTTTTCATTGGTTTTATGTTGCGAAGGAGTTTTTCTACTTCAGCCTGCAGCTTTAAAGAATATACAATGGTTGCTTGTATAAAAAGAAGACCGTAAGTAGCGGGGTTGTTATTTATTATGCTTTCCTTTTGTATGTCAAACTAGATCTCAAATTAGTGCTGATTCATGGTAGCAGGTTGGCACCTCTGCCTCCCCATACAGAGAAGATTTATTATGTTTTATTTAAACCATCACAGACAGTCTTCCAGAAAGCTTGCATTGTGCAACCCTCAAGTCTGATCCACTGTGGAGGTAGAATACAGATTGGTTTTAAGTTATCTTGAGCCAGAAGAGGCACAATTTCATCACAAAAATCAGCGCTATCAAAGTGACTTGTTGGCCAATCAGGACAGGATTTGCCAACCCATGTAGCTCATTCTGTATCAGCAGCTGAGCAGACGACCTACATTTTGTCATGCTGTTGCTGCAAAGCTTCCCTGGTTGCAAAATTCCAGGTTCAGACCATTTAAAAAAAAAAAAAAAAAAAGAGTTTTATATTCAACCCAGTTGTTCAAGTGAGAATCTACATCACGAGTTGTTGATTCATCAGAGCTCTGGTCAGATGGGTGAAATGCCTTCTGGGATATCAGAAAGGATATCCCAGAAAGGACAGTGAAATTCTGGAGTTTTCTTGAGATGATTAAATCTGATACAGTGGATGGAATCAGGCGGTCCAGCAGGGATAAAAGAAAGCCACCAGCATCGCTTCATAGTACACTTCTCTGGCCAGGGTTACCTACTTTGGGAAGGAGCAAGGAGAAGCAGAAAGTTAATTATAACAATATGTATATATGGAAGGATGAGACAGCCCCCCCCCGGCTGCCTAGGCGTAAAGGATAGTAACTCCTGCAAACCCAGATGACATTGATGACATGATCATTGTGTAGAAACGATAAATGGTTTCTACGTGCTACTGCCCGGAGAAGGTAAACATAAACAACAGCTGACCCAAGAAACAAAAACCTAACTGTTACTGTACCCACTTGTGAAACAGAATTTTCCCAGTTGGGACATTAAGGACTAATTACATGCTAAACTGGCACTCAAGTAGCGCCCGCCTGCTAATAAATGCAACTAAACAAACCCTCGGTTGTACTTTAAAGTCACATACATCCCCTTTGTAACACTGATCACGACTCGTGTGACACTATAACCTAACACTGGCTGTGCAGCTCATCTAATGAGCTTTGACTGTAATAATGATCCATTTCCACCAAAGGAAAGCAATCTGGTTGGATTTTTATACACATTGTAGTCGCATCTCTAAAGAAAAACAAAAGCCCACCCAGTCTTATTTCCTCCTAAATCTGTATACTGTACAGCTTCTTTACAGTCTTTCCACTGTGCACAAAATAAAACAAGACAGATCTAATGCATCACTATCACAGATTGTAACTAAGTTTTTCTTATCTCTCTGTGTTGCTCTGTTTTCCCAGCATGCTCCTCTCTGATAAAACTGTGACTCACTACTAAAGAACTAATGGGTTCATTTGTCCACTTCTGAGATAATTCTTGTTCAAACACTGAAAGTCGTGTTGCACACACTCTGGACATGAACCCACACTTCCTGTCACCTTCTGCAGGTGCTTGTTGTTCACCGTTTTCACTGATTCCTTATTAATATTTTAGACTGTTGTACAAATTGCAGCTGCACAGGGCTGATGATGGATTGTTTGGTTTTTGGGTGATGAAGGGCTCATAAAATATTGCATTGTGGCATTTGCCTTCTCAACTCGGAAGCATCATTATTGTGGTCCATGTTTCATTTGGAAGTAAATTAGAAAAACCAGTGATTCTTATTGTAATCTGTCAGTGGATGTGAATAAAGATGGATGGAGCCACTCACATCCATTGTTAGGTTACATCATTTACAGCCTTTGCTTCTTAGTGGAAAAGCCTGGCCACTTTAGGGCTTGAACAATTACAAACTGACACTAAAACTAATTGAAATCATTTCCGCCCTACAGCGAGTTAATATGAAATGACTACTTAAATGAAAATTGCTTGACTTTTTAAAACTTTTTTTCATTTTCTGGCTCTGATCACACCCATGAAATCCACTTGATACAGACAGAAGCCAGTCATTAGAGGTATTGATGCGTGAATAAGCTGAGGTGATAAATTTTTACTGTTGCCTGGGTCAGATATCAACTAAAACCAAAGCAAGCAGATGTGAGAAGTGCACGAGTTAAATGTTTGCTCATCTGCATGCTTCCTGCAGCGTGAAATGGTCCCCAACCAGGAATACCACGATTACTTGTTTTCACATTTAATCGTGGTGTTAAGCGCCATGATTATTTAATCGTAAAGGTCTCTCAACTTGGTCACTTTCCATAAAGGATTATGTCTGATTCATAGTTATGATAGCTGCATGCTACATATTGGTCTAGATTCAAACTCCAAACACAACATTCCTGGAGCATTTCAAACCCAGTGACACACTGAGGCAGAAACTGGTCCACCCGAAAGTAGGGATGGGTACTGAATTCAGTACTTTTATTGGTACCTTCAATCTGACCTTATTTTCAGTATGAGGAGCTGCGTTTGAATTTGTGGCTCACGAAAAAAAACACTGCTAAGTTGTAGTTAACCATTTACATGTTAGTGAAACAGTGAGTCATGTTCGTGTTGTTGGAGTAGAAACAGTTAGATTTTACTTTAATACATCGGTTAGAAATCAGCCCACATGTTGAAAATGAGAAATAAATCTGTTATTCCCATATAAACACACACAACAGTACTGAAAATGTGTTCCGTTAGGTACCGGTACTGTATCGGTTCAAATGTGAAAGGTACCCGAAAGGTAAAACACCCAAACACAAGAATAGCAAAGTCATTTCTGCAATCCAGTGCAGCGAGGAGCGCCCGGACTTCTACAAACCACCATTCACAAGCGTATGGCGACTCTTCAGGCCAACATTCAGCATCTAAGTCCCATTTCCACCAACGGGGCGGGTTGGTTTGGTTTGGTAAACCCTGACCTCTGTTGTGTTTCCACAGCCAACTGTAGCCTTACCTGGTAGGCGGCGTATTGGCCGGATAGCGACGGTTGCATCAGCTACGTAATAGCTTGACGTCATAGTGATGCAACACCTCCCATGAATTCTAAATAATAATGGGACACAGAAACAAAGGAGGAGAATGGTGGACATCAAGCAGTTTGTTTTTGTTCATCTTGGCATGTGGCTTTAAACAACAACAAAACACACTGTATATTTAAACATGGAGCTGTTGCCACTTTACTCTTAGTGCCAAGTCACACAGGAAGTGGTGATTCTTTCAACCAATCAACAGATTGCAATGTGTCAAGCCCCACCCTTTTGGCCTGGATTGGGAAGATGGGGACCCAAAT